>CM071937.1:20853351-21404568 GCA_016081115.2 Rehmannia glutinosa | reverse complement strand
TATTGCTATTCGTTTACGCTGCGTACGGCGTTGAAATGTGTTTCAGGCGCATTTTATGCAAGAAAAATCAATTATTATTATTATTATTTTCAATTTTTATTTTGAAGTGTTTTATTTTTTGCATTTATTTTTTTGTGAATGAAAGTTGATTTGGATATAATAAAATTTTGAAGTTATTATTTATTGTGAACCCATTATAAAAGAAAATTACTATTATTTAAATAAATTAATGAATAAATTTTGTATTTTTTTGGAAAAAATAACAAAACATTATCTCAAATATGGGTCTATGTGTTTAGACTTTTGAAATTGATGGTTCCAAGTATGATTTTTTTTTTAAAAAATGACATTTTTATGAAAATTGAATTGAACAAATATGTTAACAAAGTTTGAGGCTTAGGCTGCGATTGTATATAGAAGGATTTTTCATTTTCGATTCCATTTGAACCAAATGTAATTATTTATGAAAATTTTTCGAAAATATATTATTCTCTCACTTCGTCTTTTCTCATTTTTTTCTCTTACCAATTCATCTACACAATTTTTTCCAAAAAACTAATCATTATTAAACATTCTCCCACAAATTTACTTTCATTTCCTTTCACACATTTTAGCTAAATTATATTCATCATTATTTCTTTTATTTTTTAAATCAAATCAACTTTCATCATTATTCTTTTGTCTACATCCAATCACATACTATAAGAATTTATATTTTTCTTTAAAATTTTTCACCACTATCTCTAAAGCAAGAAAAATTTTCAGATAAAAAAAGTCATCCAATGCACTTAGTCTTGATTTTATAAAGGTATTTTATCTATGTGATCTTATCCACTATAGTCTAATTTAATTCTGAAATTCATCAGGAACAAAAATTCATTTTCTAGATTGTATTTTTGGCATAACTTTTGCCTTGAGTACAAGTTTGCTGAATATTCAAGTTCATTAGCAAAGTTCTAAGCCCCAAATAGAAGTATTCAGCTCTCAATATTTTCTCTTACATAGCCCTTCACAAAACACAAGACTCGAACCTACCACACCACACTTCACTACTTAAAAGAAACCATACTCTTGACAACAGAAAGTTACAGGGACAAGCACAAATAACTAATAGAGCCAATTACCCAAAAAAAAAAAACCCCAGGTTTAGTCTAATTACGGAAAAATCCAATTATCTTTCAAAATTACAAACACCCTTTGAATTTTGTTTCTCTTTATAAATTGCATCCTAATTGTTAGATAAATAAAAATCTCAATAGGGTGTTTGTAACATTTAAGGGGGTATTCGTAATTTTGAAATATAGACTACACTATAGGGTAGTTTTTGTAATTATCACTAACTAACATTCAATAAACTTACTAGCAAACTGTACATTATATGAAAATAATATCTCTTCCTAAAATCAAACAGGTTTTGTGAACTAGAGAAATAAACGAAAGACATCGAGCACTGTATAAAAACATAAAGGATTCTTGATCAGAACAGGCACGACCAAGATTTTATGATAATAATGTGTTCTACCAAGAGTCAGATTAGCTGATGTAACTATACAAGTACATGCTCAACTATACCGAGTATATAGCAAAAACTGAGTTAGAAACCTTGGGGACAAAAATCAATCCAAAATTCAAAACAATTACAAGATATCAGCTTGTTCGAAAAAGGAACTTCGATTCCTTTCATACTCAGAATCTACAGCGGACAATCACTCATTACAGCTCTCAATTACCCATCAGGGCTGCTAAAAGTACTCGATTTTCACTCTACTCATCTACAAAGATTAACAATATCATGCACAGCTGTTGCATGTCTGAAAGGAAGCGTATCAGATGGGAAACATGCACACCTGGCAACATATCCAAGCGACTAGAATGCGAGTAGAGCTCCAGCAAAGACCTGGGAAGCGTGTGACCAAGAAGTTCTTTCAACTTCCTTTGGCTTATTGGATGCCCTTGGAACAAATCCTCAACTATCACATTGAGAACCTATATGGATCGAAAATATTTTAAATTTTAGGACAGGTTAGAATATGGTTAATATGATCAACAATGCAAGCAAGCAGATAAAATGAAAGCTACAATCACCCGCTAAAAAGAATGTTATAAAGAGCTTAGGTTGCATTTGGATGCAACAATTTGATTTGTGCAAAGGATTTAAAATGATTCTGTATAAGATGGATTTGAAATCACCACAATTACTAAGGCTCCGTTTGGATTGATGGATTTGGA
This sequence comes from Rehmannia glutinosa, assembly GCA_016081115.2. Lineage (NCBI taxonomy): Eukaryota > Viridiplantae > Streptophyta > Magnoliopsida > Lamiales > Orobanchaceae > Rehmannia > Rehmannia glutinosa. The sequence continues at coordinate 21,402,339 of CM071937.1, read as the reverse complement.
GCTATGGATTTAAATCCTTAGCTCTATTTTGAAGTCATTATGGTGGATTTCAAATCAAAATCATTTGGAGTCATTTGAAATCATTTCCACAAATTCTCCCCTCAAAATCCAAAACCATCAAACCGAATGGAGCCTTATATAAACAGCTCAACATAAGAGCTAAGGATTTGAAATCCATTTAATTATGAGATTACACAAATAAGTTCAACGGATTTGTTATTATGGATTTGAAATCCTTAGCTACAAATCGTCCCATCCAAATGCAACCTTACAGAATTTACTGAAAAACAAAATCGATGAAAGTGCACAGAGAAAGAGAAAAATGACAGGACTAATAACTCATTTTAAAACCAAGATCAAGGAAAAGTAGTTGCCATGCAGGAGTAAATGAAAGTAATGGTTGTATGAACTTGCTAAACAGAATTCAATCATGCCAGTTTGATGGCGTCAGCGGTTAATGGTTGACCACTACTTTTGGGAGCACAAAGAGATACTTAAATATTGTTTCTAATCTGCGGAGTTCTAAACTAAAGCACTTAAACACTCGTCCGCATTCTAGCATAAAGTTCACCACGATACAGAGTGCCACATTCCAGTGCCTACCTAAGAAACAGATATTAGAAATGCAGAAATAAAGAGAACGACATTATCCTTTAGATTGTGAATGGTAACTCCGTGACTATTAGGCATCGAATAACAAAAGGGAATAGACCTACTGAAATCCTAAAAATCTGGAAGACTTATAGGGCTTTGGTAGAATGTTGATTCGTTCCGTCTCTTTGGAGTCTTCTATGCACTCAGTGAACATATTCCCTTAGTCAGCTGAAAATAAGTCTTACGTCGTTGTGTTTAGCAACCTGACCACCCGAGTATACCAATTTGTTCACCATTGTAATTTCATTCGCAACAGTTGAAATCTTATATAAGTGCCAAAGATGTAAAACTGGAATGCAGTGTATTTGCATATATCAATATTTAAGTGTCAAACTAAATTGTAATTAAGTCATGTAGCTATAGGGGTTGGCAGTAATGGCCTATAGAAATCACGATTTGCAAAAGGTCACGTAGTTTAAAAAAAAACTGATTTTAGTCATTTGGTCCCTGGAAATCAAAAAAAATTGCCGGAAAAATAAATCGTGCCCACAGTCCCCGCCAAATTCGCTGACTTGGAATCCAATGTTGCTTATGTGTACATCCTCAAGTGAGTTGGTAAGAAGATTGACACACAAACTCGCTTGTAGGATGTCCAAATAAGCGAAATTGACTCACACATCTGTGTGTTTGACTGGAAATGTGGACAAGTGGATTTTTTCGGCGACCAAAGGACTGAAATCGAAAGTTTTTTTTGAAAATTACAAGGCTCTTTTGCAAATCGTGATTGGTACGGAACCAATATTGTCAACTCCTTATAGCTACAGGACTAAAACTACAATTTAGCCTTGGGAGTTGAGTAGGGTCGCTTATAACTATGTCTTAAAAGAATTAATGCCCAACAGTTGGAAGTTTTATCTCAGAAGCTTTCCATGCCACGCGTCTAAGTCAGGGTATACAGCCATCAATGAGCAACTCTGCTTAAATATTTCACACACACACACACACACACATCTCTAAAAACACACAGTTTTGGTCAAACTGCTAAACAACAAAGTGACAACAAGTTAACATCAAAACAGGTTAAAAAGGAAAGACAAAAACAATTCAGAAAAAACTTACCTCAGCTTGCATCCCAGCGTGCCGTCTAACGCCAATAGCATCATACATAACAATCAAACTAAACCCCAAACAAACTGGGAACAAAGAATCAGCAACCCCATGACAAATAGCCACAGAAGTTGTCAATGCAGTGCACAATGCAGAATGCGAAGAAGGCATTCCACCAGAAGCGAACATAATCTTGAAATCCCATTTCCTCTCCACACAAAAATTCAAGAAAACCTTCATCGATTGCGCAACAGCCCAAGCACACAAACCCGAAACAAAAGTCGGGTTCGCCGCTAGTGTAGCCACAAAAGGGCTTATCTTAACCTTAGCTGTTGCTGTTACGCTCATCAGCGCCGTCCCAAACGCGCCATTTTGCAAAAACTCAGTTTCTTGAAAACCAAGATCGTGAAAAACAGAAACCCATCTTTGCTTCGAGGGTTTCACAGCAATGTCCCTCACTTTCTGAAAAAATGGGATTAAATATGAAAACGGTTTCATGATCGGAGAGCCGTAATTGCCCCATATCGAATTAGGGTTGCGAGGGTTCAGGGAGTTTACAGTGACGGAGGATTTCTTGAATCTTTTTGAAATCGTCAAGTTCAAGAAAGAGGAGTTGAAATTGGAAAAACTGACAAAGGTTAAGCCTTTGAATGGAGAACTTATCAGAGCTAGAGAGTCCATGGAAAATAGTAGTTCAACAGGCTGCTAAGTTTGGTTCGAGTTTCAGTCTGCATCGAAACAGAGGAAGAAGAAAGAAAAAAAGGTGGCAGCTTCGAGAGATTGTGAGGTATGTGGAGAAGAGAGATTAGGAGATGAGACTTTTTCGCCTTTATGGTAAGAATTTCTAGAATTGGCCAAAAATTTGAGGCATCAACACCTGGTGTTCGGGAATATGCCAATAGGGGTTTGATATAAGTCCAACCAAACTTATTTTATTTGAAATTTTGAGATTTTGTGTGTGGTGGTTGTCCCTGCGGAGAACTATTGTCCATGACTGTTGATTTTATAGCAGGGATGATTTAATGGTTTTCTTCTTCAAGAAAAAATTTCGAGTTGTCCTATTTGCATCCAAATATTTGATAAATGCCCCCATTTCTATATGCATTCCATTTTTTTTTATAAACACATCTACTTAATACACTCCTACATTTCTAATATTACCATCCAAGCAAAAAAATCATAACTTAATATACGCTCCACAACTCATTTCTCTTTATTCACCCCAAATCTCACACCCTAATCTCACACCCAAGATGTTGACATACTTTAGGAGGAGGAAGAGTAGAAGCAATGAGGCGGCGGAGGCCGCACCTAATGAAGAGGTATATTTTTTTTAAAATTTTCACTATTTTGCAATATTATAATCGAATTTAGTCCAAAAATTGGGTGTTTCCTTGAATGTTTTAGGGATTGGGTTCTTGAATCGTTGTTGAAAATTGGGTATTTATTGAATTGTTGTTGAAAAATGAAAAGGATTTGAATTGGGTTTCTACTTGCACGAATCGATTTTTTAAAAAAAAAAGCTGAGGCGCGATCGTGCTGTGTTTTTACATGGGCGATAGTTGTTTTTCGGTTAAAAATTGGGGGACGATCGTTTTAACTTTTTCAAAAAAATTCTGGCACAATCGTGCTAGCTTGTTGTTTTTAAAAATAAAATTAGACACTATATTTTTGTTATTATTAATAATCCATTCTATTATACATGTTCAATGGGCTTGGAAGAGACTCTTTTCGGTTGAGAAACGCAAAGATTAACATTTATAGTCGGTTATCTATTATTGCGGATATAAGAGATGAGTTGAGGAGTATTGGTAATGTTGTGTACTTAGAGTTTGTAAGCTTCGTGTTTTGGGTTTCTAATGCGTTTGGATACTAGAGGAATCGAGTTGCAATAGAGCACTTGCATTCCTTTTTGGACATAAAATAATTATGGTAGGGGCGAGGATGATAAGTTGTGGTATAGAATTGGAGGTGATTTTATTCGGTTCTCCAAGTATGAGTTTGCACTTGTGTCGGAGCTATCTTTTAGGTCGGCGACTTTTGACCTGTCTGGAATTATGATCCACTGAGATAGGATTATATCATCGCTATTATCTTTGGTCGAAAGTTGAAGATGGATGAATTATGCTCCGATTTTACGGAGGGGTGTTTCGTGAATCACCAGCGGATCGCGTGCAAGTTGCGAGTTGTTGATGACATATTTCTTGTTGTTTGGATGGGATGGAGGAAAAATGACTTGATACATGGGCATGGACATTGATAGATGATACGGATCGGTAAGTCGTTTATATGGGGAAATTACTCATGCTGGATCTGATTGACATATCTTGAATGCATACCCATTACTACCACATGTTGATTTGCTACATACCATTATATGAATTTATGTAGGTATTCTTGGTATGTGATACTTTAGATTTAATTTTATTCCATGTAATTTTAATAATTTATCGAGCTATTATTAATTATTATATATTTCATATGTATAGGCGTGCGGTGATAACTTCATTGGGGTTTGTTTGTGGGATTCTGCATCGATGGAGCCATACCACATTTCGTTGGAGATTTCCAAAAGTGAGCATTAACATGGAGGGTTTTCTTTCTCGTCAAGTAGTTACCATATAACAATTTTATAATGTTTTTAACAAATAACGTAGTATATGTTGATTTTTTTTATTTTGAATTTTAGATGGAGGTATACGCAATGTTGGAGCTAAGTGCAGGAGCGGATCGGCCTTTTTTGGGAGCACATCCGTGCGATTTGTCCTGGTGTGTGTTACATACATCGGGAGAATCCATTGATAGAAGGGGCGGCCCACGTCCTCCATGCGCTGTGGGCGTCCCGTGGGCATTCCCAAGCGAGCCCACCACTCCCGGGGCATCCCGCGGAGTCGAGATGATATTCATACAACTCATGTCTCTCGCTCGTGATCGGGCGATCATCGAGATGATCCACCCTCTTCATCTCGAGGTTTCGATCGAGTATGCTTGAGTTGTTATACGGCGATTATCGGCATTAGTGCGAGCGATTTTTCGATATATATCTGACAAATGGCGGCTTATATCCGTTAGGAGATGCCTGGTTTCATTCGCAAGGAGTTTCGGCGTACATGCACCGAGGAGATGGCGAACTTATATGCATCACGGAGATGCCTGGTTTCATTCGACGGGAGTTTCCAACGTATATCACCGAGGAGATGATTGTTTTTCGTTCGGGAGACGGTTGCTTTGGTCGAAATGAGTTTGGACTTATATGCAACATCGGATGCCCTCTTATATGCGGCGGGGAGATGTCGGCTTGTGCGTCGGGGAGATGCCTAGTTTCATTCGCCAGGAGTTCGACATATATGCGGCGATGGATCTGCGCACTTATCACAACATCAATAACATGATATGTATGATTTCATTAAACGGAGATGTCCGCTATGTTACGACATGAGCTCATTAGGATTGTTCGACTCTTGTAATCTGACGGACTAAAATCACTCGTCGACCGACATGAGGTATATTTAATTAATATATGCATTTTCTACTAAATACATTTTTAATTCTTTTATACACAATTTGAGTTATTGTTTCTTTTATCGTGCAAAATGCCCAATCTCGCGATCTCTTCCCACGACACATGAACATCGCGTGGGCGTGCGATAGAGATGGATCTTGACTTTTTGGAGTCGATGAAAGGTAACTTATAATAATTAAGTATAATTAACCTTACGATTCATAAAATTGTGTTTCATATTTGTCTTTGTATCCCGATCGCAATATAGGATATAAACATTGCACAATGGGTCTGCTTTTTGTTTAAGGAGATCGAGGATCCAAACGAGGATGTGGTAGCTAAGGTAATTTAATTTTTCTTATAACATTTCTCTCATTTATTTTAAAATAATTGCGATAATTTCAATTTTAGCCTTTACAACAAATCAATGCATACCTTGTTGTGTACTACATTGCATGCTGACTTGGCGAATGCACATATTCACCAAGATATGCAAAAAAAACTATGTTTAATTGGATACACATTTCTCTCGTAAGTCATATTTTACTACATTGCAATTTCTTCTAGATATCTTTTATTTGTAAGTAACTTGATTATCCATTTCGAATCACGGGAATTGGTTTTAAAAGTGCGGAATGATTTGCATGGAAATGACCAATAAGACATGTATCTTGATCCCGATTTGCGGATGAGGTATCACCCGAGCAAGTTAGTGGACTTGTCAAGTAAGTCCGAGGGAGGAGGCCATTGTGGGAAATATTCCATGGTGGGGTATAGTGGATCATGTAAGTAATATTATTTAAGTTATATGATTGACAACATTTTTTAATTTTATTACGAACTTTTGACAAATGTATTACTACTTGGCCAGGTGATTTTTGTTCACAAATACGGAGAGCATTGGGTTGCATGTATGATTTTCCAAAGTCGTACTCAATTAAGGTTTTGACTCCTATGGCCATAACTATGATAAAGCGATCGATGACTCCTACCGCCGCCAAACCCACGACAACTCGATATTCTACAAATTCAAAAGCTGAAATCTCTGGACGAGTAATTCATAAAATGATGACTCGGTATCTCGAGGACTAATAAATTCCAATACAACATAAAGGATTAGATTAAATGCGAAGTATTTTTACGCAACTTGCCAAAATATTTCTACTAATGTGCCATCGACAAAGAAAATATTTACGTCTTTGGGAGATGTTAACTTTCAATGCATTCATTAGAGCCCGTTTCTGCATGCGTAACAATAACGTGTAGGGAGGGAAAGTGGGTCCATCAAGATTTTAAAGTGGTACATGCCCATATGTAGTTGTCCCCTGCTCAAACTCCAAATAAGCATTTGCGCAATAGAGAATGTCACATGCGTCGGCGTCACACCAACAATCTCGATAAAGGTAACTTGTACTGTTGTCTTGTCGTACAATCTATAAAAAGTACCTTAGGAAAAACACACAACAAACTCAAAGCTCCTCGGGTGAGCAAAAACAGATCCTTCACGGTGTTAGTCATTTCCACGGGCGCTATGAGAGTTGAAATATTTACGCTCATTCAATTTTCATATAAGTTCTTTAACTCTGAGATCGGCCGTCTCATTCAACAACTCTATTCTTCATATGAATATTGTAGATAGTCCATATTGTGGACTTATTATCTACAAATTTCTTACGTAAACCAAACAAAGTATCTTTCGTCGAGTATTACCATGTGACATATGCCATATCTATGATATATTATCACTTGTTTTTGGACAATCAACCAGCATATGAGTGACCATCTAAATCTTGGACAATCGATGATTATGAACACCACATTCAACATTCAAAACCCGTTTCTCGCGTCAATGGAGATTTCCCTATGCTTTAAACGAAATGAACATTCACACTTCTTTGTTTCGGTTTCTCTCCCACGAGTTTTTTTTCAAATTGCTAGAGGGGACATCATCTTTTTCAACATTTTTCTCTTGATGCTTTCCTCAGGATAATTTTTGATTATATTCACGATATTTTCACTATGTTCACAAACCACAACATACGAGATCTTCTCTTACCGGCCACTATCGACTAATTATTACTATCACCATGCCATTTCATTCCTCGCTCACGCACCCGTTCAAATAACTTCTCACGAGATGAGAACATTTCGTAAGTTATGAAAATGTACGTGTAATTAAGTAACAAAACTTAAATCTTGGACTTGATTAGTCTCATTATTGGTTGGACAAATAACAACTTTCTTGTGTGGGGTGAGTATTTGATTCTGTCAAAATATTAAATAAATTCATCAAAAAAAAAAAAAAAAAAAATAGAGAGCTTAAAATGCGAAGATCATGCAATTTATTGATAAACAATGCAAATATGCTCTTTTGTTAGTACATGGCACGATCATGCACATATTACATGGCACGATTTTGTCGATTTTAATACATGGCATGATCGTGCCTCATTTTATAATAAGACATAATTGAAGATTCTCCATGATATTTCTTTGAATCAATGTTTCACAATATCCCATTAATATAGGCACAAATTTATATGTGTATATTACGTAATATTTGTTTTATGCTTTCTTTTTGTATATGTTCCATTTATTGTAATTGTCTATATATACATATATTTTCTCCTCTCTCGATGTGGAGAATTTCACCCATTCAATCATCACATTAACACTTTTATGGTATCAATTTCAAGGTTGATTATTTTTTTCTTTGATTCTACCATGGGCCGATTTGGTGTCTTCAAATCTAACACTCTTCTTATCGCTTAACACCATGGTGCATATGGAACCATTAAAGCTGAATTTCTCCAATTATCTATTGTGGAAAAATCAGTTTGTTCCTTTGTTAACCAACCAACAACTTTTTGGTTATTTGGATGGTACCAATCGTGCTCCTCTGTTTACAATTCGTGACGATAATGGACGATTAAGCCAAATTCAACATACACTTCATGGCTACACACTGATCAAACATTACTCGGTTTGCTCTACTCTTCTCTAACGAGAGGATTCTATGAGTGAGTCTTGGGTTTACGTTATTCTCACGAGGCTGGCGTGCTCTTGAAGCCTCGTACTCCCATCGATCTAAGACCCGAGAATTGCAGCTCGAGGATGAACTCCATTGATGCAACGCGGCTCTCGATTCATTCTTTGAATTTTCCCACACCTTCAAGGGTCTTTGTGATCAACTAGCTGCTATTGAGTAGATCACCTCGGCGACACGGATAAAGTCCATTGGTTCTTAAGCGTTAGGACCCGAATATAAGATCTTTTACGCCACCATGATGTCACATGACTTCCTCTACCCCCTCATTTCTTTGAGATCATTCCGAAAGCTTTAAGTCGTGAGATTTTTGAAAGATCTATTTCTCACTCGTCGACAAACTCCGCTTATTATGTGCAACAGACTTCCAAATTAGTAGGGGCTAAGAAAGGGAAGAAGAATCGGTTCTTTTCTTTTTCTACACCTTCTGCTAATTCGAAGACACCATCTACCTCTTCTATTTATTGTCAGTTATGTGATAAGGAGGGACAACTTGGCTAAACGTTCTTTGGACTTTTTTGAAACTCAAGAAGAACCAATCTGCTAATCTTGCTGAAGCATTTTCCGCTTGCTCAATTCAAGATCTAAATAACTCTGAATGGTTCCCTGACTCTGGCGCAACATCTCATATGACGAGTGACACTGAGGTTGTGGATCAACCAACTATCTCTACTCTGGTAATGAACGTGTCATGGTTGGAAATGGTCGATCTTTAACTATCTCTCATCTTGGATCTATTTCCTCTCTTGTTCCATGCGATCCTCTTCATCTATCAAATGTCTTAGTTGTTCTGGCATCAAGAAAAATCTTAACAATGCTGACTTACTAAAGAAAATAACTATTTTGTTATTTTTTTTTTCCGTTTTTACTGGTTTCACCATACGAGGATCGGGGTCACAAGAAGCATCTTGGGAGTCGGAAGATGTGAAAATGGTCTTTACGTGTTGGATCAACGCCATCATGGTTTTTGTCCACCACTACCCTCGCCACGAGCATCTACTAAACTTATGGCATACTCGTCTTGGCCATCCACATTATCGTATCATTGCTTCTCTTTCTAGATTAGGATCTATTTCTGTTAGCAATAAATTGGCAAATGTAGATTCTGACATTTGTTTTGGTTGTAGACTTGGCAAAAGCCATCGTTTACCTTTCTCTTTAAATGATAAACGTTGTTCGATGCCTTTTGATCGTTTACACTGTGACTTATGGGTTCCATCCCCTGTTCACCTTCGGGGTATAGATATTATGCTGTATTTATTGATGATTGTACAAGATTTAGTTGGATTTTTCCGTTAAAACAAAAATCTGCTTTTTTTGAGACTTTCATTCATTTGCAACAGTACATTGAGACACAATTTTCAGCAAAAATAAAATCCTTTCAGTGTGACGGTGGAACTGAATTTACCAATAATAAATTTAAGTCTCATCTACAATCTTGTGGTATTGTGCTTCGTCTAGCTTGTCCATACACCCCAGTCAAAATGGTAACGCTGAACCTAAGCACCGTCATGTCACAGAAACTGGCCTTGCACTTATGTCTCATGCCCATGTATCATTCTCCTTGTGGGTTGAAGCTTTCTCTACTACCGTCTTTCTCATTATCCGACTCCCATCACCGTCACTTGATGGAAAATCTCATATGAGCTTACGTTTGGTAAGCAACTTGGACTACTCTATGCTACACACTTTTGGGTGTCTTTGCTTTCCGTGTCTTAGAAGATTACTCACCTCACAAATTGTCTCCAAAATCTGCTCCTTGTGTGTTTTGGGTTATAGCACTCTTCACAAAAAGGGTATAAGTGTCTTGATCGCAAGACCAATAGGGTTTATATTTCTCGACATGTCATATTTTATGAGAATAATTTTCCTTTCATGGTGACTCATGTGCATAATCTACAACCTAATATTGACTACACTCATTTTTCGATTGTCGAGATTGTGAGTCATTTCTTCTAATGTTGGCTCCACTCATTCCTTTCCAAGTTCACCATGTTTGCCTTGCGGTGATTCTTCATCGATCCTCGATTTCAATTGATATGGAACCGCTATCGGATTACATAGTTCGAAGCCCACATCTCTTCCCCCGTTGCCCGTTACTCATACGACCACATCCAACCACCCGATGATTACTAGAAGTAAAAAGGGTGTATTCAAACCACGATCGTATCATCTTTATAAATTTATCATCATATTCTCCATTATTTCAAGGGCTTAACTGCGTCAAGGAACTGGGGATTTAAATCGCCATAAAACATCCTGAATGGCTCTCCGCTATGGATGATGAGATTTGTGCTTTGAAGCAAAATGATACATGGGTTCTTGTTCCGCGGCCTCGTAATCATAATGTAGTTGGGAGTCATTGGATTTTCAAAACCAAACTTCGGTCAGATGGGTCTATTGAGCATCATAAGGCTCGTCTTGTTGCACAAGGATTTTCTCAGATTCCTGGACTTGATTTTGACAATACATTTAGTCCTGTTGTGCAACCTGCTACAGTTCGAATTATTTTATCCTTGGCTATTACTTCTGGATGGCGTTTACATCAATTAGATGTTAAAAATGTCTTTCTACATGGTCATCATAATCAAGAGGTGTATATGGAACAACCCCCCGGCTATATTGACCCACATTTCCCTAAGCATGTGTGTCGATTGAAATGTGCTATTTATGGTTTGAAACAAGCTCCTCGAGCTTGGTTTCATCACTTTAGCTCTTTCCTAACAAAACTTGGATTTATTTCCAGTCACACAGATTCATCATTATTTGTCCATCACTCATCGCTCGGGACAGTTTATCTACTACTCTATGTTGATGACATGGTCATAACTGGAAGCAATCCTTCTATGATTAAAACTTTTATTCATCGACTTTTTACGGAATTTTCTATGAAGGATTTAGGTGATCTTCATTACTTTCTTGGTGTTGAAGTTGACTAATGATAAAGGGCTTTTCCTTAGTCAAACAAAGTATGCTTTTGATCTATTACAATGTGCTTCAATGATTGATGCTAAGCATCTCTACGCCTTTTGTTGTTGGTCAACATCTTTCAGTTGAAGGAAACTTGTTCTCAACCCTACTTTGTTTCATTCTCTTCTTAGAGCTCTTCAATACTTGACCATTACTAGGCACGATTTATCATTCAGTGTGAATTCCATTTGCCAATTCATGCACGCTCCTACAGAGGATCATTTTTATGCCCTCAAACGTATTTTGCGTTATATTACAGGCACTCTTCATAATGGACTCCAACTCCATAAACAGTCTACTCGAGATCTTCTTGTTTACTCCGACACTGATTGGGTTGGATGTCCAGATACTCTCCGCTCTACCACTGGGTATGTTATCTTTTTGGGTGCTAATTTAGTTTCTACTTTCTTGGTCCTCTAAGAAACAAAGTTTTGTTTCACGTTCAAGTGCCGAAGCGGAATATCATGCCTTAGATGTTGCAATGACGGATGTAGCCTGAATTATTCAGTTACTTAGGGACCTCCATTTCACGCTTCCATCATCACCCAAAATTCTTTGTGATAATCAAAGTGCGATTTTTATGGCACACAATCTTGTTACTCGGCCTCGATCGAAATATATTGCAATAGACTATCATTTTGTTCGAGATCTTGTAGCTAATGGCACCTTACAAATTGAGTTTGTCCCCCCACAACTGCAACTTGCTGATTCATTACTAAAAGAGTCACCAAGCCTCGGTTTTATCTCTTTAGAAGCAAGCTCAGCGTTCTTCCTTCTGCCACGCTCACCTTACAGGGGGATAATAAGACATAATTGAAGATTCTCCATGATATTTGCTGAATCAATTTGGTTTCACAAGATCCCATTATATAGCTATAAATTTATATATGTATATTCTGTAATATTTGTTTTATGCTTTCCTTTTTTGTATATGTTCCATTTATTGTAATTGTCCTATATATGCATATATTTTCTCCTCTCTCAATGTGGAGAATTTCAGCCAATTCAATCTGTCACATTAACACTTTTATTTTACATGGCACGATCGTGCCTCATTTTTTTGATTGTGCCATGTAAAAAATTGACATGATCATGCCATGCGAAATTTGAGCATGCGGTGCGCGATCCAGTGAAAATTTTGAACGGGAAAAACATGAAAAATAGAAAAGGTATGATACTTCATGCAATATAGTATTAAGATTCTTACATTATTGGTGTCCATGAATTTATTCGGGTCCATATTTGCAGCAATATGGTTGGTGAAATATTAGGGTTTCGAAAATTATTTTTGGAAGTTTTTTTAGAGAGATGAATAATGAAAGAGGGTGTACGGAAGAAGAATACAAGTTTAAAAAAGAGGGGTGGGTGCATTTCAGATTTAAGGGGTGTATTTATAATGGTTTATATTATTAAGGGTATCATAGTCATTTTAACTCGTGGCATTTTTATAAATATTGGGAGTGGGGTGTATTTATCAAATATTGGGGTGCAAATACCACTACCCATATTTCGAAACCAACGCTACCCATTATGCACTACGTGTCTGTTTAGTAAAGAATCTTTCGGTCGTAATTCTTAATTATTTTGCCTCTCTTTTTTTCCCATTTCTCCTAAGGTAAAAAAATAAAAATAAAGTTAATTGTTTTTTAAGAGTAAAATATATTTGGATTAGGGGAAAAAAATTTGGGCTAGGGGCACCTGGCTCGGCGGGCTACGCCACTTAATACATATACAATAAAATCTCATCTCTGTAATATTGAGATCAAAAACTTTTATTGGTTTAGCTACGAAATAGTGATACGGGTACAAGACACGAATATGATACGATATGGGTATATTAATATGTTATTTTAATTTTTTTAAATTTTAAAGATACGAGTATGGTATATGTACACATATAAAGTCATATATTTTTATATTATTGAAAATATAGACGCACTACGTGCAATTAAAAAAATAATATTTTAAGCATTAAAAACTAAAATTTCATAAATACTCAAATCTGAAATGTGATAACTCACGTAAACACATAAAACATGATAAAAATATAACAATATAATAAATTATATCTCTTTCCATATGTGAATTTATCATAATTCATCTAGATGTGGTTTTATTTCTTTCAAATTTTGATGTCTAGACTGTTATTTTTTCCAATTGGATACACATATGGATATGTATTAATGGGGTATCGAATACGATCGTGTCCGTCTGATGCGTCATCCTCCCAAGTATTTGTACTCCTATGTTTCCTAAATTGAGAGGTAAAATTAATCAATAAATTAATAACTTATTTAAAGAGTGCTTTATGTATTCATCAAATATAAATTTAATTATATAAAAAAACAATAAATACCCTAGAGTGGCAATAGGCGGGTCGGTAATGAACCCAAGCTTGTCGGGCTTTTGAAAAAATATCGGGTTGGCCCACCTCGACTTTGGTCGGTCATGCGAAAGCGCATGGCCCAACCTAGCACATGTGTACATTTTGTACATTTAAATTGGCGATCAATCTAAAAGTCGGGCAAAACTCGACCCATGAGCCAATCGGTTCGTGTCGAGTGTAAAATTATGGCACAACCCACCCGTGGAGCGGGCTGGATTTTGCCAACTTTAATCCCAACTATGATAAGAATTAATCAAGATAATCTTAAATATGGAAAGAATCAAATCAATCATATCTTTGAGACTCGTTTGGCAAGTTGGATTATGGGTGATAAAAGCTGTTTATCAAGCCCAATTCTTTGTTTGGGAAATGGGATTCGGGCTCGGTATTAAGTTTTAGGCGGGATTGTAATCTATTTTCAATTGAGAGCCAATTCGGCCCACCCCCATGTATTAAATTATATGTCTTTATCCTTTCTTTGTGAAATGTCCGGTTTACCCCTCAATTAATCTGTTTGACTTCTATGCCCGTTATCGACCCAATATTTACAAAATTCTTGCATATAAAATTGGCTTCTCTTTCTCTCTGTAAACTCTAACACGCTGTAACAAAACACGGTAAGAAAAAAATCTCGACGCCCTTTCTCTCGATTGATGAACAAAGATGCGGTGAAAACTTAATTTACCCGAATATTCTTGCTTTTTCATCTTGATTTAACCGATTCTCGAATATTATTAGCTAAATCTTTTTTTAAAGTTAATTGTTTTTTGTTATTGTCGGAGTACATACTACCCACCCTTCAAAGAATTGTTCTTCATCCTTGCCGATGATGATAAGTATTTGATCGAATCAAAAAATGCGAAATTCTTGATTTTTTTTTCTTTTTTTTTTTGGTGATTTTGCGAGCAAATCCCATTATTTGTCCGAGCAATGGCTGTACGTGGTGGTGTTGCACTATACATATATTGAGGAATCAATGTTCTCATTTTTTGAAAACCATTTGAAGTTGTGGTCTAGAATGGATTAGTCTGAAATTAAGTTGGTGATGAACATTTACCCTCTTCATTACCTCTCGCAAATTGTTTTTTGAGCAATGGATGGAATATAGTGTGTGTAACGCCCCGAGAAATTTGGAGCCGCTACCCAATGGTAACTCACGCGATTCTCCCATTTGAGACTACAATCCACAAAATATTTGAGCAATATTTATTCTCAAATAGACATAGTTGTAGGTCCCAAGGGTGTAAGTGTAAGGTTTAGAAGGGGGTTGAATAAACCTTGCAAATTTTCGATTTAGTCCTTTTTAAATATTCGAGTTGATATTACACACTTTGTGTCCTTGATGGACAGATCAATTTAGTCACATAGTAGAGTTAATCTCTCAACGGACTCAATGAAATTTTTTGAAGGAATAACTTTCATTGTTGGCACTAAATTAACTAGATTTTGTGGTTTTGTTTTGTGGAAGACTTAACACCCTTAAGTTTGATTAAGCAAGAGTTTAGTGCTTGGTTTAGTACTTATAAATTATCAAGTGGATAGCAAATTTATCGTGAGATATAAGCGATTAAAAATGCGGGAATTAAAATCTTTGAATTGTAAATGACACGATAAAATTTTTATAGAGGTTCGAAGATGGGGTAATTCTTCTACTCCTCTCTTCTCCAACTCTGGAGCAATCCACTAGGTAATGATCGGTTTACAAAGTGGTAAGATCCAGATACAAGTCTTGATCACACTGGTGACTTGATCCTTTGGGACTCGGTTTGGAGACGCCTTGATCACTCGGTGGCTTCTCGTGCGACTCGAAACTTCTTCACAGGCGGTGCTTTACTCTGACTCACTTGCTCAAGCTCTTTGGATTTGATCACGAAGCCCTCCAAAAGCTTAAGACTTGGTTCGACCTTGAACCTTCCTACAATCCTTCTTGGAATGTAGACCCCTTTTCTTCAAAAGTTTCCCCTTCAACTTATTGAAGTTCTCTTTCATTCACGGTGAGTGTTGGATTGATGTACTTCGTAATGTAGGCTTGAGGATTAATCTTGAATGATTTGAGAGTATTTACGTTATTATTTTAATTGATTTCTTGAATGTTCGTGGTTGGGTAACCTTCTCTCGAGTCATTCCTCGGCCTTTTATAGTGATCTTTCAAAAATTTGCCCGTTGAAGAGATAGGCTTATTTTTGAAAGTCACTTGCGATCGTTGGCTTGTCTTGTTGCGATCCTTGGAATTGCCATTTCCTCGTATGAATTGTTCTTTCACCTTTTGAGTTCGACACGGTGTAGTGCTTCCCATTAGTTCATTCCATTTGCATGCTTCGGGGTGAGCACTCCAAGAAAGGTGGTATGGAGATATTACGTGTTTAAGTAATTCTCTTGATTTCCGTCTGCAACGGATCTTTTCTGATTATCTCGACTTGATTGCATTTCCTTGCTTTCCCAGGTGACTTAGAGTCGACTTCCAATCATGGATGACTCTTGTCACTTCAACTTGAGACTTGGCTTTTCTCGAGTTGACTTGGTGATCTCCACTTGGTTGCATCTCATCTAATTTCTTTAGTAGTAGTTCCGTCTACTCTTCTTTGCCATACTCACTTGTCTCTCGTGAGTCTTCCTTCCGATCTTGATTGTCTTCTTGCATGTTAGGCGTGGTGACTTAACTCGGCTTGCCACTCTATTTATTACAATGCATTATACAATAAGAATTGGGGTGCCAACTTTCTATTCTAAGTTTTACATGGCATTCATCAAAATCTAAACATTAAAATTCCTAACAATTTCCCTTTTTTGATGATGCCAAAACTTAAATCATTCAAAAATGCAAATAACAAAGATACATACGGATAGTGTATTGACATAGAATGTATCTTGTGAGAATCAATCTTTTTATTGATCATATCATTCTTGTACTTTTTACACAATCATTTTACAAGGTGTATCGAGTTCATATTTGCTTCGCAGAAAAATAAAGAATTTATAGCTTTATTACGAAGACTTACATTGTATGTATTTACATAATAAAATACACGAAGGGTTGGACAACAACACTTCATCTTCTTTTGTCTCCTTCTTTCATCTTGTTGATCTTCTTCTTCTTCTCTTTTTCTCGTCGTCAATTTGCCTTTTTTTTCTTTTCATATGCCTTCCTCGGCGACTTCATCTTTTCTTATTCTTTCTGTCTCTCTCCCATAGCATTTGAGTTTGTCTCTTGTTTTCTTCTTCTATTCTTTTTGCATACTCGGCATTAGTTTTAGCCACTTTCAAATTTGCCACTTGGTCAAGTCCAGCCCGATAGATCCCTCCTTTCTTTCCGGATCTCGTATTCAATATTCTTGGGCGGAGGCCTGGTGCAAGCTTCTTCCTCCACCACACGCTTCTTCCTCTACCTCTGGGCGTATCTTTGTCTTTGGGGTCTTCTTCATTCCATTGGTGAGTGACCGGCGGAGTGACCAGCAGAGCGAGTATTCTTGCCGGTGGTCTCTGCCTGTCGAAACTTTCTTCACATAACGTGAGACCCTTTTCCCGTACAAGTCCCAAGCTTGAGCCATAGACATATTTGCAAAGTATCCCCCAGTTCGAGCGTTTTAAATTCATCAATCGATCGTGGCTCTGTCCCGACATCCGAGATGGCATAAGTGTCTGCATGTCTCTTGGAATGCCTCCGTGTTCTTTCAAGATGTTCATAACTCGGGCATCCATTCTTCCTTCCACTTCCTTCATCCCTTCAATTGTTTTTCTCTTCTCGGCCATATACGGCAGTGTTGGAGTGGCGAGTCACGGGGAGTTTCTTTGATAATGTCACCGTGAGACCTGTTGAGGGTTTGTGCAATCATCAAGGTCATATCTTTTGATCCTTCCCCTCGTGATTTTCCTTTCTCTGTTTTAACACTTCCTCACCGGTGATTTTCCCTTCGCACTTGCTCCTTCCTTTTCAACTTGGATCCCCATGCGGCTTTTAGGTATTCCTCTTCCCCCTTTTTGGCATCATCAAAAGAGAGGGATGCTGGAAATAGACTTGCAAGCGGGAAGTCAAGCCTGGCGATAGGCGAGTTTTGTCTCGAGTGTGCCCGAGTATGCGGCCACGAAATTGAGGCCGAGTAGCGTTGGACTCTGAAATCGGCTTCATCTCAGCCATGAGAGAAGGCTGAATTTTGTATTCATGGTCTCTTCCAAACGTAGATCACTCTTGTTTTGCTCACGCGCGACTTAACCTCGGCAATGTGAGCTTCATGCATGTGCTCAATATGTTCTCTCGAACTTCGTTTTTGCATCGGCATTTTCGACTCTCCATACCGGCACTTGTTGAACAATGTCCTGAAGTATCTCACTTGTTCCACACGCATTGTTTCTTCTTTGTTGCCACCATTCCCTTATTCTCATTTTATGCCTCTCAAGTCGGGTACGTAAGGTTGGCATCTCTGTTGTCGATCGCATGTCCAAAGAGGCCTGATGCCTCTCCATCCATTCAACCTCGGCAAATAGTGCATTGAACACTTCTCGAACTTGGTGATTCTTATTGCGGTGATGGCCATACAATATCAAAGTCATAAGCGGTGGAACAATGGTATCACGAAGAAAACGGGAGGCTGATGCAGTGATAGCGTCGCGTTCATTCTCGACTCTTCATGGAGTTTGGGTACCTCCCGGGGGAAAAAGGAAAAGATTCTACAAACGATTCATCACCGCCAACCGGGATCTGTTCAATGATGAGCGGTGCGCGTGAAGTTCTTTTGGGAATCGATCTGCTGCGGCTTGAGGAGCTTGCGCGATGGTCTCTTGTTGAGTAGGGTCTTGTTGTGAAGTGGACCGGCTTGCGAGCCTCAATCTGTCTCAACACCGTTGGTCTCGGCTAATTTTTCCATTTGAGTAGACCGTTCTCGGCCTTATCGAAGCGTCATCGGACGATGATGAGATTTCCATTGGTGGCTCATCATCAAAGTTAAAAGTTTGACGAGTAGTCTTGGGATCGACTTGCTCGTGCTTGGAACATCCGCACCGAGTCTTTTGGATTTGGCACGGGGGATGATGAAACTTCTTCGCCTTCCGATCCCGAAATGTGACATCGGGATTATCACGGGAATCATGAAGTGCGCTTATCTCCTTCTCGGATGGGTCGATGATAGCGGGAGGGATGTTCTCTACTTGACTTTTTACCCCAGGAAGTCTCAACCTCCCGTGGCGTTCATTACCTCCAGGCGGTCTCTCTGCGGCGAGGCCTTGTTCTCCCTTTCGACTGTCGATAGTGTCACTGTCTTAGGGTCTTCTGCGGTGGCATCCATTGGAGTCTCAACCCCATGGATTGCACTTTCATCGCCAGTGTTAACTCCCGGGCCGTTCCATCTCAGTGCTTGATTGCCTCGGCGGCGTCATTAGCCTTGAGCGTTGGCACCTCGGTGAGGCAGTCTCAAATCTGCGAGCTTCGTTGATGGCAACTTCTTTGTTCTTCTTGTGTTTGTATTCTCTCTCTTCGCCTCCTTGATTCGTTGTGGAGTCATCTGCGACATCCTCCAACCTTGTTGCGGTGGAGGGAGTTTCCCCTCGGTGGCGCACCACCGAGTGAGTGACTTGGAATGGGGTCACTCGTCTCCAAACTCCCGGCTGTTTCGATTGAATGTTCGGCCGTTGGGGGCGGTGGTAAAACACCTTCAATAGGGGTTGGCTCGACCGGGGTCCCCACTATCCGATTTCATCGCCAAGTTCCTTATTGCATTCTTCCGTGAGTGAGGAAGTGGTGGCGGCAACAACATGGCTATTTGCTTGAACCACTCCCATTGGATCGATTTCATTTGTGTTACGGAGGACTCTCCTGTCCCTCCATCAATCTTTGCTCGTGAAGGATTACGATTCTGCAATGCTTCTTTGCATTTTGCAACTCTTACGTAGCGGCGTGCATTCTCGGATCCTCATCACCGTCCGAGAAGACATCAAGGAGAGGATGTGTGTGTTACGTGGTGCGGAGATAGGGCGGATGCTTGCCTTCTCACGTGCCTCGGCTTTCTCGGCTTGCTTTTCTCTCTCATTTTCCTTGAAAATCGCGGATGTCTAGCGATTTGTCTTCATCAAATCTTTGGGAGCACGATTTTTAGTCGAGGAAATTTAGCGATTCTTCTTCTTCTTCTATAAACTCGGGCCGTTGGAACTGCTGTTCCTTGACTTACTCAACTTCCATTTCCTCCACTCACGCATGAGGCGATTTTGGATGTCCGGGTAAGGTGGGATAAGATCATTACATCACTATCTCTGCTCTGCGAGTTCTTCTTGTGTTTGGTGTGTGAACTACGTTGTGTCTTCGGTTTGCCTCTGTGATCGCCTTGGCCGAGACTTGGTCAATTTCATCAACTACATCGGAGACTCTACTTCTCCCGGTAGTCTCGATATTTGCTCTAGCCGAGTAATCGACTCAAATTTGGTTTCTCGATTCGGATTGCTTGATGATTCTTCTTCGTCTCTAGTTTGTACCGAGGGATTTACGGTTCGAGACGGTGTCCTCTCGAGTCTTGGGCGGTGGGGGCGTCTTTGTGTCTTTTTTCGAGAGCGGGCCATCGTGGCTTCTCGGTTCTCCTCTTTTTGACGATCGGAGAAGGTATTTGTGAGTCCTTCTCGACCGGCTGCTGCGAGGGCGGGAGACACGGTGGCTTTGGGCGGTGACTCTGACTGCTGCGGGCGGGAGCATGTTTGGTTTTCTTTCTTTGCGGGGCAACGTGATCTTCTTAGCATTTTCTTTGGGCGACTCTCTTCTTGGGTGGAGAGAAACAATTGTATCTTCGAGGTCGGTGATTCCCCTCACCGTGTCGCTCTCTTGGCGTAAGCTCTCTTCTGCGCCGAGAGAGGTTTGCTCTGAACATCCTCTTGTTAACATGGAATGTCTTCCCATGTCTAAGAGGGACTCCTTTCACCTCCATTAGCCGACCAATCACTAGGCCATATCCTGGGATCCTCCAAATGTGCCATCTTCTTTGAAGGATTTGTTCCCACGTTAAGCGAGTCTGCTGTAGACAAACTCGGCCCGGTTATCTTCTTTTCTTCGATGATTGCAACATTACAATCGGCTTTGCCTTTGATTGGTTGGTCAAAGCGCCAAATTTGATGTCAATGCATTTGGCAACTATGTCCAACGATTTGTGATAATTCTCCTTGGATCTCTTGTTTCTTTGTATACACTATTTTATCGGCAAAGTCGGGCTTGGCTATTTCTTTCCAAGCATCGGCCAGGTTTACATCGGCCGTTAATCTCGATGCTCCTCTCTGCAGTAGTGAGCAATGTTCGCCAAATCCTTGGCGAGAGATAGTCACCGTTCTTTAAAGTGAGCAGATGACTTTATTCCTTCATCGTGAATCTTAGCATTCACGTAGAATTGTGCGACCTCCTCCACATATGTCATCGGGTATTCTAATGTCGAAATGGTTTTGAGCCCAGGACGTTTCTAACTTTTCAGCGATTTTCTTCACTAGGGTGTCGTCGGACCCTGTTTCACCATTCCGTCGAAATCCACCGTAGAGCCGTGTGGATTTGCTTTCCTAACTTGGTAAAGTCATAAGTTGGTGCCATTTTTCGAGGATTATATCAAGGAAAAAAAAAACTTGGAGATTGACTTGGAGATAGATAGGGCTTGAGTATTTTGCCTTTGCTTTTGAGAGAAAGAGATGAAACAGTTTTAGAAGTGTGAGAGAGAAACGGATGAAAATGGTTTAAATATGGTTTATGAAAGGGCGTGCGGGAGGTTTTTGAAATGTGATCGAAATCAACGGCTTGGATTTTGCGCTTATTGAGTATTTAATGTCTCGTATTTAATGCGGCAACATTTATATCCAATCATAAGCTTGGTGTGCGGCTTTATGTCGTACACATCATCATTATCTTTGACGTATTCCTTAAAACATTCCCTTTGTCAAAATGACTTGCGTTTTTGTCACTTTGCTCGGCTTATCCCTTAGGCGATTTAACTCTTCTTCTCACGATTCTCTTGGTGACTCGGCTTCTCACCGACTCGGTGTAAACTGTCTTCTTTCCGTCTGGTGATTCTTGGTGATTTACGTGTTCACTCTTTTTCACCTCCTTTTCTGTTCCATTTCTTTTCTTTGATTCTTCCGTGTGTCACATTTCGATTCAATTAACCCCAACTCATGTTTGAGTTCTTCAAATCTTGACTCACATAATGGTTTTGTGAAGATGTCGGCTAATTGTTTATCGGTTGAGATATATTCCAGGATGATGTCCTTCTTTTCAACATGATCTCTTTTGAAGTGATATCGACATCAATGTGCTTTGTTCTTGAATGCAACACGGATTTTGAGTGATTGCAATTGCACTTGTGTTTATCACACAAGATTGGAATTTCTTTTTCCTCAACTTCATAGTCTCTCATTCTTTGTCTCATCCATAGGACTTGGGCAAATAACATTGTTGCCATGCTATGTATTCTCGCCAGTTTGTAGAGGTGGCTATTGAATTTTGCTTCTTGCTAAACCAGGAAATCACTGTTTCTAGCATTTGACATGTGCCTCGAAGTGCTCTTCTGTCCACTCTACATCCAAATAGTCGAGAATCAATAGCCAATTAGCTTGAATCCACCTTCCTTTGGATACCATAGGCCTACTTCTTGGCTTCCTTTCAAGTATCTCAATATTCTCTTAGTTTCTTTGTCATATGGCTCTCTTTTGGAGCGATTGAAATCTTGCACATACATCTGACAAAGGTGATGTCCAGTGCGCTTCTTTGTGAGATAGAGCAATGATCCATAAGTGCTCTGTATCTTGTTTGATCTACAGCTTGCCATCTGCATCCATGTCCATTTTGGTGATGTATTCATTGGTATTTTTACGAAGACTTCTCTTCCATACCAAACTTCTTCATTAAATCTCTGGTGTATTTTGTTTGACTTATGAAGGTTCCATCCTTCACTGTTTCACTTGGAGTCGAGGAAGAATGTCGACTCTCCCATCATGCTCATTTCAAATTTACTTTGCATGAGGTTTGAAAACTTTTCACACGACTCTTTGTTTGTGGATCCAAAAATGATGTCATCCACATATATTTGAACAAGCAATATACTCTTTTTGTCTTGAATTACGAATAGTGTTCTATCTACTTTTCCTTTTGTGAATCCATTTTCTCGGTTAGGAATTGTGACAAAGTATCATACCATGCTCACGGGTGCTGTTTCAATCCATATAGAGCTTTCTTGAGTTTGTATACCTTATCTCCAAGAGTCTTACTGCTCAAATCCTGGAGGTTGTTCAACATACACTTCTTCTTCCAATAAACCATTTAGGAATGCACTTTTTACATCCATCGATATACAATGAAATCCTTGTGAGCGATAGGCAAGAAACATCCTTATAGCTTCCAATCTTGCTACAGGGCAAATGTTTCATCAAAATCTATCCCTTCTTCTTGGCATATCCTTTGGCTACTAGTCTTGCTTTGTTTCTTACCACGAACCTTCCTCGTTCATCTTATTTACGAACACCCATTTGGTGCCATAACATTTTGATGTATGGGTCTTTGCACTAATTCCCATACTTTATTTCTTTCAAACCGATTGACTCTTCTTATAGCTTGAATCCATGTGTGTCGTCGAAGGCTTGTGACATGTCTTTGGGCTCTATTTGTGAGATGAAACATGTGAACATAGCTTCTTGTTGAGTTACGGATCTTGTTTTGACACCTTCTTTTATATCTCCAATTACAAGTTACGGTGGATGATCTCTCGGCCATCTTACATCGAGTTGGAGTAAGTTAGGCCGGATTGATCGACTTGCGTTTGTGTTCTTTGTGGTCGGCTCTCGTAGTCATTTAGCGCAAATTCTCCAAATTTGTTTTGAGATTCAGCAATCTCATCTTCTTCTTACGAATTGATAATTCCGGCTTGACTTGAAATAGGATTCTTCGTATGGTTGGATGATTCGATTTATCGGTGACTCTTCAATGTCTTCTCCATTTACATTTGGCTCAATCGAATACTACATGAATGGATTCTTACGTAACCATAGTCCTTTTGTTGAGTATTCGCAGAGGCTTTGCTTTCAAATGAGTATCTATGAAGATACCTTCATCGACTTTAGCATCAAAAGCCTTTAGGTTGTCTTTGCCATTGTTGTGGATGAAGCATTTACATCCAAATATTCGAAATATGCAACATTTGGTTTTTCTTCCATCCGATCTCATAGGGAGTCTTTGTCACCGTCTATTTATCATACATCTGTTTTGGGTGTAGCAAGTCGTGTTGATTGCTTGACCAAAATCTTTTTGGTAACCTGCTTGACTAACATGGTCCTTCTTTACTTCTTTGAGGGTTCTATTCCTTCTTTCTCGCAACTCCATTCTCACGGAGTTCTTTTGCTTGATAGTTCATGACCGATACCATTTTCAACACGATCTTGAGTTATTATTCCATTGACAAATTTAGTTCCTTGTCTCGATCTTATTTTGATAATGGTTTGACTCTTCTCGTTTTGAATCCTCTTCATCACCGTTGTGGTAGTTTTTGTAGAGTTTCTTTCTTCTTACACATGAATATTGTCCATGTATATCTTGAGTAGTCATCTACTACCACCAAGGTGTACTTTTTTCCACTTATGTTGGTTTGGTTCCACATCACCAAATAGATCCATATGAAGTAGATGCAATATTCTTGTTGAGGATGGGCATGTCTTTTCTTTGAATGACGACTTGATTTGTTTTCCTTCGACATCGTCACATATACTCTCCTTCTTGTATCTCGAGTCTGGAAGTCCTTCTACAAGATTACTTACGGCAAGCTTGTTAATCGTTTTGAAATTGGATGACTCGGTTTTTGTGCCACGACTGACTTGATTCAATTGTGCTCTTTGCTAGTAGACAGTCTTGGGTGTTGCGATTGACCAATCCACTACATACATATTTTTCTCGTCTACATCCTTGCGGCAAAGACAACTTCATTTGATTCAATATCTTTGATTTGGCATATTCCCATGTTGAATCCAACGTTGTAGCCCTTGTCACGAGTTGGTGATGCTTAGCAGTTGAAGTTGAGTCCTTCAACATATGCAACGTCTGTGATTTCTAATCCATTTCTCTTGATGGATCCAATGCCTCTTATTTCACCAGGAGCTTCATTTCCACCAAATATGACTTTTGCTCCTTTAACATCCTTGAATTTTGACAGATTTTTCTTGTTTCTGTCATAATATGCGGGCGACCACTATCCATGTACCAGGTTCCTTGGCACTCATTTGCTCCTTGAACCCGCAATCAAGGAAATTAGGTTTTAGGTACCCATACTTGTGCGGGTCTGAGGGGTTAGAATTGTAAGATGATCCAACCAACTTATAGCCAAATGATTTGACTCTAAGGGGTTGCCATCTATCGTGCCATAATCATAATTAATCTTGGCAAATTGCTTGGGGATTCTAGGTTCATACAAAATTTGTCTCTTTTGTTTGTATGCCTGCATATGTGTTTTAGCAATTGCCTTCCTTGGTAATTGTGGTGTCTTTGAGTGTAGTGCCTAGGTGCATATGTGTCTTTGATGAAAGCTCTTGTACTTTTGGAATGGCCTTTCTTTGAGTTCTAGGCCTTTGCCATTTGGGCTTATATTCCATAAGTTTATCTTTGATAGTTTACATTATTCCAATCGGCTTGACTTGGATATTTTCTACCATTCCCATCATATGTATTTCTTTTATGGATTTTAAGGATTTTTGGTAGCTCTGCTTCTTCTTCTTTGTAGAGTATTTTCTTAGGGAGTTTCTTTGAGGAACTCGGTTGAATCTCTTCTCACTGCCTTTCAGTAGCACTCAACTCGCTTTTTTTCCTTTTCCTTTATAACCAAGGCCGATTTTCTTGTTATGGTGCTTTGGATTGAATGTGTGTGCAACATTTAGAGTTTTGGATTTTGATTCTTCATGGCTTGAAGATCCTTTTTCCAAAATTACTTTTGAGGTTTGACATAGCATAGAGGAATTATATCCTAAGCCTGTTTTGTCTCCACATTCTCTTTTGACTCATAATAAGATCATCCGGTGATTTAGATGCCTTAGTGAATGAGGCAATAACATTCTTGAGGTCATTCTCCTCTTTTCTATAGCGGCAATTTCGCTATTAATTTAGCATTTTCACCTTTAAACTTTCATTCTCATCGGCTATTTGACTTAGAGTACTTAGCTCCTTAGTCGGCTTTGAGTTTTGATTCTTGAGTAAGTTTTTTCCTCATTCAATAGTGTGTGTGAGGATTTAATGTGTTCAAAATCTTTCATCATTTTGCCTAATGAATCATAAAGATCGAGTGGGTGATGAAGTGTGTGTGTCGATCCACTATCACTAGTGTCCGAGTTTGATGAGTTAGATTGTACCTCATCTTCTTGGTCGGTTGATCTTGTTCTTTGGCCATCAAGCGGATCATGGCTTCTTCTTCGAGAGTCACTTGAGTAGTCGGCTTCACTTTGCTTTGAATCAATTGTCTCTCTTGACTTGGGCTTTTCAGCGATCTCTGCACCATCATTGCCTTTTTTCCTTTCTTGTCTTCTTTCTCAAGACCTTTCTTTCTTCTTCATTCTGTATTTGTTGACTACGAGGATATGGACCGATCAATAATGGCATAGTGACTGGTTGTCTGATTCAAGATAGATATTCAACCTTTTGATCGACTCTTTCCATTCTTGGATTGTCGACCCTTTGATACTCAACTTTTTGATGATCTGTTCTCTTGGTTGGCCTATCTTCCCTTGATTTGGAGGGAGGTGAGTGTCTTCGGAAGATTCACCATTTCCTCTCTTGTAGTTCTTATTGAAGAACTTGTTGAATCTTTTAACCATTAGGGCTATTTCTTCTTACGGGTCAATGACTTCTTTGACCTCGGCTCTCTTCACATCTTTAACAATTAGAAGATTTGTTTTGGTACAACTGTCTCTTCCTCGGTCTTTTTCTTTTCAAACTCGTAGGCTTTGAGGTCCGAGAATAATTCATGGTTGGATGTCTTTGATAGGTCCATGGAATGTCTCGGTGCCATGACCTTCATTTCCCATTCAATTTGGAAGACTTTTTAGGATCTTCATACACATTTCATACTTCTCGTGTATATTCATTTCCAAGTGCGAACTGACTCATTTGTGATTTACGTGAACCGAGCATCTAGTTGATCCAGGTTCTCTCCGAGATCATTTTGAAGTTCTCAAATTTCAGCACGTACAACCACCGATAATTTGTTTTCTTTGATTTGCTTTCACGAGCCTTCACAAATCAATGTCGAAACTTCCCATTTCTTTAGCCATTTTGCATGATTTGACTTTATTGAACATGGCTTTGTCGAGGTTTTGTAAAGGATGTCCTTGGCTACATTGTCCAGGTTGTATCTTTTTCTGTCATCATTTTGTCCACTCGGTTCTTGGTTTTCAACCATGGTGTGCAGGAGCAACATCTTCTTCTCCTTCGGTTTGCAACTCTTCGTAAAGCGTGTTTCACCTTTAAGATTTGCGAGAGGCCCATCTTCTATCACTATCCACATCTCATCATGTAATCTTTGATAGATGAGCACTGCATACAAATTTTCCAATCATCAAATTCTTCAATAGTGAACATAGGGATGTGTGTTAAATTTGCTTTCATGATAATAACTTTTAATGATAAAAAGAGTTTCGAGAGTTTAAGTACTAAAGCGAGACTTTGAAAAGTTTGGAGATCTAGTTCGAACCGGTGCGGAGGGTTCAATGAACCAACCGCTCGATACCACTTGTAGGTCCCCGAGGGGTGTAAGTGTAAGGTTTAGAAGGGGGTTGAATAAACCTTATCAAATTTTCGATTTAGTCCTTTTTAAATATTCGAGTTGATATTACACAGTGTGTCCTGATGGGCAAATCAATTTAGTCACACAAGTAGAGTTAATCTCTCAATGGACTCAACCGAGCCGCTGTTGAAGGAATAACTCAATTTGTTGGCACTAAATTAACTAGACCGCGTGGTTTTGTTTTCATGGAAGACTTAACACCCTTAAGTTTGATTAAGCAAGAGTTTAGTGCTTGGTTTAGTACTTATAAATTATCAAGTGGATAGCAAATTTATCGTGAGATATAAGCGATTAAAAATGCGGGAATTAAAATCTTTGAATTGTAAATGACACGATAAAATTTTTATAGAGGTTCGAAGATGGGGTAATTCTTCTACTCCTCTCTTCTCCAACTCCGGAGGAATCCACTAGGTAATGATCGGTTTACAAAGTGGTAACCCGTCCAGGATACAAGTCTTGATCACACAAACTTGATCCTTTGGGACTCGATGAGACGCCTTGATCACTCACCAAGGCTTCTCGTATGACTCGGCTTCTTCACAGGGAAGGCTTTGCGCTTGCTCTCTGACTCACTTGCTCAAGCTCTTTGGATTTGATCACGAAGCCCTCCAAAAGCTTAAGACTTGGTTTGACCTTGAACCTTCCTACAATCCTTCTTGGAATGTAGACCCCTTTCTTTCAAAAGTTTCCCCTTCAACTGATTGAAGTTCTCTTTCCTTCACGGTGAGTGTTGGATTGATGTACTTCGTAATGTAGGCTTGAGGATTAATCTTGAATGATTTGAGAGTATTTAAGGTTATTATTTTAATTGATTTCTTGAATGTTCGTGGTTCGGGTAACCTTCTCTCGTAGTCATTCCTCGGCCTTTTATAGTGATCTTTCAAAAATTTGCCCGTTGAAGAGATAGGCTTATTTTTGAAAGTCACTTGCGATCGTTGGCTTGTCTTGTTGCGATCCTTGGAATTGCCATTTCCTCGTATGAATTGTTCTTTCACCTTTTGAGTTCGACACGGTGTAGTGCTTCCCATTGGTTCATTCCATTTGCACGCTTAAGGGTGAGCACTCGAGAAAGGTGGTATGGAGATATTACTTGTTTAAGTAATTCTCTTGATTTTCGTCAACGGATCTTTTCTGATTATCTCGACTTGACCGCATTTCCTTGCTTTCCCCAGGTGA
The DNA here is from genome assembly GCA_016081115.2 of Rehmannia glutinosa. Taxonomy (NCBI): domain Eukaryota; kingdom Viridiplantae; phylum Streptophyta; class Magnoliopsida; order Lamiales; family Orobanchaceae; genus Rehmannia; species Rehmannia glutinosa. The sequence goes on along the minus strand of CM071937.1, from coordinate 21,373,795 downwards.
CTTAGAGTCGACTTCCAATCATGGATGACTCTTACATCACTTCAACTTGAGACTTGGCTTTTCTCGAGTTGACTTGACGATACTCCACTTGGTGCATCTCACCGCTTCTTTAGTAGAGTTCTCGTCTACTCTTCTTTGCCATACTCGATTATCTCTCGTGAGTCTTCCTTCCGTCTTGATTGTCTTCTTGCATGTTAGGGCGTGGTGACTTAACTCGGCTTGGCCACTCTATTTATTACAATGCATTATACAATAAGAATTGGGGTGCCAACTTTCTATTCTAAGTTTTACATGGCATTCATCAAAATCTAAACATTAAAATTCCTAACAATAGTTCTTCATTACCTCTCGGAAACAGAGTCAATAGTCACAGCGGAAATATTATTACAATCTATTTGTCTAAGCGAAAGAGGTCTTATGCCCCTCTATTACATCCAACATAGCAATTGTTCATAAACGAAATTTAAGGGTAGATCGACAAACTAAGTCTATGGATTAATCCGTCACTTGGTCGTCTTCGTTGATGTCTTCATAATATGGTGGATCATCAGCTGGCCGTTGAAAAAGGTGGGCGTGAGACAAAAATTCTCAATGGGTGGGTGCTGGTGTGCGAGTGTGGCTTGTTTTATGCACGGAAAATAATTTCATGGAAATCAATGCATGAAGTGCATATGACTTTGTCTCGTTGTTTGTATAAAGATTTCCATTAACCATTATGTTAGAATTGTCAGAATTAGTCAAGCATTATTATTGTCTTGTTAAATTTACTTCCACTTTCAATTGGATAAAACCAAAGCAAATTATCCCACATCACTTGGATAAAGCCGAAGCAAATTATCCCACTTCAGTTGGATAAAGCCGAAGCAAATTATCCCACATCACTTGGATAAAGCCGAAGCAAATTATCCCACATCACTCGGATAAAGCCGAAGCAAATTATCCACTCGGATAAAGCCGAAGCAAATTATCCCACTTTAAATTTTCACTTTACTTTTCACTTTCATTCTCAACTTCACTTCCACTTATCATTTCACTTCACATTTCATTTCACATTTCACTTTAAATTTTACTTCACTTCACATTTCACTTCCACTTTACGTTTCACTTAATTCTTCACTTCAAGATTTCTCTTCCAAGTACTATCTTACTTGTTCGAAAAATTTGATAAAATCATTAGCAAGTCCGGAGTGATCCTGGTCACACGATATCCTATATTTATTTCAAAACAAAACTCGCGGTCTAGTTATCGGGCGGATAATCTAGCCGGTTTTAATATTCGGTTCGGGCATTATGTTCAAGCTTGATATTTTTATTAGATAAGTAAGAAATATCTCTTAAAATATTTATAAGGCAACTGAGTTAGAAAATCTCAATTTCAATGTCCTTAGCAATTTTAAAAATAAAAATTATTTTTACTAAGGAGAACATTTCCTTGCCGGGTTTTAAAATTCAATAAGTTTCAATTCCGGACTCGGAAAAGTATAAAGTCAGTTCCAAAAATTTCCAAATTTTCAGAGGGTTATATTTTTCAGAGGCTCGAGAAATATTTTATAAAATTTGCATATTCGCCCTCTAGTTTCCATAAATTTCAATTTTTGACTTGATAATATAAAATTAGGTAAATCTTAAACCGGGAAGGATTTTGAGGTGATTCCAATTTTAAAATACTTCTTTGGGCAGTAATAAGTTGTGGTTAAAACAGTTTTGAAAAATTCAAAAGTTAGGTACCTCATTTTTAAATTTACAATTTTGGCCCAAAAGTGATTTTTTGTCGTTAAAGGCTCGTTTCAAGTCGGATTGTTATGCAATTTGAACTAAAGGTTTGAAATACCATAATAAATCAATCTGCAAGTTTTCAAGATACCTTGACTGCCCCAGTTTCAAAAATTACATTTTTGGTCCTTAAGTTTTATAATTTTACATTTTGATATTAAACTTGTTCCTTATTGTATTTTCTTGCCCGTAAGAGGTCCCAATCTTTAAAGTCACTCCATATATGAAATTTACAGATTATTGGGTCCAATATTTCGAATTTTCAGAGGTGGCCTTCACAGTTTTTTATATTTACACTTTTGGCCCAATATTTCACAATAATTACAAAAATAACCCAAGCTTCGATTTTTCTTGCACAAGTTACAAGTCCAGAATTCCAATACTATATAAAAACTCATTTTAAACATTTCTAAAATATATTTGAATATTCATAGTATCATAAATCATAAAAGCATAATGATGAGCAATTTTATCAACATTTTATGCAAGAAAAATATCATACTCATCTTTTTATTTTCTCAAAATTTCATTAAGATATAAATCTCATAAATACTTGATAAAATTCATAAAATATCATATTTTCACATGACCATGCATTTTTGTGCACTAGTAGAAAGAATGATGCATTTTCGTAGAAACATTTTTCACCCACCTTTCAAGCTTCAAGTTAAGTCTAAAATGATGTTGTCTCCTTCCTTTCCTCCTTAAATCCAAAATATCCTTAAGGCAGCCCCTAACTCCCAAAAGTTCAGAAATTTTTAAGTCAAGATTTGGAGGGTTTGAGGCAAGAAAGAATGAATCACTATAAGAGTTAAGAAAACTACACTTACCTTGTGTAGTGCTTCAAATAGAGCCTAGAATGGGGTATAAAAATGGGAACCCTCCTTCTTTCCTTCTTCACCTTCCAACATTAACGCTCAAGACATTCCCTATGTCAAAAATTTCAATTCTTAGATCATGATTTTGGAGGGTTTAATATAAAGAATGAAGAAGGTACCACCAAAACTTAAAAGAACTACCACTTACCTATATGCTTGAGATTGGTGAAGCTTTTAATCCTTACTAGGGTCAAATCCTCCTTTTTCTTCCTTCCTCCTACAAACTTTCGGCCACTTGATACTTCAAAGTGATACAGTGTTCAAGATTAGAGGTAAAAAAAAAGAAGTCTTGAGTTAAGAAGATGAAGATGGAAGAAAAAGAAATATTCCCTTACAATGCTTGGAAGTGTTCGGCCCTTATGGTGTAAGAGTATAAGATTTTGTGTTATGTTTAAAGTGTGAGGAAATCAAGTGTTAAGTGAAGATTATAGTGTCCAAGTTGTTATTGTTTCCCTCTTCCTAAAGCTAAGTGGCCGACTCCCCTCATTCTTGCACACACATGCACATGTTTGGTCTAAAATGAATTTGGCATACTAGCCTAGGTAGGTGGGGAGGCTTGCAAGTTGGGCATTAGAATATCATGTGATATGTTTTGAAAAGAGAAAGTATGGAATCAAAGTCTTTTGTCTCCTTGACTATGGCCGTCCATATCAACCTCCAAATTGTCCTTTTTTTTTTAGTCTTGTATTTTTTTTATTGTTAGTGGTTGGTGTAGGGAAAAATTGGGTGAAAAGAAATGGATTTGGAGTGTATAAAATATTAAAGTGTTAAATAATAGAAGTTGTGAGTGGAGATTTCCTACATATCCCACATGCTCTAACCATCCATGTCTCTCCATATATTATTATTTTGTCTCAAATTGGTAGTAATGGTGCTAATCATCTAGTCCTAAAAAAAATCACTTGTCAATTCACAATCACTTATCAATTTTATAATCACTTACCGTCTAATGGTTCTAAAAAAATTAGAATCAATAATACAAGTCAAATATATTCATGAAGTAATTAATTAAATTATTTAAATATAATTTTGAAAATAATAAAATATTTAAATAAATATTATGCTACAAAAAAAAATTATTAAGAAAGAAATCCAACCTGCCAATGTAACACATTAAAAGTTGAAAGAAGTCGACAATCGTTAAAGAAATGAAAATAGGTGTTATTAACATACACCATAAAATAAAATGATGTATCTCCTAGTTACATCAAGTAGTAATTAATTTAATAAAATCAAGTATGAGGCACTCCTTATTTCAATATAAAAGTTGGCTTTAATAAAATAAGCCTCAAGTACTATTGTTTGGAAAAATAGAATTTTTACTAAATGAGCTTTCAAAACAAAGGCATCGTATTCTTTTTTTTTTTTTTTAAATATTAATTTAGTAGTAGATAGTTTTCAAATATCATAAGGATGAAAATGTTTATTCGCAAGACACGAAATCATATTTCTTAGAAATATTTTTAAGCACTGCTATATTTTATGTTAAGAATTTTAAAATTTTATTATACAAATTTGATAAACCAATATATTAGATTTTCAGTAAAGATATCGAGTTTATCGTATAAAATATTTTTAAATTTTATTTGTTTCATTTCAAAATCTAAAAAAATTTGAGAAGTAAGTTTGTTTAAAGTAAAATAGTAGTTGTTCACAATAAGAATAAGTTATCGGAATATTAAAATATTATATATAGAAGAAAAGAAAAAAAAATATACGTGATTGTGTCATCTACAGTTGAAAATTTTGGGGCCTCACAGTGTGCTCTTTACATATAAACATTGTGTGTTGACTACTATGAAGCCATTAGATAACTTTCTTTAGTTTTAAAAACATGGGTATTTGTTTTTTGGTGATTTTGTGAGCAAATCCCATTTGTTTGTTTGAGCAATGGTTGTAATATGGTGTGCTCTATACAGTAATTGAGGTACTGTTCTCATTTTTTGAAAACCATTTGAAGTTGTGGTCTAGTATCGATCAGTCCTACGAATTTAAGTTGAGTGATGAACATTTGCAATCTTCATTACCTCTGCAAATTATTTTTTTGAGCAACAACTGGAATATAGTATACTCTGTACATGTAAACACTGTGTGTTGATTACTATGGGTATTATATGTTGGATTTTAGTGTTGATTACTAAACATTGTGTGTTGATTACAATGGCTGGAATATAGTGAAGCCATTAGATAAGTTTCTTTGGTTTTAAAAACATGGGTATTATATGTTGGATTTAAGTGATGGGACATTAGAGATTTAATTTGCATTACAGATTAGAGCCACTTAGTTTTAGCACTTATTTTTTGTTATACTTGTTTTTAATTTTTAATATGTTAATGTAACCATTTTAATATTTTCACTCTATGATTAGTTTCTTGTCATGTATGATAGACTCATAACTTTGACAATTTAATATTGAAAAAGCACTTAATCTATGTGAAACACACTCCAAACACTAATTGATTACTCATTGGACTTTCAATATTGCAATTTGTACCTATGATCATCAAATTGACCCCATACTTATGCATGAATGAATATTTTGAAATATTTTTTTTTTCAAACATGCATTGATAATTTGTAGGATTTCGAACAAAGATGGATCAAGAAGAAACTAATGTAAGATTCATGCAGAAGATATTGTTACAATGATCAAGACTTTCTTGTTCCTTGTGCATCTCTATCAACGATACTTCATGTGTCAACGTCATTGTCGCATAGCAATTTCAAATCATGCCCCTTATAGAATGCTCAATCATTTACCTGCCCAACTAAACCACTTGCGTGATCTAATCAACACGAGTGACAAAACTTACATAGAACAACTCCAAATGGATAGGAATTCATTTGGTAGATTGTGCTTTATTTTAGAAAATATTGGGGGATTGGCCCATACCAGGAATGTCCAAATTAGTGAACAAGTACCCATCTTCTTGTCTGTATTGGCCCATCACATAAAAAATTATGTCGTCAAATGTGATTTCAAACGGTCTGGTTATACCATTAGCATACATTTCAATGTGATGCTACAGACAGTCCTTAGGCTTCATTCTATCTTACTAGTCACCCCTCAACATGTCAACCATGAAAGAACTGATGATAAGTGGAAATGGTTTAAGGTAATAACTTAATAATATACAAATTGTGTATATTTTTAAATCCAAATTTAAGACGTTAGTCATGTTGAGAGTTTTCTAACATAATCCTTTTTTTTGTTAGGGTTGTCTAGGTGCATTAGACGAAACATATATTGATGTTCGTGTATCTCTTTATGACAAAGCAAGGTATAGGAACAGAAAAGGAGTAATCAGTGTAAATCTTCTTTGTGTTTGTGATCAAGCAATGAACTTTTCGTACATTTTGAGTAGTTGGAAAGGTTCTGCGGCAGATTGTTGTGTGCTAGGTGACGGAGTTAGTCACAATAATGGCTTGAAAGTCCCCAATGGTTAGTGATTCTTTAGCAAATACAAATTAATCATTAAATTATTTTCGGACAGCAAAACTCCATAAATTTATAGGCCATTGACATTAGGTTTTGACCTTAAATTTCAGGTTGTTATTATTTGTGTGATTGTGGTTACACAAATAGTCCTGGTTTTCTAGCACCATACCGAGACGTTAGATACCACTTGGATGAGTGCGGAGCAGGCTTCTCAGCACCTCAAATTATAGGGAACTCTTCAATTTGAGGCATGCGAAGGCACAAAACATTATCGATCAGACATTTTGTTTATTAAACGGACGTTGGACCATTCTACGTAGTAAAACATTTTACCCAATAAACACACAAAATCTCATATAATGGCTTGTTGCCTATTGCATAACTTCATTCACACTTCCATGGCCTATGATCCTTTAAAGAATGAAATTCCAGAATTTGTTGTGGAGCCTATGTCTTCCAATGGACATGGTGCTTTTATTGACCTAGTTGAGTCATCCCAACCATGGAATAATTAGCACGACAATGTGGCAATATCTATGTACAATGAATGACGGTCTTGACCATATCATTTTCAAATTCATGTAACTTGAAAATTAGTAACTTTGTTTAATGTAAGAGAGATGGTTTCAATGTGTTTTCAGACAATGTTGAACATTTATTTGTTGTATGGTTGTTCGTTCTGTTTAATATGAGTATGACTTACTATGTGTTATTTTTTGTGTAGACATTTATTTATTGTTGATAACATGGCAATATTGACTACTAAGTTTGTTTTTGCATCTTTGTTGTGCATATTATATCTGATCAATAGGTGGTATGGAATTATCTGATAGTGTACCAAAAATAACTCAGCCTCGTAAGAATATACAATGGTGGCGTTTTCAATGACATTTTTCCTGAGTTATATCGAAGGCTTAGCCTCGGGCTGTTGAAGACTTGAAGTACTTCAATGTAGACTCGGTGAAAGAAAAAATCCAACAACTACGTAGCCAGTACACTCACTTCATCAAATTTATAAACATGCATGGAGTTTAATTTGATGGGGCGACAAACAAAGTCAAAATCAGTGTGGCTTATTGGGAACATGATGGCAAGGTAATTTAAATTTTATTTATTCATAGAATACGATACTTGTTTATATTTATTGTTACCTTCGGTATAATTGGTATGATAACATGATTAACTTTTTTATTATGTAGGAGGCCAATATTCACCGCTATTTCAGAATAAATGGATTCTGTCAGTTTGACAATTATGAGGAGACATTCACTACAAAGCAAGCTGCGAAGATTGATTTTGGTCCCAACAATGGTATTATCCAGACAAGCCCATTCTTATTGAAAATTTTCACCTGACTCAACGTCTGATGATAGTGACATTAACGACATTAGTGCATGGTTGAATGCATGGGAAGCTCGTGAAGTGTTTGTTCCGCCACCACCAAATGACGATGCCGACACCCTTAACTTTGGGTTCCCAAATGTCGTTGAAACCGACCCAAATAACGGGTTCCCAAATGTTGATGAACCCGTCCCAAATGAAGATGCCCCTGCCCCAAATGACGATGACTTGGCCATCACGAGTTAATCTTGACTAAATACTCACTATTTGTGAAGATGTTGGCATATAGTTTTATTTTTTTTAGTAATTGCAGTTTATGGTGTTATGTAGAATGTGGTGGCATGTGTTTATTATCTAGCAGTAGTTTTATTATCTTCTTATGTACTTTGTATTTCTACCGTGAGTTTGGTGCAATTTTGAAATTGTCCGGATGTAGCACCATATATTAATTGAAGCACAATGTGTTTTAAATAACTCACGTACTTGGTTTTTTTATTTTGACTTCAATTAAGTTAAAAAAATTCAAAAAATATATATATTAAGTTGAAAATATATTTTATTCAAAAAAACTTTAAAATGCTTTTGAAACTACAATTGCTTTTAATACACGTCTGATTATAGTTTAAGCCGCCTATAATATTTTTTTCTCAAGATTATTAAATTTGACTCGTATATAAAATTATATATATAATTAGATATATGAAAAAGTAACCAATGACTTAAAATTAATTTGGTAACACTGTAAGACCACATCGACTAACCGCGGAATATTCTAGGTATTTATCTTATTTGGGGTATACTTTAATTTTTATAGCTTTATATATTTTTCCCTTAACTAATATGACTCTATTTTATAATTTTAATTATTTATATAAGTTAGAATTTATATTTTTTTTATGACTAATTTATTTAATTTTATACAATTGTTATATTTTATATATAAATTTCTTTTGGGACTTATCCTATTATTAAAGCTCTAGCCCAAACCTCTGACCCATTGTGTTGACCCCATTTTCAGATTTTTTTAAGCCTTGTTTATTTGTCAAGCCTAGTCCATCTCTTAGCCCAACCCAAACCAAAAGCCTACCCTACTTAGACCCCTATATATACCCTCAACTCTGACTCTAAACACAATTTTCAGCATTTCACATACACTATCACACAATAAAAGGTGAAGCTCTCTCCTCCCCTCTAGCGGCGCCGGCCGCCGGAAAAATCCCCTTCATATTTTATTTATTTATTTTTTCTTTTTCTTTCCTTCCCTTCCCTTCTTTTCTCTCTCTCTCTCTCTCTCTCTCTCTCTCTCTCTCTCTCTCTCTCTCTCTTTTTTTTTTTGTTAATCGTCCTCCGCCACCGCCATGGAACGAGCTTTTGCATTGGCTGATAAAAAATGGGACAAGATTCTTAAATGTTTATGGGTTAGTTTATTTTATATTTTCTTGAGTTTATTTTTCGGTTTTTATTTAAATTTTGGTGTTTTTCTTTGAGTTTAAAAATGGAACTCACCCAATAAGACAACGGGATTTATTACTTGAGGTTGAGGGTGAAGCACCACCACCGGAAAAACACCAAAACTGCCGCCTATGAATATTTTGGGGCTGTTTATAATTTTTATTATTTATTTTGAATTTTCTTAAATTATTTTCAAGTATTATTTTCCTATTTTGGGGGCTGTTTTATATTTTTTATATTTCGATTTTTTTTTTTAAAAAAAGGGGTCGTGTTCTTTAAAAATAATAACAATAATAATTAAATAATTTTTTGATTAATTATTTCGAATTTTTAAAATATTTTTCAAGTATTATTTCCTATGGGGTATGGGGCTGTTTTCTTATAATATTTTTTTGTATTTCAAAACCTAAAATTATTTTTCCAGATTATTTTTCTATTTTTTTGGGACTGTTTTGTATAATCTTTTATTTATTTCGAATTTTAAACTTTAATTTTCAAATATTATTCTCTTTTGGGTTCAATGAGACTACTCCCAAATAAACCACTAAGATTTTACCTTAAGGTTGAGGGAAAATTGCCTAGACCCTTTTGCATGTTATTAAAATCACTAGATCTATTAATTTCACCATATATTACAAATATTCTTTTTCGAACTATTTTGAAATAATATGTTTATTAAGATTTTTTTAGTCTTTTGGTTCAATGAGGCCATTCCAAGATGACCACTAAGGTTTACACTTGAAGAATAATGCCAAGAACCTTTGCATGTTAATAATTAAACTACTTTGATAATTTTATGTAGTTATTCTATATATATTCTGAAATCTCAATATTCATTATTAAAAATAATTTGACTAAAAAGTGTTGGAAATTCGTGTAGGAGCCGAGCCACTCTTGGTGCTATACCTTATTGATCATCAAACAAAAAATAAAACAAGTGGGTAAAAATTTAGCCAATCTTAATTCTATTTGGGTAAACTTTATTTATTATTTACTTAAAACAGATTTAAAATCACGAAATTGCATGAGTTGATGTTACTTAAATGAGTAGTCAATATGATGGTTTGCATGTTTAATTTGAATTTATTATGGTTATTTTTGGGTATGGTTGCATGACAAGAAGAAAAATAATATTGTTAAATTCTTGCTTAGTAGGTTTTAATTATTGTTACTACAATTTTAAAGATGTTGATGGATTAGCTTGATTAAAAATACATAAAATAATGGATAGAAGATATAATCACTAAAGAATATATTGGTGCAAAAATTGAATATTGATTAAATAACCTCACTTATCTTATGATATATTACTTAATCCATTTGTTGTATTGTGATTGTTATACTAATTGTACGCAACATAGATTAGTATAGAAATGATACTTGAACTCTTTGTAATCATAGACCGTCTATCGAGTCGTGTCAGCATGTGTAAGTCGGCAAATAATCAAATAGGTTGCCTGTTGATGTTTGCTCGACTACACATGGGCCCATTCCCATTTTCCTGGTCGGGACAGAGACGGCGGCGGAACTTGGGTCGTAGTATTGGTATATTCCGGAATATGACGGTCTATGGGTTTAAACCCACAACTAAAGAGCCGTTGAGCCACTCGGGAGGAATAAGGAGCTGGGAGGCTTCGGCCTGGTGAGTTGGAGAACGCAATGGGGTGCGGTGTTATTCCACATCGACCTCGCATTTATCTTTTTGTTATCCCGATCGTTAGATTTTAAAATGGGGCATAGAACCTTGTCCGTTTTAAAATCAATTAGAACTGGAACATTAAGGTGTGGTGTAAATTCCACATCGCCCTTGTGTTTTTATTGAGTAGTGTCTCACCATTATAATATTTTCCTTTCTGAAATTTTTTTGATGACTTGTCGTAAGTTGATAAAAAATTTGGTTCGTCTTTTGAAAATGCTATTTACTCTACTTAACCTACATTGTGCCCATAACATGCATCACACAGGATTTCATAATTTGTTTTCATAAAACTTTTCTGCATTCCCCAACCCCACTCACTGGGCTCGTTTAGCTCACCCCGCGTTTTCTAAATTATTTACAGAAAATAATGAAGATGATCCGGACACCCCAATCCAAGAGTAATCCGGGCATTGCTGCTTATATATGTTAATTTTCTCTAAGTACTTTGATCATGGCTTGTAATAAGCCACTTTGGTATCTATTATCGAAACCTACTTATGACATTAGACTTCCGCTGTTTTTGCTTGTAATAGATGATAAGTAAGTAATTAGTATTTGGTATCCTATAACCGTGGTGGAGTGGAGTTTATGACCGTTTCTTATATTTTATTAATTTATTAGTTTGGATTATTATTATTTGGGGCGTGACAGTAGTGGTATCAGAGCTTGGGTATAGGAAACTACATCTAAGCAAACCCAGGATATGATCTTCGGCCTGTGGTCGTATAACCCAACTGGATCCCGATATTAATAACTTCATTTTATTTTATTTTATTTTATTTCTTGGGTCGGCTTATAAGTGCGTAGGACTTGGTGGTTACGTATCTCGTTGGTTAGTGGATTAGTATGCCCTATGTATTCTCGTTCGGTTTCTCGACTGATGGGGTGTTGATCATGTAGGATGGACCCCATGGGATCGAGTGGTCACTCCCATTGTCTTGAGCATGTCCAGTACTTAGATAATCTTGTTGACTATTACTCTGCTCGTAGCGACGAGATGCAAGAGTTGTTTTATCAGGAACAACAGTACACTTTTCAGTTGGAGACACAACTCGCCCTGACTCATGCGACCTTACAAGATCACAACTATCAAATTGATCAGGTGACCCAACAGATTGTTCACGATTCGAGCACGGCGTGAGCGGGAGCGAGAGACTATCAGGGCGAGAGCGATAGGTCTGCGGCTATACCTAGATTGGTCGTACCTCCTGTGGTTCCTTCTTCCTCTTCCGAGGAGGAGCCTTTCGAGGAGTCTGATTCTGATGATGACTTGATGATGTGGGAGGTTGACTCGGATGGGGTCATAGTAATAGACCCGTAGATTAGTTATATTATATGATGGGTATATATGTTTTGATTACAACGTAGGGCTGAGGTTTTTGTCTATATTACTGTACATGCAGTGTATATGATAGTCACACTGACCTATTTATCTAGCATCTTCTTAGAATAAGTGCCTTTTTTATCTATGTTTTGTCATTGTAAAAAGTTGTGTATGATATATATATATATATATATATATATAAATGAGGGCAAGGTTCCCGCTTTTGTAATTTTGTTTCGTGTTGTGATATGTTACTGTTAATGTATACATTTGGTAACATTATAATAATACATTCTAACAACCTTTCATCTTTGTAACTCTCAATTGATGGCTGAACGAAAAGGTAGGGGACGCCCACGTCTGCATCCTAGATACGAACCATATCCTCTACGTAAATCAATGCCGGAACCAAAACATCCAAATCCGCCTAACCCATTTGCGGAACCCGGATCCCAACACTCAAGTGCTACAATAGTTGTTGGTGTATTTGCGGCAAAAAACTCAATCGGGCAACATCCTATCGGTCCCACATTGTAAAGACTCATGATCGGGTCTTTGGAAAGATTCCTTCGATTTAACCCACTAGCCTTCTTGGGAGAACCTGATGACATAAAAGCCGAGGATTGATTGGAAACGATTGAGAGCATATTTGCTTCTTTGAAGTACACTGAAGAGCAACAACTTACCTTGGTGATATTTTGTCTGGGAGGCGGCAACTACTTATCGGTGCCAAACGGTTAAGGAAAAATGGACACGAGATGGGACTAGAAAGACATGGGGAAATTTTGTAAACAGTACATTCCCAAAGTCATTCGGGAAGCGCACAGGGACGAGTATCACCGCATTAGGCAAGGATTAATGTCAGTTGTTCAGTACGAAGAAGAATTCCACGGATTATCCAAGTATGCACCAGGACTAGTGCAAGAAGAAGAGTATAAGCTGTACAAGTATACTAGGGGCCTCAGACTGGAATTGCAGAAACAACTATTGGCTACCGAGATTACTACGTACGAAGCTGTGGTTCAGGCTGCATTGAAAGCGGATTGACACGGTTGGAGCCCAAATATAAAGGGAATATTGGGAGTTCAAAGGGCCCTTATGGAGGACAGACTGCGAAGCCGATTCAATCGAAGCAGAAACAAGGGATGGGTACGGTAGCGGAAAAGGGTAAAAAACCAGTGTCACTGAACTGTTCTCATTGCCAGAGGCCAGGACACACTTCGATGCTTGCTGGAGGAAGATCGGGAGGTGTCTTCGATATGGAAGCGACAAACACCTGTTCAAGGAGTGTCCAAATCCAATGGCTAGGGACAATATTGGAGGTCGTCCCAAGATGCAAGGATGAGTGTTTGCACTAGACGGGCAAGAAACCAAGAAATCAACTGACGTGGTGGAAGGTACGCTCCTTGTATCTAATCACCTCGCTAGAGTTTTGCTAGATCCTGGCTCAACACATTCATTTGTTGCACCGCACTTCACCTACAATTTGAATGCATGCATGGAATCGCTACCATATTCATTAGAAGTTGTCACTCCTATGGGAGCTAGTCGGATAACTAATTCTATATTTCGTGATTGTGGTGTCGTGATTGGAAATGCTTTTTTTTTTCTGGATCTAATTGTCTTGCCAATTTTGGATTATGATGTAATTTTGGGGATGGATTGGTTGCGACATCATGGGAATATGAATTGTCACACAAAGGAAGTAAGATTATGTATTCCTGGAAAACCGTAAGTACTAATGTCGGAAAAGCACGAGTTAAGATGGTCCCGATTATTTCGAGTCATCAAAATAGGAAAGCAATAGTAAAGTGCAAGAGAATACATGGCTTATATTATCAATAAACCTGCGTGAAAAAAAAGAGTTTTGTGAGGTACCCATAGTGTCGGCTATCCTCGATGTATTTCCTAAAGAGCTCGTTTAGCTACCCCCAAATAGAGAAGTTGAATTCACTATTGAAATTTTTGGGTACATCACCAATCGCTAAGACACCATACCGGATGGCCCCACTAGAGTTACAAGGATTGAAAACTCGATTACAAAAGGCTGCTCGAACTAGGATTTATCCGACCTAGTACATCACCTTGGGAGCCCGATCTTGTTTGTAAAGAAAAAAAAGATGGTACGTTGAGATTGTGCGTTGATTATCGAGAACTCAATAACGTTACCATCAAAAATAAATATCCTTTACCACAAATAAACGAACTATTTGATCAACTTCAGGGGGTGAGTGTGTTTTCAAAGTTGGATTTACAACAAGGATATCATCAACTAAGAATCAAGGAAGAAGATATTCCTAAATCAGCCTTTCAAACTCGATATGGTCATTTTGAATTTGTAGTGATGCATTTTGGGTTAATGAATGCTCCAGCAACCTTCATGGATTTGATACATAGAGTGTTTAGACCATATCTAGATCAATTCGTCGTAATTTTTATCGACGACATTCTCGTGTACTCTAAGTCGAGGGAGGAACACGAGACACAGTTGAAGATTGTGTTGGAGACCTTGAGACAACATCAACTTTACGCCAAATTCAGTAAATGCGAATTCTAGCTTAGTAAAGTCGCATTTTTGGGCCATATAATTTCTGGTAAAGGGATAGCAGTGGACCCCTCCAAAGTAAAGACGGTACTAGAATGGAAATGACTTGAAATGGTAACATACATTCGAAGCTTTTTGGGACTCGCCGGGTATTACCGTAAATTCATTAAGGACTTCTCTAAAATTGCAGGCCCATTGACAAGATTGACTAAGAAACATGTTAAATTCATATGGGACGATAAGTGTGAGGATAGTTTTCAAGAACTAAAGAATAAACTCACCACTGCACCGGTGTTAGCCCTTCCTGAAGGACTAGAAAACTATGTGGTTTATAGTGACGCGTCAAGGGAAGGACTAGGCGCAGTGTTAATGCAACATGGTAAGGTGGTTACCTATGCGTCTCGAAAACTTAAGCCAAATGAAGCAAACTATCCCACCCACGATCTAGAGTTGGCTGCGATTGTGTTTGCTCTAAAAAAATGGCGACACTATATGTATGGGGCATAATTCACGGTCTTTCTTGATCATAAGAGTCTTAAGTATCTTTTCTCGCAAAAGGAGTTAAACTTGAGGCAAAGGAGGTGGGTAGAATTGTTGGAAGATTATCACTTTGATATACAATATCACCCAGGCAAAGCTAATGTAGTCACCGATGCCTTGAGTAGAAAAGCCAAATCAAATTTAGATTGATGATACGGGAGTGGGATTCCCTCAAAGAATTGAGTGGTTGGAACCCAAGAAAATAGGAGCCCGTCTCGTGTGTGCCAACTTATCTTTGAAGTTGGAACTATTAGATGAGATTCGAGTGGCATAAGAAAATGACGAGAAATTTAAGACACTAAAGGAAAAAGGAAAAAGCGTCAAGGGTTGAGACCAGATTTTGTAGTAGGGACCGACGGGATAATGAGATTCGGGAATAGAGTTTGTATCTACCGAATGATGAAGGCTTGAGAAATAAGATCTTAAGCGAAGCTCATCACTCTAGGTATACGATTCACCACAGCGGTAATAAAATGTATAAAGATTTGAAGAAAAAATTTTGGTGGGTGAAATATGAAAAACCAAGTAGGCCGAACACGTGGCAAAGTGTTTGACTTGTCGGCGTGTGAAAGTGGAGCATCGAGAGACCTTCCGGTTTACTACAACCATTGGAAATGCCCGAATGGAAGTGGGAAAAAGTTACAATGGACTTTGTTCTTGATTTGCCGAACTCGGCGGCCATGACTCAATCTGCGTGATTGTGGATCGATTAATGAAATTTGCGCACTTCTTACCTATCGAAAAGACAGAGAGTTTACGATTAACACATTATACATAAGGAGGTAGTTCGATTGCATGGGGTACCGTTGACATTATTTGGTCGAGATCCAAGATTTGTATCCCGATTTTGGAAAAGTCTCCATGAAGGATTGGGAACACAATTAAGTTTTAGCACCACTGCTCACCCACAGACAGATGGGCAGTCTGAGAGGACGATACAGACCCTAGAAGATATGTTGAGAGCTTGTACACTGGATTTCTCTGGGAGTTGCACATCTTCTGTTGGCAGAATTCTCCTACAACAATAGTTATCAAGCAACTATTGGTATGGCGCCATATGAAGCTTTATATGGGAGAAAATGTAGATCTCACTGGGAGATAGATGACAAATTGACGCCGAAACAGAGAAGAGGCCTTCAGATAGCCATTGCAAAAACAGATTTAGTTCAAGAAGCAATGGAAAAAATTCGACTCATTAAAGAGAGAATAAGAACTGTTCAGAGTCGGCAAAAGAGTTATGCAGATAATAGGCGAAGGGATCTAGAATTTAAAGTTGGGGATATGGTATTTTTGAGATTATCACCAAGAAAGGATCTTATACAATCTTGAAAAGACGGAACATTGAGTTGTTCACTTGGTTTTATACCAATGATTTGGGCTTCCTAGACTTGAGTTTTGTGTTGTTTTTGAGTATTTTGAGTCATTTGAGTAGCCAAGCCATGTTGAGAGCCAATTATATTGAGTTTATAGTCATAGTAATGAATCGTGTATCAAAATAAGTACAAACGAGCAAACAACGAGAGATTGATTTGAAGAAACGTCCAAACGCGTCAGAAATTTCCATCACTGGCAGCGTTTCGTATTTTGGCCATATCTCTCTATACAAAACTGATATTGAGATGATTCAAGTGGCTATGGAAAGCTAAGAGATAGGGCTACAACTCTTATGAAGACACAAAAAGCAAATTCGGACGTTTGGATGGCGCTACAGCGCGAATAAGAGGCGCTGCAGCAAAACTGATAAAATGAGCGCCGCAGCGCTCAGTGTTATACGGGCGCTGCAGCGCCCCTCCTTGAGCTGCTGCAGCGCCGGAGTCAAAAATGGGCAGTGTGGGTTTGTGTTTTGGCGCTGCAGCGCCATTTTGGAGCGCTGCGCCATGGGCGGACAAAACAATGAAAGTCCGATTTTTGGATCTAAAAGGAGGGTACTATAAATAGATACATGGGAGGCTTCATCTAGGGCATGGAGGACACTTGGGGATACACCCAAGAACACAAAAAAACACATCAATTTCATCAAGGAAGAATCAAGGGAAGAATTAGGTCGAATCGGAGCTTGAGGATTGAAGATTAATCGAGAGATTATCCATTTCCCTAAGTTTTCTCATTCTTTGTGCTTTAATCTTTCATTTTAGCTTCTTATGAAGATGAACAATTTGTCTATGAGTTGTTTATTTATAATAGGTAGCTAAACTTCTTGTGATTTCCGGGTTTTGGAAGTAGATTAATTGAACTCTTGTTGATTGTTTTAATCTTAATTGAAGTTATTGTCTTGAAGCCTATTTTGAGTACTTTGTTCTTATTCTTGTTTTATCATTTGGCCAATGATTTAGCATGTTTGATATATTGATTCATAATTCGAGAGAGATGAGTTTCAATATTAGATCTTGAGTACTTGACATGAATATTTGCATAATCGAGAGGTTTGTGAATATTTGTGAGGATATTTGATCTTTTGTGCATTTGGGAGTTGTGTATCTTATGTTGAGTAGAGATACTAGCATAGATATTTCAATCTACACTTTATATACATCTCAAGAGGAGGATAAAATACCGTTGTGATCGTCTTATAGGTGTATTGATAATAACTTTGGCTTTGATTAAATCGTAAAATAAGAGGAATATTAATTGAAATCATAACCCGGAATCCATTTCATTTCCCTTGGTAATTCCACTATTATTTTCATCTTGTGTTTTTGTTATCTTTTCTTCCACAACAATCATTCAATTTCGATCGTCTAAATAAAAATAAGGCTATCTTTGTTCAATACTTAGCGCATTAATTTATTAGTCTCCGTGGATACGACCTTTGCTTACCCTATTCTATAAACTACACCGTACACTTGCGGTGAAGCTAAAAATAAGGCTAACAAGTTTTTGGCGCCGTTCTTAGGACTAATACAATTTTTGGTGCTAATATTGCGATAGACAGAATTATTCTTAATTTAGACATTTTTTTATTTTTTTTTCATTTTTCTTTTGTAAATTCTACTTCTACAATGCTTGATTTATTTCTTTGAATTGGTATAGGTGCACCTATTCGGATGGAAGAGGCAAAACCATCTTTGGAAGACGCCTCATTTCATTCATGAATCAAACGACTTCATTTATGAGTCAAATAAATTTATTCATGAGGGAAATGAGAAATAGCCTTACCAAAAACGAAGCAAAGATGGACAAGATGAAGTTGCAATTGACACAATTGGCCAATACTATGGATTCACAATTGAAAAATCTCGAGACTCAAATGGGCCAATTAGTTACAATAGTTGGTGGGCAACACCAAAAGAGCCATTTTTAAGCACCACTGAAGCCAACTCGAAGGAACAATCTAGTGCCATTCATCAAATGAGTGGTACCGAATACGAAAGATGAAGATCCTGGTAAAGCAAGAAAGTTTGGAACCAAACACAGTTATTGTGTGTCTATGCACTTTCGGCTCGTGTGTGAAAGAAAAGGAGCAAAAACAGACAAGGAACACACGAACCATGTGTGTACGCGCCGTGCAAAGTGTGTGCAAGATATCATAAGAAAACTATTCCCGAGAATGAGACGAGCACGAACTATGCGTATGCACACGAACAATATGCGCATAAATCAAATCAAAGTGTTCCATCACCAAGACTTCACTACTTTCTTGAAAATCCTAATTATGCATTACTAGATGCAAACAATGCAAAAACGGTTCTCGACCACGACCCAAAGCACTAATATATGCATTCAAAGGTGGTACTAATTGAAATTAACAAAGGCCGAGCTAAAGACGTTAAATATAGCGCTTGTTGGGAAGCAACCCAATAGTTTGTGGTGTGATTTTTTTTTTCGTTTTCTTTATAAAAAAAAAAAAAGAAAATTACCTGATTTTACTTGCCACACCACACACGGGGCGGGGCATGCGTGAACGCACGATCCGTGCATGATTGAGGAATTGGAGATATTGCTACGGCCCCACACACGGCAGCCCATGCGGAGGAGACACCCAAGGAGGGCCACGAACCGCCACCCCACAATAAATCGGTCCAATCCACACGGGTTTATATTGAACTTCTATCTTCTCTTACGTGCGATATAATTTCATTTAAGTTTTGGGGAGAGATAGTTATTTTGATATGAAATGTGTGTGTGGATAAAAAAAAAAATGTGCATTTTGTATGTTTCCATATAGTTGCATGTAAAGCATTTTAGGTTGCATTTGCATTAGAAGCATGTTTGATTTTAGCACGTTTATTGTCTTCATAGATTTTAAGGAGTGAGTTGACCGTGTGCGACGAGACTTTATGCTTATATTTTTGAAAAATTTGTATTGTTTTGATTGGGTGTTGAGTATGAGTTGATTGAGCCATGAATAGATGACATTGAGCATGTGGATATTGAGAACATGGTTTGATGCTTTGAATTACGTGTTTGCAAGCTGTGAGCTTTTGAGCCTTTTGCTTTCATCATATGTAGTCTTGTTGTCAATTTGAGTGTATCATTCATGTTGTTAGAATTCTAGAACTTGCTCTGGTATCTCTGTCAAGGTCACATGTTGTATGCGAAATGTGAAAATGATCAAATGCCATTTTTGTTAGCCCTTCAAGCCTTTTGCTTACCTAATGATAATATTGAAATCTCTAGTTAGCCAACTTGAGCCTATTGCCTAATTTTTGATAGCCACAATTCAAGCCTTAACTTGATAAATCTTTTACCCAAAACTTGAGCGTATAGCATTGAGTAAAGCGATTGAATAAGGGTGAATGGGTAAAATCAAAATTTTAGAAGATGATGTTAGAGTTGGTTGATGGGAAGAAAAGGAGGAGAAATGAAGTGTTGAAAACTCGTATAAATGTCGGAAAAAAAAATCG
This sequence comes from Rehmannia glutinosa, assembly GCA_016081115.2. NCBI lineage: Eukaryota > Viridiplantae > Streptophyta > Magnoliopsida > Lamiales > Orobanchaceae > Rehmannia > Rehmannia glutinosa. The sequence continues at coordinate 21,353,959 of CM071937.1, read as the reverse complement.
ACTTTGTAAATGAGTTTCATTTAAATGAACTTGGGGCTAAGGATTGTAATTTGAGGTGATTCTCAAAAAGAAAGAAAGGAGATGGAGATAAGAGGAGTTGATGAAAATGAGAGATGATTTGAGTAGCATATTGAGCTTTAATGTAGATGATTTATATACTCACCGGTCTATACGCTCGAGTTTGAGTCACTCTATCCATATTTTCCTACCCTAACCAAAGAACCTTCATTACAACCAAAGAAAAAAGTCCTTTTTCATTCACAAATTGCATACATTCTAGTGGCGGAGATATGAGACGAATTGCAAGCCTATGGTAATTTTGCGACAATGAATTGATTTGAGCGTAAACACGTCCTATATTCATTCGAGATGAGAGTATACACTTGATCTTTGAGAGACGTGATTCTTAGCATTTACCATGGTTTCTTTGATGTATGCTCTATGTTAGATGTTTGAGGCTTGGTTGATTCGTTGTTTGACACATATTATGAACAATACGAATTTTATGGAGTTGTTGTGCGTTTTACTTTTCATTACTCCCAGTCATTTTTGTCTTGTTTTTAAAAGTGTTGACCGGGATAGCCATTGATTTAAGTTTGGGGTATTTGTTCACTTGGTTTTATACCAATGATTTGGGCTTCCTAGACTTGAGTTTTGTGTTGTTTTTGAGTATTTTGAGTCATTTGAGTAGCCAAGCCATGTTGAGAGCCAATTATATTGATTTTATAGTCATAGTAATGAATCGTGTATCAAAATAAGTACAAACGAGCAAACAACGAGAGATTGATTTGAAGAAACGCGTCCAAACGCGTCAGAAATTTCCATCACTGGCAGCGTTTCGTATTTTGGCCATAACTCTCTCTACAAAACTGATATTGCGATGATTCAAGTGGCTATGGAAAGCTAAGAGATAGGGCTACAACTCTTATGAAGACACAAAAAGCAAATTCGGACGTTTGGATGGCGCTACAGCGCGAATAAGAGGCGCTGCAGCGCAATAGCGCGCGCGGCGCCAAAATAGCGCCCGCGCAGCCGGGAGTGTTCTACGGCGCTGCAGCGCCCCTCCCCTGCGCTGCAGCGCCGGAGTCAAAAATGGGCAGTGTGGGTTTGTGTTTTGGCGCTGCAGCTGCCATGGGCGGACAAAACAATGAAAGTCCGATTTTGGATCTAAAAGGAGGGTACTATAAATAGATACATGGGAGGCTTCATCTAGGGCATGGAGGACACTTGGGGATACACCCAAGAACACAAAAAAACACATCAATTTCATCAAGGAAGAATCAAGAGAAGAATCGGGTCGAATCGGAGCTTGAGGATTGAAGATTAATCGAGAGATTATCCATTTCCCTAAGTTTTCTCATTCTTTGTGCTTTAATCTTTCATTTTAGCTTCTTATGAAGATGAACAATTTGTCTATGAGTTGTTTATTTATAATGGGTAGCTAAACTTCTTGTGATTTCCGGGTTTTAGAAGTAGATTAATTGAACTCTTGTTGATTGTTTTAATCTTAATTGAAGTTATTGTCTTGAAGCCTATTTGAGTACTTTGTTCTTATTCTTGTTTTATCATTTGGCCAATGATTTAGCATGTTTGATATATTGATTCATAATTCGAGAGATGAGTTTCAATATTAGATCTTGAGTACTTGACATGAATATTTGCATAATCGAGAGGTTTGTGAATATTTGTGAGGATATTTGATCTTTTGTGCATTTGGGAGTTGTGTATCTTATGTTGAGTAGAGATACTAGCATAGATATTTCAATCTACACTTTATATACATCTCAAGAGGGAGGATAAAATACCGTTGTGATCGTCTTATAGGTGTATTGATAATAACTTTGGCTTTGATTAAATCGTAAAATAAGAGGAATATTAATTGAAATCATAACCCGGGAATCCATTTCATTTCCCTTGGTAATTCCACTATTATTTTCATCTTGTGTTTTTGTTATCTTTTCTTCCACAACAATCATTCAATTTCGATCGTCTAAATAAAAATAAGGCTATCTTAGTTCAATACTTAGCGCATTAATTTATTAGTCTCTGTGGATACGACCTTGCTTACCCTATTCTATAAACTACACCGTACACTTGCGGTGAAGCTAAAAATAAGGCTAACATGAGCCCACGGTATGTAGGACCATACCCTATTGTGGAGAGAATTGGCAGCCCGACTTATCGACTTAACCTTCCGGGGGCATTAGCAGGGATGCACGATGTATTCCACGTATCCCGACTTAAAAAGTACAACCCGTATCCAACGCATATCATCAAAGAAGAGATCCCTATGATTCAAGAAGATCTATTCATACGTGGAACAACCATTGCGAATTATTGACCATCAAATTAAGGAATTTCGCGGAAAAAGAATTCCTCTAGTGAAGGTATTATGGCAGAAGCATAATAAACCTGAGGATGCTACTTGGGAGTTGGAGGAAGATATGATCAAAAATTACCCAGAAATATTTCAAGAAGGAATTTGGGGGCCAAATTCTTTGAAGGAGGGGAGTATGTAAGACCACATCGACTAACCGCGGAATATTCTAGGTATTTATCTTATTTGGGGTATACTTTAATTTTTATAGCTTTATATATTTTTCCCTTGACTAAAATGACTCTATTTTATAATTTTAATTATTCATGTGAGTTAGAATTTATATATCTTTTTATGACTAATTTATTTAATTTTATATAATTGTTATATTTTATGTATACATTTCTTTTGGGACTTATCCTATTATTAAAGCTCTAGTCCAAACCTTTGACCCATTGTGTTGACCCTATTTTCAGATTTTTTTTAAGCCTTGTTTATTTGTCAAGCATAGCCCATCTCTTAGCCCAACCCAAACCAAAAGCCTACCCAACTTAGACCCCTATATATACCCTCAACTCTAACCCTAAACACAATTTTCAGCATTTCACACACACTATCATACAATAAAAGGTGAAGCTCTCTCATCCCCTCCTGCCCTCCTCCCCTCTAGCGGCGCCGGCCGCCACCACCCGCCGGCCGCCGGAAAAATCCCCCCCATATTTTAATTATTTTTTCTTTTTCTTTCCTTCCGTTTCTTCTTCTCCCTCTTTCTCTCTCTCTCTCTTCCCTTTTTATTTTTGTTAACGATCCTCCGGCCACCGCCGCCGGAACTGCCGACGGCCACCAGAAAGCCGCTGACAGTGGCTTAAAATGGGACAAGATTCTTAAATGTTTTTGGGTTAGTTTATTTTATATTTTCTTGAGTTTATTTTTCTGTTTTTATTTAAATTTTGGTGTTTTTCTTTGAGTTTAAAAATGGAACTCACCCAATATGACTACGGGATTTAATCCTTGAGGTTCAAGGTGAAGCACCACCACCGGGGAAACACCAACAGCCGCCTATGAATATTTTGAGGCTGTTTTATAATTTTATTTATTTATTTAGAATTTTCTTAAATTATTTTCAAGTATTATTTTTCTATTTTGGGGGTTGTTTTATATATTTTTTTGATTTTTTTTTTAAAAAAGGGGTTGTGTTCTTTAAAAATAATAACAATAATAATAAAATATTTTTTTAATTAATTATTTCGAATTTTAAAATATTTTTCAAGTATTATTTCCTATGGGGTATGGGGCTGTTTTCTTGTAATATTTTTTTGTATTTCAAAATTTTAAATTATTTTTCCAGATTATTTTCCTATTGTTTTGGACTGTTTTGTATAATCTTTTATTTATTTCGAATTTAAACTTTAATTTTCAAATATTATTCTCGTTTGGGTTCAATGAGGCTACTCCCAAATAAACCACTAAGGTTTTACCTTAAGGTTGAGGAAAAATTGCCTAGACCCTTTTGCATGTTATTAAAATCACTAGATCTATTAATTTCACCGTATAATACAAATATTCCTTTTCAAACTATTTTGAAATAATATGCTTATTAAGATTTGTTTTCGTCTTTGGTTCAACGAGGCCATTCCAAGATGATCACTAAGGTTTATACCTTAAGGTTGAGGAATAATGCCAAGAACCTTTGCACGTTAATAATTAAACTACTTTGATAATTTTATGTAGTTATTCTATATATATTCTGAAATCTTAATATTAATTATTAAAAATAATTTGACTAAAAAGTGTTGGAAATTCGTGTAGGAGCCGAGCCACTCTTGGTGCCATACCTTCTTGATTATCAAACAAAAAAAAAAAAAAGTGGGTAAAAATTTAGCCAATCTTAATTCTATTTGGGTAAACTTTATTTATTCTTTACTTAAAACAGATTTAAAATCATGAAATTGCATGAGTTGATGTTACTTAAATGAGTAGTCAATATGATGGTTTGCATGTTTAATTTGAGTTTACTATGGCTATTTTTGGGTATGGTTACATGACAAGAAGAAAAATAATCTTGTTAATTTCTTGCTTAGTAGGTTTTAATTATTGTTACTATATTTTTAAAGATGTTGATGGATTAGCTTGATTAAAAATATAGAAAATAATGGATAGAAGATATAATCACTAAAAAACATATTGTTGCAAAAATTGAATATTGGTTAAATAACCTCACTTATCTTATGATCTGTTACTTAATCCATTTGTTGTATTGTGATTGTTATACTAATTGTACACAACATAGATTAGTATAGAAATGATACTTGAACTCTTTGTAATCATAGACTGTCTATCGAGTCGTGTCGACATGTGTAGGTCGGGCAAATAATCGAATAGGTTGCCTGTTGATATTTGCTCGACTACACATGGGGCTATTCCCATTTTCCTGGTCGGGCCAGATACAACGGCGGAACTTGGGTCATAGTATTGGTATATTCCGGAATATGACGGTCTCTAGGTTTAAACCCACTGCTAAAGAGCCGTCGAGCCACTCGGGAGGAATAAGGAGCCAGGAGGCTTCGGCCTGGTGAGTTGGAGAATGCAATGGGGTACGGTGTTATTCCACATCGGCCTCGCGTTTATCGTTATGTTATCCCGATCGTTAGATTTTAAAATGGGGCATAGAACCTTGTCCGTTTTAAAATCAATTTGAACCGGAACATTAAGGTGCGGTATAAATTCCACATCGCCCTTGTGTTTTTATTGAGTAGTGTCTCACCATTATAATATTTTTCTTTCTGAAATTTTTTTGATGACTTGTCGTAAGTTGATAAAATTTTGGTTCGTCTTTTGAAAATGTTATTTACTCTACTTAACCTACATTGCGCACATAACATGCATCACACAGGATTTCATAATTTGTTTTCTTAAAACTTTTCTGCATTCCCCAACCCCACTCACTGGGCTCGTTTAGCTCACCCCACGTTTTCTAAATTATTTACAGAATAATAAAGATGATCCGGACACCCCAATCCAAGAGTAATCCGGGCATTGCCTCTAGCAGCTTATATATGTTAATTTTCTCTAAGTACTTTGATCGTGGCATGTAATAAGCCACTTTGGTATCTATTATCGAAACCTACTTATGACATTAGACTTCCGCTGTTTTGGCTTGTAATAGACGATAAGTAAGTATTTAGTATTTGGTATCTTATAAACGTGATGGAGTGGAGTTTATGACCTTTTCTTATGTTTTATTAATTTATTAGTTTGAATTATTATTATTTGGGGCGTGACAAACACAATAATAGAGTACCAAATACTAATGTTTGTTCTATAGAAACTTCTAAATTGAACATCTCTAATATTTTTTCATGAAGAATATTATATTGACTCATATACGTATATACACATTTTTTTGAAGCACATGTATTATATTATGGATTAACGTTTTAAGAAAATATACACATTGCATATATATTTATTATTTAAAAAATATACACATTGCTTATATTTATTATTTAAAAATTACTTCTATAGTAGTTGAAATAATATTAATTGAAGACAAACCAACACATGAAATACAAAAGTACACAACCACTCAACATAGACACATTATTCAATACAAGGAGAGACAACACAGACACTAGTTTAGAACCCTTGCATATAGACACATTATTCAATACAAGCAAAGACAACTGACACACAACTTTAGGTCCTTTACACATAGACGATTGAACTTAATAAGATAACATACATAATGTTCATAAGTTAAACACATACGACATACACATTACACACAATGTTTACTCAGTTGGCTAGTATGATGATCCAATAGTATCAGCACTCTTCGACGGGGATGGATGAAACGGGCTAGGTGCACGGGGTGGACGTGGGATACGGGCAGTACTGGGCCATTGTTGTCCCTATTTAAGATAATTTAAATAATTTTTGGTAGGTGTGGCTTGACTAACTGAGCTCTCGGACCCAATATCATTTCCACAAGCAAAATTTGCAAGGTATCGCCAGAATGATTCATCCCGTATCGACCAAGATGAAGACAAAATATTAATAACTTCATTCGGTGGTTGGCAAACCAGACATGTTACCAATGTCATTAGTTTCTATGGATGATGAAATATTAATTACTTCAGAATTATCAGGTTGTAAATACTGCCAAATAATTGACACAACTCAGTCCAACATGGATCCCAAACTCCTTATATGCTATCCCAAATTGATTTTCCTAGCAAAAAGCAAAATTGACAAAGATAGTTTAAGACTCGTAACCATGGAACACTTAACAATTTAATATAACCGCTAACCTCAAATATTTCCTCAAGGACAGGAGATGGTGCAGTAACTTTATTGCTCGATATGTCATAACGTACTCTGTGCTTTCTAATTACCCAATAAAAAGTTCGGTAGCACTTCTCAAGCAGATCCAACCATTCACGATAGTATTCATACATGAACGGTTTGTTAAATTCTGTGTTAACAATACCCATGGTCGTTAGTACTTCATGGGCGTTAATCGAGTTTGGACGGAAATTGTTCATGCACTGTTGTTCTGTTAAAACCGAGATAAATAACCTATCTTCTTATTCAGTCCACTCGTGATCATAAAAGAAATCATCCAGTGTAACTGGAAATAGGGGTGCCATAGTTGTTTAGTTAAAAAGGGGGATGATAAAAAATGGAAATGTTCTATTGTTGTGTTTTTTTTTTTTGTGTGTATAACTCTTGAAAATAGGATAAAATATTTATAATAATCTTTGACCATTTTGTTTACAAAAATATGGCATTATTAAAACAAGTTTTGAACTACTTTTACTATTTCAATAATTCACTACTTTGCAACTTGGAATGAAAAGTTGGGTGGAAAAAACAAGAAGATAAGATACACTTGTGCATAGTCTAATCAAACATCACAAGTCACATTTGAACTTCTACCTAGCAAATGTGCTTTAAAAAAGGGTATGGACAAAACAAGTGGGGCACCTGTCTACAACTTTTTCATGCCACAAAATTGAATTATGTGCCAAGATGTTGTATTAGCAAATCATGGAGAAAAGAATCAACTTTTCAGTTAAACAGGAACCTGGTAAAACAATAAATGTAAACATATAACAAAATTTGAAAAAAGACAAACCCATTAAAGAATGGATAAAATGCACCTGGAAACACACTATTTCTTTAGTAGTAAAATAAAATCATCTTATTGAGTGAAGTTTTACCAAAAATTGTGCTTCACTACTTTTGTTGCACAGTGAAATATCATACTAATACCTAATCTCCTAGTTAAAAAAAATGAACTAAATGTCAATGATAATATATATCTTCATAAGATTTTTCTACTCATTAACCTTCCCACTAATTTCAAATGTCAGTCGATGATCGAATAGTCCACCGGAGGAAAAACTGCACCATTTTTACAAATCAGTTAAATGATTGGTTTCTTCTTCTCCATCACAGCTTACCAGTTCTTTCTCTTCTGTTTTCTCAAAGTCTTTGGTAATAATTTTATCATCATCTGTCTTTGAACTCATCTGTCAGATTTACCTTGTGATCAAAATTCTTAACTAAATCATTTAGCTCCTGTAACTGTAAAAGCAACAAAATTTTTATTGCAACCATTGTGAAAGATACACAACTGTGGAAAACAAGATGAATAAAAAGAATGGTTAATTACAAAAACTACCTGAGGTTTAGACAATTACAAGCAGATACGTACCACAATTAGACATTGAACAAATCCAATAAACACTACACAAGTCATAAACTTAAGAGCATTACATTTAAACTGCTTAGAGCTTAGCAAAACATCACACCAACCATTACATGACTTGGGCAAGGATACCCTAACTAAATAATACAAAACGTAATAAATGCTAAGTATCACAAGAACAGGTAATACATACACTACATTAATTTTACATTTTTAACTGGGGTCTATAATTACAAAATACATACTTAATGAAAGACCAACAATATGTTTCCTTTCAATAAACATCAATCTATAGGATGGAAAGCGATAGTTCAACGACGACACATGATTACGTAATAAATGTACGCCACAAAACAAACCACAACCATAATAAACCACGAAACCATAGACAACTTCTTGAATAGGTGAATTTGTTGTCTAGAATAAGACAACTCAGCCCTAATTGTCTTAAGTTTCTCTAGTAACCCATGAATTATGTTTCGTGATTGCTCAAATATATGACCATCAACCCATTTGAAAAAGCCACACCCGTTCATCTACATTTATAATTAATGATAATAAAAATCTCATGATGTACAAATGTCATTGTAAATATCATATATTATTGCACAAATAATGTAATAAAAAATTACCCCTCTCTCCGGACAAGATAAGAAACGTCTTCCAGGATTTGACTTTGTCCAAGCTATTTATATTCTCAAATCAAATCCACAATGGCACATAACTGGAGCATCAAAAGAGTGACTCCTACAACGACATGTGGCAGTGCTAGCAGTGTTGAAGGGGTCCCTATAACTGATGCTCATTATTTACTCAATTGCTATTAAACAAAGTGACCAAATGATGGTTCATTAGAAGACAAGCTAAAATTTTAAGTTAACAACTACTATCCTTAGACAAGATAAATGTAATTTGAAAAACCATATGAAAGGCCCTGTATTTTGAACAAACCTCAAGTGAGGTTATTTAAACCTACCTTCAAACTATCGAAGTGCAAAATTCAAATATATGACATTACAAACTAACCAAGCAACAAAACAATCATGGTCATTCAAAAATTGAAAACTTACTTTACCATACCATTTTAGCACAAATTCGAGTTTGTTTACAAACTAATAATTCATATTGACTATGTAAAGCTTCTTGATAGTGTTTCGTCTAATTGATGCTTCCATACTAAACAGTAAGACATCTCCCTCTCCAAACTAAGCAGTTCAGGGATAATCCAAGGACAAAAAATCCACAATTTCTATGGATGCCCTAATTTCGAAAAACAACTACAATCCTGAATTTCCTTCTTCTGATTTCAAAAAACAAAATTGATTTCAAAATCATTTTATTCAAGTTTTATTTCTAATTTGGAGTTCGATTCTGGTAAAAAAAACGAAATATCCATTCATCACGAGCATTAACAAACAAATTTCAAGAAAAAGGGAGTCAATCCATAAAACTAATATATAAGAAACCCTAGTTAGTTTTGTAAAGGGGAAAATTGATGAATATTTCTTGGTGAAGAAGATGAATAGATATTAAAATCACCTGGTAAAAAGAGTTTTTTCGGTAGCGTCCCTGGTAGCGATCTCGTCAAATTCGAGTTAGGCAAGAATTGGGGAAGATTGTCGAGCCTGAGCCTGTGTTTCCACAGAACGAGAAAAATCACGTTTCAGCGTATTAGAAGTGTTCATTTTTTAACTCAGAAAATTGGATGGAAGGGGCATTAAAGATATTTTACAAATTTTATCCCACTTAATCACTTATGCCAAACACAATTCATGATTATATATTCAAAAATATTATATCTCAATCACACACCCCAAACACAATACTAAATAGTATTATCTAGTATTATATAATCCATAAATAGTGTAATCCTATCCAATCATACTACGCCGTGTTTGGGAAATCAAATCTAATAATCAGGATATGCAAGATACGGAAAAGTTGTATTGTTCACACACTAAATAATGTTAGGTAATATTGTGTTTGGGGTTTAAGATAGTGTAGTTGACTGGTCAAATGGTTTTTGGTAAAAGTTTGTTTGGCATTTAAGATTAGGTGTGATAAACTGGAAATTACAAATAAACCCCTAGAAAGTATCCAAATAAAAAAAGATTTGTTTCCCTTCCTCAACCAGCCAAAACACGAGACATTTTCTGAAATTCTTCATCTGCTTCGAATGTTCATGTAAAAAACTGAGAGAGTCGGTTTATCATTCGATCTGGATGCCGTGTAGCCCTGTAAAATACTGAGAAAGTTGCGGTTTCTTGAATTTCTGGTAAGATTTTCTTTAATATTGATAACTTGCTCGTCTGAAATCAAATTGGGAGAATTCACAAAAGGTAATTGTGATTTTCAGTAGGCCACTTTAACATAAGATTAAACTGAATTTTATTTGCAAAATCAAAAGGATATTCATATGTGTGAATATTATTATTGCAAATTTGTACATTTGCATATTTTTTGGGTATGAGATTAGGGTTTATTTCACCATAAATTTACACCAATTCTAGGTTGTGGTGTTATGTGAAGTTGTAAATTGTTAAGGGTTCATTTCGAATCTGCAACTTTTGATTTTGAATTTTATGATTTTATAGAAATCATAGTTGTTACTGAAATAAGAACCCTAATTAAACCAAAAATTTTATTACTCTGTTATGCTAAAATTGACGACAGAGTAATGTACCTAAACTTATATTGGTTTCATATGAGCAGAGTAACTCAGCTTAAAGTTTAGATGTTGAAAAAATATGCACTTTACATGCATATATTTTGTTGATTTAGTAGTAATAGATGTACCAACTTATTATAATGCAGTTTAATAAGAAAAATGAGCAGTAGTAACAACAACTCTTTTTTCGCTGGAAGCAACGACATTTCTCGTGACGATAGGTTTCCTGGATATGCACCTATGCGCTGCCATTGTGGCTTTCAGTTGAATATTCAAACTTCTTGGACGTAGAAGAACCCTGGCAGACAATTCATGTCTTGCCCACAAAGAGGTGTAAGTATTAGAAAGCTCATCTAAAATTAGGAATGCATAATTGAATCTTTAATTCATTGCTCTAATTGATTCAAGATTTCTTATTTTGGATGGATGTCTTAACAGGCGAATAAGTGTGGGTTCTTTCATTGGTGTGTACCACCATTTGCGGACCGATCAAAGGACATTATTAGTGGCTTGTTTGACAACCTTGGAATTGTGAGGGCTGAATTGGCATCCTCCAAACATAGGCAGGAACAAGTAATGAGGATGACCAAGATCTCATGGGTTATAACTGTAGATAATTAAATTTCACGTCCAATTAAATGATGACACGTGGAAAGTAATATATTAAATATCAATTTATATTCTCTATTTATATTTTGGGAATTTATTCAAATTTAATTCCTAAAAATAAATAGTTAATTTTGATATTTTTAATATATAATTTATTGGCCAATCAAATGTCGCCACATGTCAAATCTCAATATCTTGGGAATCAAGATAATATCTCATCAATTATGGAAGAAAATACCATCATTTTGGTAACTCAAATCGCATCTTCCGGATATGGAAACAAATTGAATCAAATCATCAAGGACCAATCAAATCGCGTCCTTCAATCAAGTAATTATGGCAAGAGCTCCTATTCCACAACTATAAATAGGGGTCCTCTTCATAATTCAAAGACACAAAAAAAAAATCCTAGAGAAGAAGTCTAAGCAAGAGGCGAATTCTCTCAAGTCAAGAAGTCCAAATCCAAAGAAGTCCACGGTGTTCAAAGGCGAAATTCAAGGCGTTCTTCGCGGAGTCCACCAAATCGCGGCGTTTGATTCGAGAATAAGCTTCCAAGCCCTCGAGTTGACATTATTGAAGTCCAAACCATCTTGGCGGGAGATCAAAAGGTCTATTTCACCAAGAAGTTCATATATTCAAATCAAATATCATCAAATATATCACGTTTGATTCGAGATCAAGCTTTCAAGCCCTCGAATTAATGATACTGAAGTTCAAGTTTATGTTTGGAGAAGATTAAACTGAAGAATCGACTCCAATTTCTCAAATTCCGGATATTTTGTTCTTGAAGAAAAGAATCATAGGAGAAATAGAAATTGTAACCTATATATTTTCATTTTGATTTATATATATTTAATTTGTACGCTTTTTCTTGTTTGTTAATTGCAGACAATAAAAAATTTGTGTTACAAATTTTTGGCACGCCCAGTGGGACAGTTTCTACCTCTCATCTCTTCTCTTCACAAGTTCTCCAAGTATCATGGCCAATTGCAAGGTGACGATAGTCAAAGCTGCTACATCAAACTCCTCAAAAGCCACTAGCGAAAGCATTGGTGTCATGACGAGGAGCATGTCCAAGAAGTTAACTGCATCATGTGATATGAATCCCCTACACGAAACAGTTGAGAAGGATTCGCCGCTTCTCGAAAATACAAATGTAGATGATCAAGATCTGAACGACGAGTCTGCTTTATCGACTCCTCGCTCGGCGTCAAGTTACTCATTCACCTCAAACGTGGCGCCTGCTATGGTGACAAATGTCACGACATTAGAGTAGCAAATCGCAAGTTTGACGAGGGTCATTGAGGGACTCACCCATCATGTCAAGGAGCAAGACTCGCAAATTGCAAAGTTGATGAACAAAGTAGACAATGTTGATACGAGTCGTGCGATGGGAAAGCAAGTTGAAGCACAAGATGAAGCAGAGACATCTATGAAAGAGCAATCTGCTGAAAAGGGAAAATCTGTATCCAAAGAATTGCAAGTTTCAGCCAATGGCTTGATCCCTGTTGATCAGCTGAAGGATTTCATCATGGGGACAATAAAAGACAAATTCGATGGAAGTGCCAAATCATCCTTGAGCTATGCTAAGCCATACACACAACGAATTGATAACCTGAAGATGCCTGCTGGTTACCAACCTCCAAAGTTCCAACAGTTTGACGGCAAGGGCAACCCTAAGCAGCATGTGGCTCATTTCGTTGAAACATGCAATGACGCTGGAACCTATGGAGATCGCCTAGTAAAGCAGTTTGTCCGATCTTTGAAGGGCAATGCATTCGACTGGTATATTGATTTGGAATCAAACTCAATTGTGATTTGGAGCAGCGATTAGAGCATGAATTTCTCAACCGATTTTACAGCACTAGACGAACGGTTAGCATGATCGAGCTTACAAATACACGTCAGTGGAAGGAGGAACCTGTCATCGACTACATTAATCGGTGGAGGAACTTGAGTCTTAATTGTAAAGACAGATTGTCAGAGGCTTCGACTGTTGAGATGTGCATCCAGGGAATGCATTGGGGCCTTCGATATATTCTTTAGGGAATCCAACCAAAGACATTTGAAGAGTTGGCTACTCGGGCCCATGATATGGAGTTAAGCATGGCCGCAAGCGGAGTTGAAGGGCCACCCATCCAAGAGTCTCAAAGATCCAAAGAACGATATGAAGCCAAGAAAGGGGGCAAGTTTTCTTCTAAAGCTCCAAACAAGGAATCCATGGCAGTTAGCACAACACCTATCAAGTTTAAGGGCAATGTAACTGCGAAGGCTAATGAAAAGAAAGACATTCCTCAAGAGAGAGAGCAAATAAAGTTGACTCTGAAGGAGATGCAAGCAAAGCAATATCCATTCCTCGACTCTGATGTCTCTGGGATATTTGATGATCTGATCAAGGCAAACCTCATTGAGTTGCGAGAAATGAAAGCGTCCGAAGAAGGGGCGAGTCGATGACCCGGCAGTCACAAAGTATCATCGTTTGGTAGGCCATCCAATTCATGATTACTTCGTCTTCAAAGATAAAGTCATGCAGTTGTCTCGCCAAGGAAAGATATCACTTGAAGAAGATGTTGCAGCTAGCAATCTTATTACCATCACATTTGATCCATAAATGTTGCGATGGAGAACATGCATAATGATGGAAATGTTGCATGCAATGTGACGAGTGAGCAACATGTTTCATTAGTGAATCATGTTTGTTCGAGAAAGAGGTTAACACTATTGTTGAAGATTGTGTGCCGATGATTACCTTCACTGATGAGGACATACTTCTTGGTTCCAAGCCTCACAACAGACCGTTTTTTGTGACTGGCTATACTCGTGAGCGAAAGGTGAATAGAATTTTGATTGATGGAGGCTCAACGGTAAATATCTTATCGTTGCGTATGCTAAAGGAGTTGGAGATCCCCATGGATGAACTCGCAAATAGTCGTTTGATGATCCAAGGCTTCAACCAAGGGGGCAAAGGGCTCGGCATTATAAGATTGAAGTTATTGATGGGTGACATGGCCTCAACAAAGATCAAGTTTCATGTCATAGATGCTAAAACTTCTTACAATATGCTTCGGGGCGTCCGTGGCTACATGATAATGGGGTTGTTCCTTCTACTTGGCATCAATGTTTCAAGTATTGTAAAGATGGTGTGGTGAGAAAGGTTCTTGGAGATGACAAGCCTTTCACCGCGGAAATCACATTTTGCCGATGCCAAGTACTACTTTGAATATATTAAGTCAATCAAGGCTAATGAAAATCCACCGAAACATCAAGATGATGAAGTCAAAGAGATCAAAGTCAAGAGTGCTTCTACAAGTCGTGGATGACAATGGATCTTTGGAGGAATTGGTGTTCCTTTAACAAAACTTGATGCCAAGAAAACCATCTCTCCACCCACTCGATAAGTTTGTCCGCCCAACCAAGGACCCAAGACTAAACATGGAGAAGAACTCCGAGATGCTAAATGCTTTGATCCAAAAGCTTACAATCTTCTCGTTAAAGTGGGTATGACCCGAAGAAAGTTCCACCTTGGGTAGGCTCCTTCAAGCTAAGGATACCCAAAAGATGTCGAAAAAAGTGGACATATTCGAACCGGTCTTGGATTTGTGGCACCAACTCCCATTCGAATAGACATTAGAAGAGCCAACGTCAATTATATGCGAAGGAGAACTTTCATCGACGGAGGATATCTTTGACAAAAATGGAAAGAAGGTGCGAAATATCGGTCTTTGATAGACTTGGCCCGTTCAAAACTTGAAGAAAAAATGAACCATCCATCAAAGGTTGGGCATCTCTAAAACATCAAAGCAATGGAAAAGAGCCGAAAGTCACAAACTACTCAAGAGCTTGAAGTGTGATTCCATCTCGCAGAAGCGACAAAATACTTTGCTTATATCGTGCGAAGAAGTCTTGAAAGCCAAATTTCAAACTGTTGTTTTCACACAGCCTCAAGACAATGAAGATGATAAAGAAAGTGTGGCATCAACATACCACATTACATTGAGCGAAGAAGGGGAAGAAGAAGACGCCGAAGATGCTCCTCCCGAACTTGAAGAAGGGATCAAAGCCACAGTTGACGAACTTAAAGAAATCAATTTGGGCGATATTGATAATCCACGACCAATCTACATCAGTGCATTGTTGACAATTGATGAAGGAAATTCGTATGTCGAACTGCTCCAGGAGTACGAGGATGTATTCGCTTGGTCCTACAAAGAGATGCCTGGATTAGATCCAAAAGTAGCAGTACATCATTTATCCGTTAAGAAAGGGATTCGTCCGATTAAGCAAGCTCAGCGATGTTTTTGGCCGACTTGGTTCCATTAATCGAAGTTGAAGTAAACAAACTCATCGAAGCTGGGTTTATTCGAGAAGTCAAGTACCCTACATGGATCTCGAGCATTGTCCCTGTAAGGAAAAAGAATGGTCAAATCAGAGTTTGTGTTGACTTTAGAGATCTAAATGAAGCGTGTCCCAAAGACGATTTTCCACTGCCCATAACTGAACTCATGATTGACGCCACTACGGGCCACAAAGCACTATCTTTCATGGATGGATCGTCTGGATACAATCAAATACGTATGGCTCCAGAAGATGAAGAGTTAACAGCCTTTCGTACCCCAAAAGGTATATATTGCTACAAAGTGATGCCATTTGGTTTGAAGAATGCAGGGGCTACATATCAAAGAGCCATGCAGAAAATCTTCGATGATATGCTTCACAAAAACATTGAGTGCTATGTTGATGATGTGGTCGTGAAATCTAAGAAGCGAGAAGATCACTCCTTGATTTGAGAAAAGTTTTTGAACGGCTAAGGAGATATCAACTTAAGATGAATCCACTAAAGTGTGCATTCGGTGTCTGCTCTGGAAAGTTTCTTGGGTTTATAGTTCGTCATAGAGGTATCGAGATTGAGCAAGCAAAGATTGATGCGATAGTAAGGATGCCCGAACCTCGCGATATTCACGAACTCAAAAGTTTACAAGGAAAATTGGCTTATCTTGAAGGTTCATTTCAAATCTAGCCGGTCGGTGCCAATTTCAAATTGTCTCATTAAGAAAGGTGTTCCATTTGAATGGGGCGAATCTTGCCGAAATGCTTTCAAAAGTATAAAAGCATACTTGATGAAACCCCTGTCTTTGATTGCGCCAGTGCAGGCGCCCATTGATTCTTTATGTCGCTCAAGAACGTTCGGGGGGCTTTACTAGACAAGAGAACGATAATGGAAAAGAAAGTGCTCTATACTACTTGAGTAGGATGATGACGCCAAATGAGCTGAACTATTCACCAATTGAAAAGATATGCTTGGCATTAATCTTCGCAATCCAAAAGTTGAAGCATTATTTTCAAGCTCACACTGTTCGTCTTGTTTCAAAAGCAAACCCACCAAAGTATGTCATGACAAGGCGGTTCTTTCGGACAGACTTGCAAGGTGGTATCTTCGATTGCAACAATTTGAGATCATATATGTTCCTCAAAAGGCCGTAAAGGGCAAGTTTTGGCGGATTTCTTGGTGATCATCCCATCCTGCCGAGTGGGAGTTGTCGATGAGTTACCTGATGAAGATGTGCTTGTAGTTGAAATTACTCCCCCTTGGAAAATGTACTTTGATGGAGCCTCACATAGATAAGGAGTTGGTCTTTGAGTCATATTTGTTACATCGGAAGGGGAAGTGTTGCCCTACTCCTTCACTTCACCCTAACTCAAAATTGCTCAAACAATGTCGTTGAGTATCAAGCTCTCATCCTCGAACCGAAATGGCGGTTGATATAAAGCAATTACGATTGGATGTGTACGGAGATTCCAAATTGGTAGTTAATCAATTGCTTGGAATATATGAAGTGAAAGAAGCCCGAGCTACTCCCATACGTTAATTACGCTAAGAGACTCATTGGATGGCTTGGAGACGTGACAATTGAACATATCCCTAGAAAGGATAATAGATAAGCAGACGATTTAGCAAAGCTTGCTTCTACAATCTCCATGCCTGAAGTTGAAGCTCGTGTGCGATATGCCAAAGTTGGGTGGTGCCTCCAATTTTTGAGGAAGAGGATGCGATGATGAAGAAGAAAATCATGTTGTTGGGGTATTCGAAGTTGATAAAGAAGATTGGCGCCAAATATTTGTGGATTATCTGAAGTATGAAAAGCTACCTGATGATCCGCGACAAAGGGTTGACGTCCGACGTCGTGCAACTCGCTTTATCTATTACAAAGGCACACTTTATAGGCGTTCATTCGATGGAGTCTTTTTACGATGTTTAGGTGATGATGAAGACATCCAAGCCATGGAAGAAGCTCACTCGGGGATTTGTGGTGCTCATCAGTCAGGCCCGAAGTTACACTTCCGGATCAAAAGAATGGGCTACTATTGGCCGACAATGGTGAGGGACTGCATGGATTATGCGCGAAGATGCCGAGCCTGTCAATTCCATGCGAATTTCATTCACCAACCACCAGAGTCATTACATCCTACTGTTGCTTCTTGGCCATTTGATGCTTGGGGTTTAGACGTAGTTGGTCCAATGACAAAGTCTTCTGGTGGGCATCTGTGCATCTTAGTTGCGACCGACTACTTTTCTAAGTGGGCTGAAGCGATACCTCTCAAAGAAGTTAAGAAAGAAAATGTTGCTGACTTCATTCGTATCAACATCATTTATCGCTATGGGATTCCAAGATATATAATCACTGATAATGGGAAGCCTTTTTGCAACACTGCGATAGATAAGCTTTGCGAGAAGTTTGGCTTCAAGCAAAGAAAGTCGTCCATGTACAATGATGCTGCAAATGGCCTTGCTGAAGCATTCAATAAAACTTTATGTAATTTGCTGAAGAAAGTGGTCGCCAAGTCGAAGAGAGATTGGCACGAACGAATGAGAGAAGCATTATGGGCATACAGGACCACTTATAGGACGCCTACTCAAGCCACTCCTTATGCATTGGTGTATGGTGTTGAAGCTATTGTTCTTCTTGAGCAACAAATCCCATCACTGCGAATAGCCATACAAGAAGGGTTAACTGAAGAAGAGAATGCACGCTTACGCCTCGAAGAGTTGGAAGCTCTTGATGAGAAAAGGTTAGAAGCACAACAAAGACTCGAATGTTATCAAGCTCGTCTTGTTAAGGCATTCAACAAGAAAGTGCGATCGCGCTCCTTTCAAGTTGGTGATTGGGTTCTTGCGGTGAGAAGACCCATCGTTATAACCCATCGAACTGGAAATAAGTTCACACCAAAGTGGGATGGTCCCTATGTTATCAAAGAAGCATACACAAATGGTGCTTATAAATTGGTTGCTGAGGATGGATTAAGAATTGGCCCGATAAATGGGAAATTCTTAAAACGATATTATCCTTGAAAAAAAAAAAAAAAAAAACAAAACAAAAACGAAAAAAAAAGCTCATTGGCGCACGAGCCTAAACTGCATGTTACTCCTGACCCGCATGAGTATAAAATGTGAACGGTAACCACCAAAGGCAATGTATGTGGTTAAACTGCTAACTTCCCCACCAAAGGTAAATACATGTGGTTAAACTGTTGATTTACCCCACTAAAGGTATTTTACATGGTTAAAAGTTAAATACCCCACCAAAGGTAAATACATGTGGTTAAAGTGTTAATTTACTCCACTATAGGCATTTTATGTGGTTAAACATTAAATACCCCACCTAGTCCAAGGTGGTTAAGAAATGGATACTCCTGGCCCGCATGAGTATAAACTGTGTACGCCCTCCCCCCCCCCCCCGATAATAAATTTTCTTTGAACTACGTTATGACTTGATCCCCTTATTGGGGTACGTAGGCAACTTGGATTTGTTCTAAGTTCAGTCATGAGTTTGTATTGAATTGAGTTTTGTTGTCAGGAGTAGTTGTGTAAAAAAAAAAAAAAAAAAAAAAAAAAAAAAAAAAAGGCTACGGCAAAATAAATGCACTTGAGAGATTGCAAAGTAGAAAGAAAAACAATATTTCTATTAAGTAGTCTTAAGAATGGTGTTATTTATTACATGAAGCAAAAAAAAAAAAAGGGAAAAATATTAAGCAAAAGGATTCAGATTCTTCAACTCTTCTTTGGCGGTCTCTAGATGCAATGCTGAAACCTTCAAGTTTTTAACCGCTTCATCACTCAGTGGGGAAATACTCTCGATGACAGTAATCTCCTCTTCAAATATCAAAAACTTCAGCTTGAGCAATTTGAAGAAGTTTTTGTTGTTGCTTTAATGATGCAGTTAAGTTCTTCTTCCATTTCTGCAAACTATCAATCTCCTTTTTGATAGATTCCAAATCATCCTTGGTTGACATAATTTGGGCAAACTCCTTGTTTTCTTTGGTCTTCGCATCATGCAAGCGATCTCTAGCTTCACTTAATTGTCGAGCAAGGAGTTCTTTGGATCCCTTCTCAGAAGATATTGATCTCGCCTCATCATATCACGTGCTGGGCAAAAAGCGCTTTCAATAATTCTTCTAAGTGAGAGATGTCAAAATCCTTGAAGCTTTTCATGGATTCAAGCACAACAAACACATCTTCTTTAATGGATGAAATAAAGTCAATCGAAGTGTTGGCTAATTTCTCACGAAGATCACTCCACATGTTCTGAAGGAACTCTCTTTGGTGCTTATATAGAAGCTTCCCACCTTCGAACACCGAGAATGCCGCACAATGAGGTGTCTTCGTAGCCTTAGCCAAGTCACGCGTCTCTTCTCGTGTTATCTTGTCAACCATGGAATTCCTAGCCAATTCGTTAACCCTCACCACCGACCTTTGGCTACCTTGTGACTCATCATCATCAATGTTGACAAGATCCTTCTCCTACTGAAATATTGCATGCTTAAGTTAAAAAAAAAAAAGAGAGAAACAATTATTAAAATAAGAAGTAAAGAAATAACCTCTTCGGCAAAAGTCTCAATTTGAAGAGGATGGTCTGCAATATCATCAACATCATGTGATGGCAAGGATCCAGAATCCTTCTTGGGCCTTTTCCAATGACGGTCAGCGTTACTACTACTTTCCTCCGCAGGATGAGAAGTACTCTTTCTTTTGTTGGCTTGAGCATTGCACTCGCCACATGCGAAGAAGCTTGACTATTTTCATCAATTAGGCCACCTCCATTGTTGGGCTTTGTACCTCCGGGCAGTTCACCATTTCGCTCCATATTGATCAAGCTTGCGATGTTTTCTTGAAAAAAGCATCCATGGACCTTGTTCCACCATGTCTTGTAATCTTCAGAAGAGAACTTCTTTGCATTTGGGGGCATACAAGGCAGACACGCCTTAGAAAAGGTCTTCGACAATGTGCACAAACGCCAATAGTGAATTCCTTCATCTAGAGAAGCTCGACGTACATCTCGTTTAAGCGCTCCGGGCACCACTTGATAAAATCCAAACTGGCGACTGAATCTGTGAGGACTATAAGGTTCAACGATGAAATACCCACCTTGCCGCAAAGGAAGATAGTTTGAACGAATTGCAAGGAAGTAGTTTCGTTCGAATTCCTTTGCATTCCCATTATCAACATATGTGAAATCTTTCTCCTTGGTGATCATGGTGCAAGTCAACGAAACAAGTTCTTCTTTATGGATCCGCTTGCAAGCATTTGCAGGATCATAGTACTTCGCGCCTCCTTCACCAGAAAAAGTCGTCATCTTGGGGCCACGTACTCCTTGCCAAACTTGGTGGTGAATTTTGAAGTAATGTGCCAACCAACCATGAACGAAGTGGACAGGAAATGTTGAACATATGCGAGATGGCCTCGAAGAACCCGCAATCTTGTTCAAACCCTTGTAGATGCTTGCCAAGACAGGAACCGCAAGGCCTATTGTTCGCCCACTCGCCATGATCCCCGCCATTTTGAAGGTGTTGGGACGTATCATATTGATGTCGTCGTTGGGAATAACAAACACGCAGAGCCAACATGCTAGAAATGCCGCCAAATATGTTTCTTCTCCCAAGCTCTCTTTGATATTGATCTTTGAAAAAGAAGCCTTCTCTGCAGGGGACCATTCTCCGTGGACGTCTAAGTTGCCAAGTGGGTTGTAAGTCGATTTGGGGCGAGCGACTCTCTTTTTCTCTGCGCGAGGAGGAGGTTTGTTGTACTTTGTCAATTTCTTGGACCAGAATCTAATCCATTCGCTGATAGGCACTTGAGAAGATTGACCACCATTCACAATTTTCCGAAGATGATGATAAACATGTAGTAAGTAGCCGCAAGAGCGAGGGAGAAATCGACTTGCCGCCTCATCGAGACCGGTGAGTTCTTTAGCACATGGGACGACTTCATCGTAAACGGATCCGGTTATGGGCAAACCCACCAAAGTGTGCAAGTCCCGCAAAGATATAGAGAGCTCTCCGAAGGAAGTCATCAAGGTATTCGTAGACGGACACCACGCCTCGCAAAATGCCCTCATTATGTTGGAGTTGTTGTCGTACGTGAAGAGCGAAGCATACACCGCATCATAGATTTTCACCTTTTGTAGACTATTCTTGAAACGGCTGAGGACGTCTTCGGTCCACTCCCAATAGCCTTTGATGTAGTGGAATTCACCGGCAAATTTGATGTCGTCACCCCATTTGGCTTGTCCTTCAATGATGTGGTGGCCCAATGTCGGCAATGGAGTTGACTCGGCCGATTGTTGGTGATGTGTTGCTTGTAAAGTCCATGTTTTGAAAGTTTTGCTTGAAGGAATCTCCTTTGACCACTCCTCTAAGTAAGACGGATTTGTCAACCTTGGCCACGCCGTTGCATATCATCCAACAACGGGATCGAAAACCGCCAGAATAGTACCCTTGTCGATGGATTGACTTTCGTCATCAAGAATCATCAAGTGTTGAACGCCGGATGGTGAAGAATCGTCTTTGAAGAACACCATTATGAAAACTGTCAAAATACAAAGAAAAGAGGTTTAGAAAAATAGTGGTTGTGTCATGCTTGAAGAAAAAAATAGAAGCATTAATCAGTTTTTCGAAAATCCAAAAGTTGAATTATTTGGGTGCCTACAAGGTTTCGACAGTCCAAGAAAGTCTTGCCAGCAAGAAGAAGAAAAGGAAAAGGGAGATTCTTCCAACACAATAACTGCAACAATGAAAGGAAAAGGTCAGAGATAACAATTAACCAAAAAAAAAAGGTAAGAAAATGGACGGTTGTTTTGACAAACAGGTGGTGTGCAATTCAAATTGTAACAATTATTTGGGGGATTGATATATCTTCTCACCTTGGTCACTGCAAATCAACCACAAAGAAACTAGAGAACATAAAGCATATATAATTGATGGAATGCAACAGACGTTGACAGACAAAGAAAAAGAATGCTTGTTCAAGTTTGCTTGTGGTGGAGAAACAATCTATAGGCCTCTCCCTTTTATAGAGAGGAATCAATATTATAATTAGGAAAAAAATCCTTTGTTTTCAGTTTGGAGAAGAAGAAAGAAATATAGATGAAAGATTTTATTGATCAAGTTATAGAAAATAATGACCCACTTAAGGAATTTTTTTTGATGTTTTTCTCACAACCTGCAGAATCTATGTTAATGGAAAGAGATCTCTCAAAACTTTGCAATATGTTGAAGTAAGCCACAAGGGGATCGGGGTAAAGAAAAAAAAAATCCATAGTGGGAAATAAAAGCATGTAGCATGGCGGTTGGTTTGATATTTGAAGGAGATATGCCTTAATTTGCAATGGAAAGTTGCTCTGTTTGGCTTATTTGAAATTGGTCATCTGCTCGGTGACTTTGGAAATTGCCAATTCCAAATTAAACAAATTCAACAACCATGTGGGTCCCATTTGCCTTTTAATCCATGAATATGCAAAGTATGGAAATCTTGTGAATTGTTAAATATGGAAAAGTGGAGCAGTAGTCTAGTGAGATAAATTGACTGCTTGGATTTGATTTTCAAAACATAAATTCACGCCTGGATCACTTAATCTGATTATGGACGGGCCTTTGCATCTGGGCCGCATAGTAAAGATTTATTACATCAAGCCCAAAAGTTTAAATACTTTTTTATGAAGTCCATTGATTGGAAGCCCGGAAATATATGTCGCGACTTATTCACTCCAAGATGCATCATCCGTGAACAAGTCTCGAGGGGGCATTTGTAGACAATTAAATTTCACGTCCAATTAAATGATGACACGTGGAAAGTAATATATTAAATATCAATTTATATTCTCTATTTATATTTTGGGAATTTATTCAAATTTAATTCCTAAAAATAAATAGTTAATTTTGATATTTTTAATATATAATTTATTAGCCAATCAAATGTCGCCACATGTCAAATCTCAATATCTTGGGAATCAAGATAATATCTCGTCAATTATGGAAGAAAATACCATCATTTTGGTAACTCAAATCGCATCTTCCGGATATGGCAACAAATTGAATCAAATCATCAAGGACCAATCAAATCGCGTCCTTCAATCAAGTAATTATGGCAAGAGCTCCTATTCCACAACTATAAATAGGGGTCCTCTTCATAATTCAAAGACACAAAAAAATCCTAGAGAAGAAGTCTAAGCAAGAGGCGAATTCTCTCAAGTCAAGAAGTCCAAATCCAAAGAAGTCCACGGTGTTCAAAGGCGAAATTCAAGGCGTTCTTCGCGGAGTCCACCAAATCGCGGCGTTTGATTCGAGAATAAGCTTCCAAGCCCTCGAGTTGACGTTATTGAAGTCCAAACCATCTTGGCGGGAGATCAAAAGGTCTATTTCACCAAGAAGTTCATATATTCAAATCAAATATCATCAAATATATCACGTTTGATTCGAGATCAAGCTTTCAAGCCCTCGAATTAACGATATTGAAGTTCAAGTTTATGTTTGGAGAAGATTAAACTGAAGAATCGACTCCAATTTCTCAAATTCCGGATATTTTGTTCTTGAAGAAAATAATCAGAGGAGAAATAGAAATTGTAACCTATATATTTTCATTTTGATTTATATATATTTAATTTGTACGCTTTTTCTTGTTTGTTAATTGCAGACAATAAAAAAATTTGTGTTACAATAACATTCTTCATTCTGGCTTTTGAATACTTTAATCGTCAATGGATGTGTTCATACAAGTGGTGAAACAACACAAGATGTACATTAGAAGTAGTACGTCTGTTTAATATTTGTAATAGACTGGATATGTTATTTTCAGTAATTTGTAATGTAGTAGCTATAAATGACACCAATTTTCTGACTTGGGTGTCTATTTGGTATGGATGTTTTGTCTTGTGTTGTAAGATATGTTGTGAGTTTTAATATTAAAAGAACTTGTTGGGAACACTTGTCTATGTTACTAATTTTTTAGATGGTGTATGACCAAAATATGAATGTATTATATATTGTAAATTAATGTTCAATTTTTTTTTAAAGTGCAGTTTTATTAGCAAATTATGTAAAATGTTGTATTCTTTTGATATCAGGTTCTTATGTGGGTTATTTAATGAATTAATTTGATTGGAACACTATTTCTAAGTTTTGTTAAGTAGATAGTTAAGTTATTAGTGTCATTACAAGTACTTATGTGTAGTTTTTTTCCAGTTTTTGGAATTCTTTTTTGGCTATTTGGTTGAGGCAATGATGCATACAACAGTTGATTTGATCTTTCTGGAATTTATAAAGCTGCTACAAGATATGGTAATAAACCTTTAGATACTATTGCATTTTATAAAAGATACACTATTGGGTATACTAGTGAGGCACCTTATCTTTCTTGGGAGTAAAAAAAGAAAGATGGGTCCAGTATAAAAAAGCTAAGTGCGTTTTGACATAACATTCAAGATATGGTCTGAGATCTTAACAAAATATTTCTTAAGTGTAATCATTCATCAACCAGCTTTCAGTATCTGTTACATCAATGCATGTACCTCTGTATCAGATTGTTGTGTAGGGCTCTATAAATTGAGAACTTCATAAGAGACTTATTTGTGACATCCCAACAATTGAAGTTGTAAAGTGTAGTTCACCCCTATATTTTACAACTTAACTGAAATCCACCCCCACAATGTCTCCAAATTGGCAACTAATCCAAGATGACTACATCTATGATCTTGAATGGATGGGTGCAGCCGATAACCTATTCATCGAGGTGTTGGTCGATCAACAATTGATTGGGAATTTCAAAGCTGAATGTGTAAATGCTCATGCATTGCTCATTGCACAAGATGTCATCAACAAATAAATGAACAAATCATTCACCTACGGTTACATTGAAGAAAGACTTCGGGTTTTGAAGAAATGGTACCAGGTTTTCTATTGGGTCCTTAGGAAGCATGGTGTGAGATACGATGAAAGCACAAACAGAGTGTCTGCTCCTGATCATGTGTGGGATAAAATTTTGCAGGTTAGTTTTATTTTCATCTTTATGTATTTTATGTTAAATAGCTGAAATTGAACAATATCCAAATAACATTAGTTTTTTTTTGGACTTGTAGGAGGATGAGTTTGGACTTGCCTACCAGGAATATGGTGATCCAAAGTGGTCAGAACTACAACAACTCTTTGGCTCCTTATCAACCAACTTCCCTCAGCCGGAGAATGAAATCATTGAAATTTCTTCTGATGGCGAATCAGACAACATTGGTAACGTTGACGTTCTGCCAAAGCCTCCTAATGATAACAGTTGTGTCATCAACATCTCATCATCGTGGTCTTCAAAGGATCACTCTTTTTGGGAGTACTTAGAGCAATTTGGGCCATGTGCTTCTTCGGGCTCCGAAAGTTCTGTTAACCAACCCGTGAAACCACGTTCGCCAAGTCCGTACCCTGGGCCGTCATTCTATCGTAGCCCAGCCCGTGTGCCTCTCCCTCACGCTCCTATGTCCCATCACCAAACAAGAGTGTCGATACTAGTGGTTCGTCTGCCCCTCCAAGCTAAATGATGTTGGGTGTGTTGTTTCATTTTGCAGCTGGTAAACAACTATAAGGATCAACCCATTTTCAAGTTTCAGGGGTCTTTCGCGGCATATGGTTAAATTTCTAGTTTGCATGTTTTTTTTTTTTATAAGTAAGTGTGGTATTATGGAATTAAATGTCCAAGGTGTAGGTACTTTGGAATGTAGGTACTTTGGAATGTAATTTATTATATTATGTTGTTATTAAGAATATTGTTGTTGCTTTCAGTCATTTCAAATTTCCAAATTATCGGTTTGGCCGTTTTTTGTTCTATTGAAATGTTAAAGGGCTTTTGGCCTAAAAACCTCAGACTTCTTTGAAATTCCTGAGAAGGAGTTTTCTAATATCGAAACTTTGTTCAGCTAAATGTCCTCTTTCTAATGTCTACATTTTAACAAGTGATACTACACCTTAAAAAAATTAAAAGGGCACTTTCAGTTCCAGCATTACATAAACTACTTGTTGGATCAATGTGCAGCCTGCCATGTAGCCAAGATTTTCATGAAGGTTTCTAAGAACAAAATTCTCTCTGGCTAGTCCTAAAAAAATTACAAAAAGCCTTGTACCAACTATTTTAACTTACAAAAACAGCAAAAAATTTAAACATAAAGTACACCATGAATTATCTATTATCAACTATCGTAAAAGTGAAATGTAGATAAAACACACATCGATGCCCATATATTATAATTTCAAAATTTGGACTATACATAAATATTCATATGAAATTTGGACAAAACATAAATATTCATATGAAAATAGATACGACATATCCGAAACTGCCAACCGAAAACAAAATACAGGATATAGTCTAAAAACTTCAAAATAAAAGACATAAGTTTACAATTCAGTCGGTGTCCACTCCGGAACGTTCCTCATCAGTTTCAGTTGGATTCTCCTCATCCGATGAGCTAAAGTCAAACTTCAAAGGGTTGTCACGTTTGTAGTCCGGCAGGCCCTCGAAATCAATCTCTGCAGCCCATCGAGTGTAGAAAATTTCCATACAGTCATGGTGCCTCGGGAACCCATTTGTTCGAAAGTAACGATGCATGTTACTCTCCATCAAAAAAAAAGAAGAGAAAAAGGAAAAATAGAAGTTCAGATTTATGAACTATATATATCAACATGAACAGAAAACTGAACAACTCTTATTTTACATATTTATAAGAATCGACTAACCGTTCCAATTTGCTCAAAGTAAAATGGATCGATGTAGAACTTGTTGGTAAACTTGTTGAATCTAACACTCGTAATGCAAAGAATCGTATTTAGTAGTCACGAAAATGAGTGCGCAACATATTGATCTTCATCTTCACTTTAAGGATCGAGAATTCCTTATGCATAGTAACAGTCATCAACCGAGCTAACTCAACAAAGATGTCATCGAATACGGCAGGGTCGTGGATGTTAACATGAGTTTGACAAAACAAGAAAAAATGCTCATAGCAAGCTTCTTCCTCCATAGAGGACCAACCAACACCACGGCAATTGATCCTAGCAATCTCATTTCTAGTTCTCACCATTTTCCTGAAACACAAAGAAGAACATACTACATATTAGAAAACTGAATGGTCTTATTATAGATGAAAAAATTTGCAGAACCTGCATTAATGTAGTAGGTACAACCATTCTGCAATTCAACTGTGCATTTGACTAATGGAACTGTCTAAAATCTATGTTGAAGTTGCCATACATCTGCTATTTTAATGCAAGATCTGAAAAGATGAATTAAATATGCCCAACAACCATTTTTGATCAAACTACACATACACATTAATTGCAATGAACCTGAAAATACAAGCTAAAAAGCTGAACAATATTAGATAAAATAGGCCTAAGATTAAATACTGCAGTCCTGGTGTGGACTTTATTGCAAGATATGAAAAGATAAATTAAATGATGCTTGTATGTATTTCCTCTCTTTTTCTGCAGCCAACTAGATATTAATCTCCATGACACATTGCTCAAATGAAAAAATTATATAAAATAAGCATCACAGATTCCATAATTCATTGCTCAAATGAAATAGTTGATAAAATAAGCAACACCACTTCCATAATTCATTGCTCTAATTCAACCATTATTGAAATGAGTTAAGTACTTTGACAAAACAACAATAACAAATATCATTCTTGAAGAGTAGCGTATATAATAGTCAATCACCACCCTAAACACGATTCAAAAATAATTACATATACATATTGTTAGTCAAGCAACTACATACCAACAAAACTATCATATTGTCGTTTAGGTTACAAAATGCTTTTATATTATGGCAAGTATAGATGTCCAAAAGCTTGAAGTCTGATGTAGAGGGGTGATTGCACTACAACTTAGATTTTTCCATCAAGCATCATCCTAACCATGACAACTTCATTTTCAGTGGTGAGACTGAAAAAGAGATCAAGATCTTTAGAATCGCTGCACAAACGTTTTGCAATGGCGATTTTGTCTTCAACAGACAGAAAATGCATCTCATTCAATGCATCAAAGACATCTTTCCTTGAGGAGGAAGCATCTTGTTCAAATCCTATACGTGCAGCAAGTTCACCTAGTCTGGATTCAACTTTTGCAAATAATGGATTCATTGATTCCAAGAAGCGGTCATCAATATCATGACTAGTCTTCTGTTTTTTAGAACAACTTGTTTTTCCAATGGCAGCGGTGTACTTTTCACACCGATCGCCAGGGGTAAATCAATATCACCATTGGCAGTTGGTGTGTCAGGGGTTTGTTCACGCGTGTTTTTTTCCTGATTGTGTGTTTGCCCACCAATTAGAATATCTTGGACAACATCAACAAAAGCTTTAGCATTCGCACCAGTTGCCCGATCTTTACCAAATATCTCACACCAATCTTTGTAATAAGGCCAAGATTTGTAGCGCATGGTTTTTGCATTGCCATCTGCCTATTTGATAAATATATTATTTTAGTGGGCAATATATGGATAAATTGTTACCAATTAATAAGATTTTGTACAACAAAATGATCTTATAACAAATTACCTTCACATATTCATTCCATTTTTCCTCTTCTTTGACTATCAAAGTGTTAGAGTCGCCATTCCAAGCAAATCCGGACATGCTCAACATGAAACTCAAAGAACCATAATCTTTCTTCCACACGCTTATTTTAGAGTTAATGTGTGGAGATGCTCTAAGATCAATTCTTGAAATACCTGGTCATTGACTGCTATAAAATAAATTGGTAACCCGCTTTGAACTCCTTGTCACAATTATACCCTATAACAACAAGCTCTTTCAAAGCATGCAACAACATATATTCTTCTTGTGTTGTCCACGAACGTCTGCTATTAGTACCTTTGCGAGAAGAGGCACAATTTGGTACACTAGCGTGGCATTTACGACATTATCCCTGAAATTACCAATATTACATTACCCATACTCAGTTTTTAATAGGCCCAAACAACATGAAATATTGCTAATCATCGTAACAAATCAGTAATAAAATTAGATACTTGAAATTTAACAACAAATATCCAAATATAAAACCGCCATAAACAATACGGGTTACATATATAATATTACAACATATAAATACTTAGTCTTGCATTACAATTGTCCAAAGTACTCGAAAAACAAACTTAGTTTTGCAAATACAGAATTACAATTACATAGAATTATCATAAGTGATACATAATGAGAGCACATTCATGGGCAGTAAAATTGTGTCAGCGCCTCCATTCATTGAACATGGTTTGTGCAAGATTGTCATGCCAATTCGACCAAATCTGTGATGATTCGACGACGTCAACAAATTCAGACTCCGCATGTGCATTTGAATGGTCTACAACATATTCGGGAATTTCATCTTCAAGTGGATCAACAACCATTACAGTCCGAATAAAATTATGTAGTAGACAACATGCCATTATGATGCGATTCTGTGTCTTTATGGGAAAAAAGGAATTACTCCTTAAAATACACCATCTGCCTTTCAACAAACCAAATGCTCTCTCAATGATATTTCGTGCTTTAGAATGTCCTAAGTTGAATAATTCCCTATAGTTTTGCGGTGAGTTAGGTCTGGTACCAAAGTCGTCCAAATGGTATCTAACACCTCGGTAAGGTGCTAGGAAACTAGGTCCACTTGTATACCCACGGTCACAAAGGTAATATTTACCTGAAATTGGAAAATAGAATGTTTATTTTACAAATTCAGATTTGTACTTTTTTAAATATTCTAAGAAATTTTGACTCATACCATGGGGTACTCTGAATCCATTTGGCCTACTAATAGCATCACGTAAAACACGACTATCAGCAGCAGAACCCTCCCAACCACTTAATATGAATACAAACTTCATGGTGGGGTCACAAACACCAAGAACATTAACAGATATATCTCCTTTTCTGCCCTATATCTCGCTTTCTCTCACTTAAAGGAACTCGTACTTCAATATAAGTGCCATCTAGCGCACCTAGACACCCCTAAAGGAAAACAAATACATATATGAAGTTAAGTATTGAGCATGAGTTTTTTTCGATAATTAACCATAAATTTTTAAACTTACCTTGAACCACTTCTACTTATCATCTGTGCTATCATCATTGACAGGTTCTGGAGTTACTAGAAGGATAGAATGGAGCCTAAGCAATGCTTGAAGAACCAAATTGAAGTGTTTGCTAATTGTATAACCCGATCGTTTGAAGTCAAACTTCACTACAACATTTTTCTTGTGATGTGCCAATACACTCAAAAAAATAGCAACTTGTTCACTTATTTGTACATGTCTTGTACGTTCTAGCCCACCAACATTCTCTAAGAGAAAAACACAACCTACCGAATGCATTTCTATCCATTCGTAGTTGTTGGATACAAGTCTGATCACTTATATCAATTAGAGAACGCATATGTTTGATTTGATCATCTAAGCGATCAATCATTCTATATGGAGCACCTCTGATTCTTTGTCTACGATGACGACGTCTTAACATAAGACGTCTTCGAAAAAAATGAATGAAGAAGAAGATCATTTTCAGCAACATCATGATTTCTTCAATAATGACAATGACATGCAATTCTTCTTGATCCATTTATAGATAACAAACCAAAATGTAGGAAAAACAAGTATACCGACTTGGTTAATGTTAAAAAAATATTATTCAAATAGCACATACTACATCATAACATAAGTCCAACATAATATTACTCTAAAGTTTACCAACAAATATGACCTAAATCATAGCATAACACTAAAATATCTTTAGTTAATTTACATAACATACGAAAAAATATGTAAGCAAAACTGGGTAGCAGTCAATGAAGATTTAAATTTATTCATCAATAAAACATTTCATAAGACAATAATTTACCAATAAAACACTACATAATGCAGTAATTCGGGTAATCGAAACAGAAACTGAAATCGACAAGTGGAAAAACGGCCAGATATTTGCAGGAAAAAAATACATTATTCTCCTAAAATTCGTAACTTACATCAACAAGCTTATTGGTTCTTCAGATACTAGTTTTCGAGGTAGGTCAGACGCTGAATGGCAAAAAAAAAAATCATTCCATTAAAAGTAGATGATGGAAAAGAAAATCAAATAAAAGACCCATATTTGGAACAATAAATACCCAACCCTAGTTCATCAATAAGAAAATATATTGAATTGCTTTAAACCAAATCAAACAACCCTAGTGCAGCAAATACCCAGTTGCTGAGTTCTTGCAACGCCAGAAATAATTGATATTTAAAAACCAAAAATCAAAGGTCTAAACATTAAGTTTCAGATTTATTGTTTCGATTTTTAAATGAAAAACATTAATTTGTTGGACGAAATGGAAAAATGGCAGAAGCTCATACCTGAGAATTGCTGGGCGGAAGAATAGGGTTTACTGTGGGGGAGATTTCGTTTTTATGTGTTTGATGGTAGTAATAAATCAGAAAATAAGGGGTAAGGAGGTCTTTTCAGGGGGGTCTTTTAGGACAAAAAGGACAATTCCAAAACCAAGATTATCCCATATAAGTTAATAATACCCCCACCCATCAGATTAAATATCGGCCGCCTAGCAGATTGTTTCTTGGGCCCAGTCATTTTTGACGGGCCAATTTCAGTGATGCCAAACACCAAAATAACAGCCAATAACAGGGTTATCTTACCTTTTCTGAGTTCCCAAATGTACCGCTAGTTTATCCAATCCTATCAAAAATACCAAACAAGTCCTTGGTATGAAAGCAATAATGACTCAATACCTTAGAACCAATCACACAAAAGAAGCACTCGCGTCAATAACAACTGTTCACATTTTTTTTTTGTTGCAATTTGTGAACATGAAACTGAAGTTTTTTTTTTTTTTTGAGGAAATAAACTGAAGTTTTTTAGTGCACTAAGAAAAGTTAGAGATTAAATATACCTTTAAATTTAATGAAGATAAAACAACAATAGATTTATTTTTTACTACATTGTCCTAGTTATGTGAGATAATTATTGATTTATGATATTGAAAAGACTACATACATATACAAACTATTTTTTTAAACTGGCCCAAGTTGAGACCAAAATTAAATATTATTTTAAAAAAATTATTAATTTATGAAATATTAAGTTGTTGGGGTTTTACTGCACAAAATAACATACAATAAATTAATTAAAACACAAGTACAGCAACACCTAATTTCATATTCCTATTTTTATTTTGCTAGTGCAAGCTATAAAAATTCCAAAAAGAATTTACCAAGTAAGATTCGAGTTAAGTTAATATGCAAGGCAATCCATGATTATACATTAACTTCTAGAAAATTTAATGAAAATATTTTATAGAAAGTTTATTCTAGAAAAACTATGTATTCATGGCTTTTAAAAGTGGGATCGGCCCAGATCTGAACATTCAAGTCTGGGCCAGACAATTTGTGAATTGAAGAAGTCGTCACACTTAAAATCGCTGTTGTCAAAACAGCGACATCGTTCTAAGTATTTGAAATTCAAAACGCGAAGAATGGGTCCTCTCCTTCCCCTCATTGGATAGCCACCCTCCCCCATCGCCAACCATCAACCACCGTCGCGGACGCGGTTCTTCGTTTAATCCATATTATTTCATTTATTTTCCATTCACAATCTCGTTTCCCTGCAATTTTGTTTTCATCCATATTATTTTCGATCTCCAGCATTTTTCCTAATTTTTCTCTATAAATTGAGATCGAATAGTAGCAGGTGAACGGTGCACTTCAGTGTTTGCTATCAAATCGCGGATCAGAGAGTCGGAGCTGAGCTATAAATGGAGAACCTTATAGCATTGGTTAACAGGCTGCAGAGAGCGTGCACCGCGCTTGGCGATCACGGTGAGGAGAGCGCGTTGCCCACTCTCTGGGATGCCTTGCCTTCAATCGCAGTCGTCGGTGGTCAGGTTAGTGAACTTGTTACTTTATTATATGTATATGTCGTTTCGAATCTACTTTGTATTTGTGATTGCGTTGCTGATCCATTTGAGCTGAGAAGTGACATCTTCCGATTTTCTTTGCTCTTATATGCAGTGCATCTAGATCTTTGTCAATGTTAATTTGATTGTTCCTTCCATCGTTTTCTATGTGACTTGAAGTTTAGATCTGCCTGTAAATGGTTTTGCATTTGAATCTCTCTTTTCATTCAGAATTTATTGTCCCAATTTGTTACCATTTTTCAAAGATTCCTGCTTGCATATTTCTCTGTGTACCATTACGCTTAAGTTGGTTATCAAAGTCTGCATTTGCTTAAGTTATTACTTTTTCCTTGTTTTCCAATTTTTATCGATAAAATTTCTTGTGCTGATGTTGATTTTGTATCATTTGGGTTGATATAATTTAAACTTGTGAAAATGTGAAGGTATATAAATTTATCTTCTTGTTGTTTCATAAGTGGTGCAAGATGCATGAATGAAGGAAAAAGCATAGCAAAATTAGTAGTCAGTTATTTTAGGAGAAAAACCTTTACGGATCAGTTTTATTTTGGAGGATCGCTTGAGATTTGTAATAAATCTGTCAGAACATCTAATCTTTTCACTTTTATTATCAAATGGTGAGGCTTTGAATAGGTGATGTGATTGGTGTTACATTATGTTTTGCCACCTACATCAGCTGGTGGTTTTTTATGGTCTTCACTTACTGCTGTGATAAATTTGATCCTTTCTCCATCAAATGCACTTTTCACACTTGCTTGAGTTTATCGTTTGCTTTTTGTGGCAAGTGACACTGGCATTTTATGGTTTCTAGAGTTCTGGAAAGTCCTCAGTACTGGAGAGCATTGTCGGAAAAGATTTTTTGCCTCGTGGATCTGGTAACTAATGACAACTGTATTTATTGCTGCATCACCATATGCAGTGGCATTATCTGGAAATTACCTTCTGTTATAACCTTTGGTTTTCAGTAATATTGGAAATTGGAATTGATTTCTTGTAAACACAGGTATTGTCACTCGGCGTCCACTTGTCCTGCAGCTTCATAGGATTGACGAAGGTAGAGAATATGCAGAATTTGGACATCTTCCTAGAAAAAGATTCACTGATTTTGGTAAGTTTATGGAAGAAATTTATTTTGGTTTTTCAATTACTTCTTATTGTTTTCTATCATTCAGCTGTATGAGACCCGCTAATATTTGAATTTCATTGTTCCAAAATATGCCTTTTTGTGCATTAGCATTTCATTTTCCGTTATACATATTGCTAGATAAATTGCCCAGTTCTTCTAAATATGTTCCCAGACTATGATTATATTGTATTTTGATCTTTGATGTTTAACTGCTTTGTGCAGCTGCTGTGAGAAAGGAGATTTCTGATGAGACCGATCGAGAGACAGGACGTAGTAAACAAATATCTGCTGTTCCTATTTATCTCAGCATTTACTCCCCTAATGGTGAGTCTGACAGGGCTATTCATCATCTATGATTATTGGAATTGAATTGCATTGGTATAGTTTCTGATATCAATATTACTTGATATTGGCTTATGTTGTTCCCAATGCATTTTGACGTATGAATCTGTTGATATGGATTGAAGATGATTTGTAATCACACGACATGGTTCTGAACCTACTTTTGAAGGTTGTGACAGAATAAGTGCATATAACCCCTCTCACCCATTATACGATAATAAGAGCGCATAATCCCTATGTCCTGCATCACCCCAACGCCTGTAGTGGAAACGAATAATAATTCCAGCTAAGGAAAATTTTATGTTGTCTGTCGAGTAAAGCAAATAAAAGAGCAATTAGAATCAATTGGTTGCTGGGTGTGATAGTATATGTATGAAATATTTGTTTGGTGCAAACTGTTTTGCTAATTTAGTTAATGCTTTATGATGTCACATAAAATTTCTGAGTTCAAGAGCTCATTTCCTAGTTCATCATTTACTTTATCTGTATGAGGGCAAATTGATTTTTAAAAACTCGATGAAACTGTCTTCTCTTTTTTGACTTACTGAAGTAGGAAGTAATTTGCATACTTCTCATAACTGCAGTTGTGAATCTGACTTTGATCGATCTTCCTGGGCTTACTAAAGTGGCTATTGGTGAGTCTATTATCCCCTTAAATTTATAATTTTGACTAGCTATTTTCCCTTTATCACATTTTCCTTTGGAAATTACCGGAATGATTGTTCTCTGGGTTTATTATAGAGGGTCAGTCAGAAAGCATTGTGATGGACATTGAGAACATGGTGCGCGCTTATATTGAGAAGGTATTAA
The DNA here is from genome assembly GCA_016081115.2 of Rehmannia glutinosa. Lineage (NCBI taxonomy): Eukaryota > Viridiplantae > Streptophyta > Magnoliopsida > Lamiales > Orobanchaceae > Rehmannia > Rehmannia glutinosa. The sequence continues at coordinate 21,318,108 of CM071937.1, read as the reverse complement.
TGATTTTTGTTTTTTTTCTGTGCTAAAAAATTTAACGTTTCATTGCTATTGAGCTCAATGTTCACATCAAAGATGGACTTATTTTAATATTTTGGTCTAGTACAGTTTCATTTATAGTTTTGGCGACTAGCTTCATTAACTTGTTCTTGTCTTAATATCAATTTCAGCCCAACTGTATTATTTTGGCAGTTTCTCCTGCCAACCAAGATCTTGCAACATCTGATGCTATTAAGATTTCTCGTGAAGTAGATCCAAAAGGTATGGCTTCTTGACATTGTTCAGTCTTGTGATTGAGCTCGTCCTTGAGAATTTGTCATGGCTTATCAGCAGCATTTTTAAGCTGCTACTGTGTTGCTATTTTATCATGATCATCATTCCACTTAAGTTCATGTTTTCTATTCCCATAATTTGTCTGATTATATATTTGTATTTTTCAGGAGAGAGAACATTTGGTGTTTTAACAAAGATTGATCTCATGGACAAGGGTACAGATGCTGTAGATGTAAGTTGACAACGATATACCACTATTCTGTGATGCTTTCTAGAACATGGGCGAAAGGAACAGTTGTCAATGTTGATGATTAATTATAGTGTATTGTCCAGGATCAGTTGAGTAGAAATTGTGAATATGAAGCTTGCTTTTCAATTATGAATTATTCAAACCTGTTGGTTGACGAAAGATGAACGCTGATTTCAGTATTGTCTTTCCATACCAGAAAATAATTGGATCTTTCCTCTGTCTTGTAGACATATCTGTTTGTTTCCGCATTCTTCTTGTGCCAACACTTGTTTTGATTGAGTTCATCGATAATGAGCTTGTGTTGGGAGCCAAATCATCCTTGTGCTTGATTTTCATTTTCCATGCACTATGCATCAATTATTTTTATGATTATGTTTGCTGCTAGATTTACGTTTTACACATTATTTCTGTGCCTCCTAGATGTTAATATGAAGGTTCCCTTGCCATGATAGAGATGCTGAAATCTATTCACACTGCTTTGATTACGTTAGCTTGGCTAGTTGTTTTGCATTATTGTTTTCATATCACTATTTGCTTATGTTGAATTGAGATTTCTATGTTGTTGAAGAATTTTTGTTATTGTTATAGAAGGATGAAGGAATATATAGTGACTATTTTGTTTCTTATTTTGATTTTAGATCCTGGAAGGAAAAGCATATAAGCTGCAATTCCCATGGATAGGTGTTGTTAATCGCTCTCAAGCTGACATTAACAAAAATGTGGACATGATTGCTGCTAGACGTAGAGAGCGGGAGTATTTTGCTCAAACTCCGGAGTATAAACATCTTGCTCACAGGATGGGCTCTGAGCATCTTGGGAAAGTTCTATCCAAAGTAAGCAAATATCGTGCTGGACATATTGCTACTCTGTATTGGTTTTAGTAAGGATAGCAATAACTGAACCAACTCGATAAAACTAATAGCAGTAAACTGAATTGAGAAATCCTTTTTTATAAGAAATGTTTAAGCTGAAATCTAGTGCTATGGCAATTTTGTGTGGCGAGGAATGATGAAGTGATGCCATTCAATTTTACCCAGAAAACATGCTTCGTCTAATTGACTTTAAATCAAGCCCTACATATGCTGATGCTGTTAATTGATGCTTGTGATTTGCCTCTCTTTATTAAGTGATCTATGTGTCGCTGGCATAGTTGTCAAAGGCGCGCCGCAGGCGCTGGTCCCTGTGTCTCATAGCCTCCCAGGCGAGGTGTTTTACTCAGGCACGCGCGCCTAGGCTCGAAGGCGAACATGCGCCGGACGTCTGCGCGCCTGTGTAAAACATAGGTTTTTTTGAGACTGGGCTACTTAAAGTTGGACCTAAATTGGCTTTTTTAATCTGGTTTTTTAAATGGGCTGTGTATTTACCAAGTTTTCCTAGGGTTTCTTAAGTTAGGCCCTAATTAAACATAAACCCAACTGCCCAACTGGGTTTTTTCTTTATGGATTTATGCATGTTTATGTTACAAAATTGATTTTCTTTGTTATATATGTTTTTTCTTGCGCCTCACTTCAGAAAGGCGTGTGCCTCGTTTTGCGCCTTTGTGCGCCTTGAGCCTTTGACAACTATGGTTGCTGGTGTAAAATATGAGTTAGATTATTGCCTTTTTGTCTTTTATGTTTTAATTTGTCTGCTTCATCTTATAGCACTTGGAAGCTGTTATCAAATCTCGAATTCCAGGCCTTCAGTCGCTCATCAACAAGACTATTATTGAGCTAGAATCTGAGTTGAGTCGTCTAGGAAAGCCCATTGCAACTGATGCTGGAGTAAGTAAGCTTTTCGCGTGACTTCTTATTCAATATCCAATTTCTCGGCCAATTTAATGCATCAGTTGAAATATGTGATCCCTTTCAATTTCTAAAGCTATAGTTGCTTGCCTATTTTTCTGTTGATTTCTCTTTAATGTGCTTTCCTATTGTATTTATTTGGAAGCAAGCGTTTGCATTTAAACTGGTGCCTGCAGCATGAGCTTACCTTTATCATTTCAACCTCTGATTGTTAATGCAGGGAAAGTTGTACATGATTATGGAGATCTGCCGCATATTTGATGGAATATTCAAAGAGCATCTTGATGGAGTGTATGCATCTGTGTTTTCTTGTTAATGCCTTTGTAGCATGGTTTTTTCATGTCATAATCTTTTCTACTCATCACATTTATTGCCATGTGAATCTGCAGTCGACCTGGTGGTGATAAGATATACAATGTCTTCGATAACCAACTACCCGCTGCATTGAAACGCTTGCAGTTTGATAAGCATCTGGCAATGGAAAATGTTCGAAATTAATAACTGAAGCTGATGGATATCAGCCCCATCTTATAGCACCTGAACAGGGTTATCGCTGCGTCTCATTGAAACTGCCTTGATTACTATCAAAGGTCCTGCTGAGGCAGCTGTTGATGCGGTATGCATACTTCTATCTTTTTAAAACAATTTTGGTCTTATTTTGTTGGTCTCTGCAATTTAGATGAATTAATTAGGGTTGTTTTTAGGCTTGCCCCATAAATATAATCGAGAGCCATTCTAATGTTGACACTCAGGTCCTCCTTGCGTTGAGCTAACTGATAGAACTGAAACTCTTGTGTGTTGAAACTGTGAGTGTTCGCCAATCTTGGTCAACTGAGAATGAATTTGGATCTTCTCATCATGCATGCTAGGGAAATATAGACTGCTTTGTTCAAAATAATAGATAATTTTTTTTTTTTTTTTTATTACTAGTTCAGACAACAATGCATGAGTAGTTGTGTTCATGATCTTTCTTTTGGTGGAAGTAAGATGTCTTTTTGGGGCTGAGGACAAGAAAACTCGTTTGAGTAGTGTTCATTGTGATGTTTCTTTGGTGTAGCTGATGGATGAGTTGTGCAATAACCTTGTTAATCTCTTGGTCTTTGTTCTTTTCAGGTTCACGGAATACTGAAGGAACTAGTTCATAAGTCAATTAATGAGACTGTGGTAAGTCTCTAATTTCCTTTGGTTCAGTCTTACACTCTTATTGATTTGGTATTATTATGTCTTAGACATGATAAGCCTTTTTGTGTTTTGATGTCTCTTTCCATTTAAATTTATTCTGTTGCCATGGAATTTTGTTTCCTTTGCTTTTGAAACTGTTAAATCATAAATACAGCTGTGTCTCTGCTTTTATCTACTTTTCCTTTCTGGTTGAATTATTTAGATACAGCTTCACGGAAGTAGCAGGGGAATGAATAAATATACTTGATAGACAAAATGGATTGCATAAAATGCTTGAAGATATAGGTTGTGTTCATATTCTAATTGATACTTGCTTCTATTGCCTGCAGGAACTGAAGCAGTACCCTTCTCTCAGGGTGGAGGTCGGGAATGCTGCTGTCGAATCGTTAGACAGGATGAAGGAAGAAAGCAAGAAGGCAACTTTACAGCTAGTAGAAATGGAAAATAGTTACTTAACTGTAGATTTCTTCCGGAAGCTTCCCCAGGATGTTGAGAAGGGTGGCAATCCAACCCATTCAATTTTCGATAGATATAATGACTCCTATCTTCGACGAATTGGTGAGTATAGGGTGTTGTGCTTTTTCTTACTGTACGAATTCTCTTTGAATTTGCCTGATCGATCTCGTACTTTTGTACAGGATCAACTGTCTTGTCTTATGTTAATATGGTTTGTGGAAGCCTGAGGAACTCTATTCCAAAGTCTATTGTTTATTGTCAAGTCCGTGAGGCAAAACGAAGCTTACTCGATCATTTCTTTGCCGAATTAGGCAAAAAAGAGGTATTAACTGTTTTTTCCGTAGCCTTCTCACTTCCTATGAATGGATAGGGAACAGTCATGATTAAACTCTCTATCTTATACTGAAAACTTACAAAAACTACCCCTGAGGTTTACCTTATTTACAAACAAACCCAGTTATCTTTCAAAATCACAAATTCCCCATTGATATTTGTTTTTATTTTACAATTTGCACACTCAGGAGAAGGGTATTTGCTAGGTTAATACAAACCTCAATGGGGTATTTCATATTTGTAAAACCTAAGAGGGTATATGTAATTTAAAAGGATAACTGGAGTTTTTTGTTATTAGTCTAAACCTTAGTGGCAATTTTGTAATTATCCCTACTAAAAATGAACTCTCTGTGGCTTTTAACAGGGGAGACAGTTGGGTACACTATTAGATGAGGATCCAGCAATTATGCAGCGGCGTCTGTCTCTTGCAAAGAGACTGGAGTTGTACAGATCTGCTCAATCAGAGATTGATTCTGTTGCCTGGGCTAAATAGAGAGTTTATGAATATCCGTTCTCCGCTTCATATATATACCTACCCATCATTCTTTCTTTTTCCACCTTTCATTTTCCTATACCAACAATAATTTAGTGATAGATAGTTTCAATTTCTTTTTGTCTGATTACGCTATTCTTTGTTACACTATTGATAAGGTTGAGCTATTAGCCAGTTTATTTGCCAAACTTTCTGTCACCCTTCACGTTGTTTCGTCTTCCCGTGTTTGTCTGATGTTTCTGAATTTTGTGCCTGCACGCACTGATAAATATTTCAGGAAGTTTTTTCATAGGGATAGCCATATAATTGGATGATTATGGATGCTATTTGTGCATTGTAAAAATGAGGCATGTAGTTCATGGGATCTTTTTGAACTGCTAATTTAAGGTGTTTATTTTTGACTTGAAAGGCGTCCGGATGGGATCTTTCTATTCCAAAACCGTGTTTAATCTCCTATTCCAATCCGTGTGGATGATTGACACGTGTATTACACCTACTATATTAGAACCCTATTTAATTTATTTTTGAAAATAAACATGGTAAATGTAATACACGTGAAAATCATCCACACGGTTGGAATAGGAGATGAAACACGATTTTGGAATAGAAGATCCCATCCGAAATGCGTCCGGATACTTTGGTAATTGATTCACTATGGAGAGCCGTTTTATTGAAATGGTGATGGAGATATTGATAAAGATATGATATCGTTTTATTATCTTTTAGGATTTTAGAATATATTTAAAATATCTTATATTATATTTTAGGAAGTGATTTATATGTTTAGGATTCTATCTAATTTATCCTTTAAGTTTCCTAGTCAAGTTAGGAGTTTTATTGTGCTAGGATTTTAATCCTATAAATACTTTCTACTTTATTATTTTTAGGAGGTTGAATTTTGATATTAATAAAAACGAGGGTTTTGTCTCAAGTCTCTTTTACGGTATTCTTATAGAATCAACGTAATAGGCGAGTTTGTTTAATTGTTCACGCTTCCGCCTGCATCAGTTGGTATCCAGAGACCGGCTACGATCCTTCATATGCCATCTCGACACCATTTCGGTTTTGAAGCTATGAGCAATGACACCGCCGACTTTTCATTTGTCGATTTTCGAGAAACAAGTCGACTTGCTTGCAAAAACAAGTGCATATCGTGAACGATCCAATATCAAGAAATTAAGAGATTTATTGAAAATCGATTTCTTGGTAGTTGTGAGTTTGCCTATAATGATATTGTGCCCAATTAGGGGCCATTCACCCCATTGGAAACATATTCCAAGAACATTGATGTTTTATTCTCAAGTAACATTGAAGATGATGGCTATAATGGGCCACCAATTTTTGATGAAGAAATCGACAACACTATTATGGAGATTGGCTATTGTGACGAGCCTCCAAAATTTGACGAAGAGATTATCGTGGTTATAATGGGCCACCTATCTTTGATTTCAAACTTTCGGAAGGTGATGATATTGTATTTTGCTAATTTCAATGGTTGATTATAAAAAAAAGCCGAAATTTGATGAGGATGCTCGTGGTTATGACGGACCACCAATTTTTTGTCCAATACTAAGAAGGAAATATCACCATTTAAAGACATTGATTTTGGACTATCAATTTTCTTCAAGCCTATGGAAAGATTCATTGAGATCTATGGATTGTTTTGTTTTTGATCTAGCTCAAATATGTTTTGATATTTTTACTTTATTTTTCCATTGTTTTTCCATCTCACCCTCCTCGCGCCCCTCCATGGTTTGGCAATTCTTTGATCTCCCTTCCGATTTGAGGACGAATCATTTCGACCCCGGAGAGGATAATGGAGATATTGATAAAGATATGATATCATTTTATTATCTTTTAGGATTTTAGAATATATTTTAGAATATATTTTAGAATATCTTATATTATATTTTAGGAAGTGATTTATATGTTTAGGATTCTATCTAATTTATCATTTAAGTTTCCTAGTCAAGTTAAGAGTTTTATTGTGCTAGGATTTTAATCCTATAAATACTTTCTACTTTATTATTTTTAGGAGGTTGAATTTTAATATTAATAAAAACGAGGGTTTTGTCTCAAGTCTCTTTTACAAATTAAGAGTTTTATTGTGCTTTTAATCATAATCAACGTAATTTTAGGGAGGTTGTTTGTTTAATTGTTCACGTTTCTTTTCATCAAATGGCCATGAGGATATTAATTGTTCACGTTTCCGCCTGCATCAAATGGCCATGAGGATATTCAATTGGTAGACAATGTTAGTATGATAATAAAACCAGTGGAAAAACAACACGACTTTTTTATGTGGAACACAGCACAGGATGTGTTAGTGTCCGAAATACGGAATCTTAAATGACTTACCAGCATTATTTTAACCAATAACTAGGGTGTTTGTAATGTGGTTAACCGATCAAACTAGACTGAAACCGAAATTTTAATTTTGTTTGGAAAGTGTGACTATCAACACGGCAGGAATGCTTGGAATATGGCAATGAACCTTTTTTTTTTTCATTTTTTTTTTGGGTATAAACCACCCCTTATATGGTGAGAGGTTAATGCAATGACCTCCTTACCTATATATTAATGAAGAATTTTTTTACGACGGATTGTAGTATGAATGCACAAGAGATTACAAATGAAGCCTTAACCAATAGTAATACGGTCTACTCTAATCAAACCAGAAATAGAAAATGGAATATTAATGCTTGAACATTTGTCAGTATTGAACTTCTGCTGCCAAGCTCTTTTGGCAAGAGCGTCAATAACCTTGTTGGCTTCTCTGAAAATGTGATTTTTTTTGTAAACTTTGAACCTTTATAGCTAATTTTGTTTATTGTTGGCATATTTTCAAACTGGTTGAGTACGTAAACGAATTAACTAGAGTCGAATAAAATTTGTTCATGCTTGTTCGAATTCTTATTGAACTTCAAAAATTATATTCGATCAAACTTCAAAAATTGTGTTCGAGTTTGGTTTGTTAATTAATCAAATCGAGCTTGAATGAGTTCTAATCGAGCCGAACATGGATTGAGCTCGAACAACTTGATATTTTTACACAATAGAAAACCCAAAATATGTTTCTGGCTATCAACATCTTTATTTTTATTTTTTTACTAATCGAATCGAGTTTGAGCTGAATTTTATATTTTAACGAAAAAAAATGTGTTTAAAATTGATCCGTAAACATAACGGAGTCGAGTGTGACTAGTTTGGTTCAATATTGGAACCTTATCTTCTCATATAAAAAAATGTGTTCAAGATTGATCCGTAAACATAATGGAGTTCGATTGAATATGTATAATTGAAATTGACTTTAGATCTCGTTCGCTCCCAAACAGTAGAGGAAAACACCTGACAGGCGGTGCCGCGGTGACACTTTAACAGAAAAAAGATGACAAAAATGGAGATGCGGGGAATCGAACCCCGTGCCTCTCGCATGCGAAGCGAGCGCTCTACCATATGAGCTACATCCCCAGATGCAAATTTGTTTGAGAATTGTATTCTTCAAGACATTTAATTCTCCATTTGATACAAATTCATTAAATAAATGGATAACTGAATTATAACTTAGTTTAAATTCATGTTTTTCTTTGAATCATTTTGTGAAACTGAAATGCACCTTATGTAGTAAAACCATTTAGAATTCCTATCTCGAACTAACTAATTTTTCATCCAACAATATTAGTTTTTTTTTAATCTCCCCTCTGTTATGTTGTTCATATAAAATGTATTGTAGTCGTACATTATATTTAAAAATTAAGGAAAAAGGGGTACCACTTTTAGAAAAACTTTTATATTCTTGAACATGTTGCTACTTCACCTTTGATGATTTATTAGCTAATGACATTGCATGTTATAACTTGAGAAAATGATTTTATTCTTAGGTAGATTGCGTAATTTTAGATAATTTCTTATAATTGTATGACAAAAAGTTATCGGAATAACATACCGCGTAGTTTACTCGTTTTGTGAACAAAACCAAATCTATAACAAAAATTATCGGAACAATATACCGCGTTGTTTACACGTATTTATGAATAACTCAAAATCTATACCATTAGTAATTATTGAATCAACCTTAATTGTCTCTCCCATATCAAAACCAAATATTAAACCATTAGATTCGCAAAAACAGAATGGAAGAAAGTAAAAGTAAAACCCTAGACAGATCCAACTTCTTTTGCCAGAGCATAATTTCCATTTCCAATCAGGGTTGCCATAAATTCAATATTAATAAAGAAATGGAGTGGTCACCAAAATCTGCTACAAATGCATATCTTGATGCCATCAAATTGGTATGTATACATACTTAAAGTTTTCCTTTTTATTCTTTTTCTAATCTCCTTAAAATTTTTGTTTTTCATTTTTATGTGATCATTTAAGTGCCTCTGCTGCAAGGCATTTATGTATGAATGTTGTGGCTATATATTTTATTAGCTTTAATTTTGTTCATATTTGTATTGCATGAAGATCTTATTATTTATTTATTTAAGATTTGATATGTTTTTTCCTCATAATTTTTGAATTTTGAGATCAATGCATTTGTGATTTTGTGGCTGGGGTTTGCTTTCTCTCAAAGATACATTATGCAACAGATGAAAAATTAGGAATAATTTGAGCAAAGTTTCAACCCGACATGAATATATATAATATATTTCCATCTGCCAAGAATATATTTTGTGAATAATAATGTAGTCATTCTTGCACGAAAAATGTTGTTATTTTGTTATTGTGAAGATAGACCATAATAATTCGTAGGGGTAAATTGCACTTGGCCCTCCAAACTATAGACTTTTTGCACTTTACCCACTCAACGTTTAATATACATATTCTGCCCTCTGAACTATATGTTTGGTTGCACTTTACTTCCCGAACCAACAAAAAGTTAACACGTGTCAACTCATGATAGGATGTCTGTAAGATAACTGAACACATCAAAAATCCAAAACCAGACATCAAAGCTGCAATAAACTATGATCATTACTTGTTGCAATCAATGGAACCTGACCTTATTCATCTTGTGCCTTAACAGTGTAGTAGATGCAAGAAAAGCTGCAATTCATGCGAAGCTCAAATGCCCGAAAGCAACGAGTTCATATCGGCCTTAGCAGCCGGCATGAGCGCAAAACTAATCGTGGAGATCACATCCGAAGTCTCCTCATCCACGGTAGCATTAGCAGTAGCCGCTCGACAAACGGGAGGTAAACTCATATGCATCTTGCCCGAACCTAAGCTAAACAAATCCCAAAAAGCGATCGAGGACTCAGGTTTAAGCGAAATGGTCGAATTCAAAACAGGGGACCCTGCCGAGGCATTAGTCAATTATGAGAACATTGATTTCTCTGTAGTAGATTGCAAATCTCATGACTATGGTAAATTGCTTGAGAATTTGGACGTCAATCTGAAAAGGTCTGTTGTTGTGGCTAATAATTTGTTGGAAGGCGAAAAGGGTTGGAGGGACACTTGAGAGGCGTCGAAAGTAAAACGAAGGTTAGATCGATGAAGCATCCTATTGGTGAAGGTATGGAGATCACTATGATTGGAAAAAGTAATGATTTTGGGAAGAAAAGTAGTAGTCATTTTGGGAAAAAGAGTAAATCGGGAAGCTATTGCGTCAGGGCAGAGAGAGTCGTGAAAAAGACGGATAAGAGTAAGTGGGTTTTTCAAGTGGATGAAAAAAGTGGTGAGGAGCATATTTTTCGGATGCCTAAATCGCAATCGGATTTTTTTGGGAGAAGGGTTGGTGAAAATTGAGGTGTGTGCAAAAATATGTGGTTTTCCGGATGATGTTATCGGACTTGTTGGCGAAGGTTTTGTTGTTTCGATGGGGAAATTATGCGTAACGCGCCGAGTCATTGGAGTGATGCAAAAGGTACCTCTCAGCATCAGTTTGTAAAAGATTTGAAGAGGTGTATCAGTGTGCTGATGTAAAGGATATTATTGGTTTTCTTGTATAGAACATATTGAGTAATATTGAGCATTCACAAATGGTAAATATAGAATGTTTCACATTTGTTTGTGTGTGTGTGTGTGTGTTGTTCTTATAAGGTTTTAAATCAGTGAAGCAACAAACTTGTCAATGTATAATAATCAGTCGAATGGTTTCTGGCAAGAAGTAGAAATATTAATAGTGGCATAAAACTGTTTATCAAAGCTGGAAACTAGTATGCTTGAAGTGTTGGTCTTAAAAGTTACACTATGCTTGGAATGTTGGTAATCCAATTATAACCAAACCAAGGTGATGATAATAATCTGCCATGATATGGAACTCTGAAAGAGACACCTCCCTACAGGGTAGGGAAAAACCAGAAATGTATATTTTTTTTACCACTATTCTGAAAAATCCCATCTAGGCGCTAGGCTCTCTTTGGCGGCCTATGTTTTTTTTTTCCCGATTAAGTCCCACCTAACCAAGTCAAAATCCCGCCACCTAGAGCATTTTAGAGTACTGATTTTAATCATAAATTCAGAACTGTTGTTCAAAAGATTCATGGGTTGATTTTACTCTGTAGAGGACATAAAAGTGGCAAGTACACCCAATTAGAGATCAGTTTCATAATAAAGACAGTTAAACCAAAAACACTCGATTGTTGCCAAATTTTAAAGCAAACCCTTCTTATTTTATCTACTTGGGGAATATTTTTATATTATATGTACTTGGGGACTTTTTTAAGGGTTTAACTACAAAACTACCCTAGGTTTGCCTAATTACAAAAAGAAAAAAATCAGTTATCTTTTAAAATTACAAAATTTCCCTTGTCATTTACTTATTTTTTAAATTACATTTTGTTATTTGTTAAAATACATACCTTGACAGCGTGATTATAACATTTTACGGATATTTATAATTTTGAAAGATAATGAGAGTTTTTTTAATGAGGCTAAACTATAGGATAATTTTTATAATTATCCCTTTTTTCAATCATAAGTTTGTCATGAAAGAGAAAACAGATGGAGGGTTTATTTTTATTTATCCATCAGTTGAAGGATATTTGGCGGGAATGATGATCACCCGCCACCTCCAACCACCGTACTCAGCCCCACCACCACCACTCAAGCTTCAATGCCAAGACACTACTAATCAAAATACCCTTCCACCAAACAACCCATCACAAAATTCTTGCTTATTATCTCTTTTTTGCCCCTTTTTATTTCATTCTCTCTTCACATTAGCACCAAATCTGAAATTTGTTCTTGCTATACCAATGGAGGAATGTTCAAGATTCGGGCTTTTAAAAATGAGCTTCTTTCTTTTTGTGGGTTCAATTAGTTTCATACACTCAAGTTTTGTGGTAGAAGGAGCTAACCTGGAGGGTGATAGCAATAATGGGCTGTGTAACACAGATCTCACCTCATTTATTCCTTTTCCTTACAGCAATTTACCTGATATGGTTTGCAAACCACTTTGGAACTCATATTTGTTAAGGGTAAGTTCATCTTAATCATTCATTTCATATCCATAATTCTATGTTATGTTTGTGTAAATTTTTCTTTCGGTAGAATATGCAGCTTTTAGAGTATGTACAAAGCATTTCAAGAAGAGTGTAGTTGTTTGGTATTTAGTTCCGTTCCTTTCTATTTTTGTAGAGAATAATATTGAAAAAATTGTTCGGAAAAATAAAAATGAATTTTAAGAGTGTGATTAGATACGAAAGACTTAATTGCATTATTAGTCCTGTGACTCTTAGGAGTTGACAATTTGAGTCTTTTAACTCTTGATGTGACAGTTTCGGCCCTTGACGATTTTACTCTTTAGTCAAAATAACAATTTTAGTCCTGCAACTTTTAATGGTTATGGGTATGTTGGCTAAATGACAAGGATCATGTGAGAACAAATGAAATATTGAAACATCTAGTTGGGACCAAAACCGCAACAAATTAGAATTTGTAGGACCAAAACTGCACAAACTAGAACTTATTGGATCAAAATTTCTACTTAATATATTTACATGACCAAAATTGCTAGATCCTTATAGTTACTGGACCAATTTTGCAATTAAGCCGATATGAAATGAGAATGTGATAACGAAAGTTAATCCAAATTCTTTTTTTTTTTAAACAGTGATATGATGTGATTGGTGATTGAAAAAATAAGAGTGGATAGTGTACTGTGGTAATGAACTGAAATTATACAGTAATGTGATTTTTCTTTTTAACTTAAATCATAATTGGATGTCATTGATGACTGAAAAAAAAAAGAGTGAATAAATTGTGTATCTTTTGAAAAATATTCACTAGCAGTCGAACGTTGTTACAAAAATATTTCAGTAACGAAAATTTTGTAAAAAAAAAAAAAATTCACAAGCAATCGAGCCTGAATTCTTGATTTTTCCATTCCAGTATTCCCAGTCCAAAGATAATGAGATAACCATTGTGTTATCAACCATATACACCAGTGGATGGGTAGGAATCGGGTTTTCCAGGGACGGAAAAATGCTTAACTCCAGCTGCATGGTGGGATGGGTGAACCTTGAAGGCCAAGGAAGAATAAAACAGTATCATGTAAAAGGCTTCACTTCTTCACAAATCAAACCAGATGAAGGCGAACTGCCATTGACCAATGTTCCGCCTTTCGTGGCGTTACAGGGCGCTACTATATACTTAGCATTTCAGCTGAAATTCAACACAACTCTCAAAACTCAGCCTATTCTATTGGCCTTCAGCACCAAAAATCCGCACCACCATCGCCTTACTGTTCATGAGGACAAGACAACCATAAACTTTGATTTCTCATCAGGTTGGTTTAATTTTGTCGTTGTTTTTATGCAGCTCTTGAAGGGCATTTATTTTTATTACATTTTAATTTTACTAGGATGAAGGGTTAGAATCGGGAGGGAGAATTGGTTGGGTGTACAAAGAATTTTAGAACTGAGTGTGACCAATGTTGGAGTCCATTTGTTGCTCTATTATTTTTAAATAAGTTGTTGAAGCGTTTTGATATAATAAGTTGATGGAACTTTTAAAATACTAGTAATTACACTGTTAACGTCAAAATAAAAGGAGGTAAAAGTAAGATTTTTTTTTTTGACAAATAGTTGGGATCTCGTTACTTTTCTTAAAACATTTTATAAGCTCCTAAGCAGTTTTTCTTCATGATCTTATAAGTTCTTTAAAAAAAAAAACAAGTTCCCAACAAAGAGCTTATATGCTCTCAAACAACTTATAAGCTCCATCGAACACCCTCTTAGATAGGATCAAAGTTTCAGCTATTACAAGCAAAGTGATGTTTTTTTTTTCTTGGACAATAATAGCAAAGTGCTTTTTGAATCATACATGTTCGCACATTTTCCCCTGTCTCCAAACCTTTGATCTCTTTCAGATCATCAGGGAGACAAGAACCATCTCAAAATTTACTTTTTTTCACTCTGCACATTTAGACCTCGACTAATGTAAACATTGGACTCTTTGCTACGGAATATGATATTGTTTTTTCTCTGACAGGTAAAACAGATTCGAGTGTCGATTTATCTCCAAGCATTTTCAAAGACAGGAGAACACATGGGACACTGGCGCTACTAGGATGGGGTCTTTTTCTCCCTCTCGGAGCAATTTTAGCGAGATACCTTAGGCATAAAGATGGCCTTTGGTATTACCTTCATGTAGGCTTTCAGTTCATTGGATTCTTGCTCGGAGTTGCTGCAGTGATTGTTGGACTATCCCTCAATAATGAGCTCCATGCTTACATCCCAGCACACAAAGGCATCGGAATTTTTGTTCTTGTGCTCACTATTCTCCAGGTTTGTTCTTAAGGTTTCTCCAATATGATCTACAAACTTAAGTGGTGTTGTGTTGTTAGGGAGCATTAGCAAAAGATCTAAAAGTGATTTATTGTAGGAGAAGTGAAAACTAGTGTTTGCAAATATAAGTTAAAAGTTGAATTGATTAATATGAAGCGTTTAGTGAATAAGTTGTAAAAATGTTTTATTTGTGTGTAAAAGTCAAGCAGAATCTGAAGTACCCGTTGCCTTCATATTTTGATTAAATTATGCAGAATCAGAAGCATAAGTTGGATTTTTTTTAACGAAACGATATGAGCAGAAGTTGGAACTTGAAAACACTAACAACTTTTTATTTTCATTTTTTAGCCGAAAGTTGGCAATCACTTTTTTAAGTGTTTTCAAACACTCCCTTGGTAATCCTAGTCTGTTTGAAAATGAAACTTTTTCATCTTCAAAACCAGTAAATCTAAACCACCCGACCCTTTGCTTTTAGATTCTGGTTAAATTATGCATAATCAGAGTCGGAAGTTGACATTTGAAAACATTAAAAGCTGACAATCAGACTAACCATGGAACATTCTCATCTTCAATCTTTAATGGCATCTACTTAACATGTTATGTACTACAAAGAATTACATAAAGAATAACAAAGCATTGAATCTTGTATTTCAGGTGTTTGCTTTCTTTACGCGGCCTAGTACGGACAGCAAATACCGCAGATATTGGAATTGGTACCACAACTGGCTTGGGAGGATTTGCCTTTTCTTTGGAGCAGTGAATATAGTTTTGGGGATCCATTTAGCAGGTGCCGAGCCGGCATGGAAAATAGGCTATGGATTTCTTGTTGGTGCAGTGTTGGTTATAGTTATTGTCTTGGAAACATTGCTAAGACTTAGAAGGAAGGTGGAGTATCATGACCATCCTCCATTTTCAATGGATTCAATTGAGAAAGAGATATCCCTCTAATATAGAGGTACCCTCTCCCTCTTCATTTCCTTTTTCCTTTCTGCAGCTGTAAAATTTGTTTATTACTCATCATAGATTCAGTTAATTACAAAAAATACCCTTGATTAATTACAAAAAAATCCTGCTATCTTTTAAAATTACGAATACCCTCTTTATATTTGCTTCTATTTTACAAATTCCACCTATTGATGTATTTCGTTATGAATATAGAAACTTCAAGGGGGTGTTTGTAATTTTGAAAGATAAGTGGACTTTTTTTGTAAATAGGTTGAGCCTTAGGGGTGGTTTTTGTAATTTACCCTTGTAAATTTTGGCAAAAAATTTGTTCCTGCTTGCAAAAACAATAATGCTATTGGAAGTTTTATATATATGTGAGTATTCTGAAGTACTATTTTTATCATGTTGAACAGTGTGGAATTGATGCTGATCAACAAGAAAGGGCTACCTTCTAATAGAGACTCTCCAAAGTAATATAAGTGAGAAGATGAATGGGTGAAATGAGTCTTCCCTTCAAAATTGTGTACTTGAGAGAGCTGTTAGGATTTTTTTCTGCAGATTTACTAAGGTGTGACATCAACTATTGTAAAAAATATTGTTTTGTTTGAATATAGCTGCTCAAAATATCAACTTTTGTAAAAAGAGACGGTCTTATATATGAGAATGTCTCATGGACTTAAGTTAATGAGATGGGTGCTTACAAAAGACAAAAAGTATGAGGTTTTTTTTATAGATTTGGGTTTGGATTGAAATTCTATTTACATTTAGGATCCGTTTCATACAAATTTTGTCTTGTAAAAGTATTGTTTTTCCTTTTTTTTTTTTTTTTTGAGAAAAATCAAATTGATTTTTTTGTGTGTGGAAATATTTGCTTTAAAATAGCACTGTTGCTAGAGCCAATACAATCTTGTCCTAAGTAAATCAGGAGAAGAGATCATGTATGTTTGTTTGGTGATTGGGGATGATTGGTAGAAGTTTTTTGGGGAAGTAGAATTTGATGTGATTTTGAAAAATATGTATATTAGATATAGAAATGCATTAGAAAGCGTAATGTACGTTTGAATGGTGAGGAAATAAGTTGGAAAGAAAATATGGTTGGGGAAAGTTAAACAAACATACTCCGATGCGCTAGCTTAAGCTTGTAAATGTGGTCTTTCTGTGAATAAAACTAGAAAATGCAAATGAACCAAGCCGCTCGTGAGTTATTCGGAGATCGATTCGATAAAAGCTTGTTCGAGTTCGTTTAATGAGGCTCGTTAAAATAAACGAACCAAACTCAAATTGAGAGATATTCGGTTCGTTAGCCCGCCAATAAGCTCGATAGTAAGCTCGTATAAACTAAACGAATAATTTACTTTAATTTTATTTTTCATATTTTTACTTTAGATAATATTAAAATATTTCAATAAACTTATTTGTTTGAATAAAATTATAAGTTTAAATAAATATATTATGTGTTTTAAACATAAATAATTTTATTTTTATAATAAATTGAAGAATGATTTAATATTTAAATAATATTTACTAAGCTCGTTTAGGCTCGATTAAGCTCGAAAAAGTTCGCGAGCATCAATATGTTCGATAAATTTAGGCTCAAGTTCGACTCGATAATAAATACGCCAAACTCAAATACTTAAAAGCTCAAAACTCGATTCGGTTCAATTGCAGCCTAAATAAAACTATAACTATGTCAGGCCCACTTGTCAATTGAATTAGGTACAATTCCTCAATGTAATTTGGTTAATTACAAATATTTATACAATTCCCCAAAATAAAGTAAAAAAGGTTTGATGTTATACAGTTAATTTGTTTTAGAAAATATCGAGGAAATACATTTTAATATAATATCTAAAAGATGGTCTTTCGACTTTTAGATGCTAAACTCGGTAAATAATACTCATTTCTATTCAAAATAAGTAAGGTTTTGGCAGATAATTTTTTTCCAAAAAGAATGACTTTTCACATTTTCAAGGTGATGTGAAAATATTTTCACAAAATTACCCTTATACTTATTAATGTATTATTTCCAACTAACATTAATACCTAAATTTATTTTGTTTCAAAGCAATATTTATAATTAATTAAGGATATATTGAGTATTTTAACATAGTTCTTAACATGCATGTTGTTTCCTAAAACGTTACTTATTTTTAATAGGAAGAAGCATTCATAATGTGTGTGATGACTAATGAGGCATAAAGTACGCCAACCTGCTTGAAAGATCGACCCATGCTTATTGAGTAGGTCCAGGTTTAGTCATAGAATCATTTGTGAGTTGCCTAGAAACAGGAAATGAATTAAAAACAAATTAGGCAGCTATAACACAATTTTTTATTTTTTATTTTTTACAAGTGCCAAATAACAATCAAATATTACCTGTAGGTGAAAGTTATGTACAATCATCACGATGTAAATGAATAGAGTAGAAGCTAATATAATAGAGAGGTGGTCTTACATGAGACCGTATCATGAACTTAAGTTCATGAGACGAATCTTATAAACTACAAAAAAATGTGAACTGTTTTTATGGGTTTGGGTTGGAATTTCAATTATATATAGGATCCGTCTCATGGATTATGTCCATAAGAACGTCTCATACAAGTTTTTGTCAAAATAATAATGTTCAAACTTGTTTGAAATTTTATCGAGCTTCAAAAATTATGCTCGAATTTGGTTTAGTTTTTAATCGAATCGAGTTTGAACAAGCTTTAGTCGAACCAAACATGAATTGAAATTCGGGCAGCTTGATGTTTTTACACATTATTTATTTACTAATCGAGTCAAATTTATCGAACGAAAAAATATATTTAAGCTCGATTAGATGAAGAGTTTGGTTTGTTATGTTAATGACCCAACTCACAAGAGCTTTAGCATCGATATTTAGCAGTTTGGTTCGTTTTTCAACTGTAATATTCATTTGTGAGTTGCCTAAAAACATGAATGGATTAAAACAAATTAGGAACGTACAACGCGAATTTCCTTCTTCGAATGTAACAATCAAAGATTAAATGTGGGTGGAAGTTGTGTGATTGTTAGGTGCTTAAAAACAGGAAATAGATTAAAAACAAACGACAAATCTATGAGGACAGAATTTTTTTTTTTTTTTTTTTTTTTTTAAAACACCCAAAGGGTGGAGGGTTTAGGCATATCCCTCAACCTGTATATTGAACCTGGAAGTTTACATCATTAGATTTACAAAGAATTAAGAGACAACTATACAATTCACAGTTTTAGTTCTAAAGGAAGGAATATCTAATTGGTCAGTTCTAGCTAAACCAAGAGTTATTCTAGGTATAGTAAATCTATCAAAAACTGTACAGTGTTGATCTTGAAACCCAATATTAGCCAATGAGTCAGCAACCTTATTGCCCTCTCTAAAAATGTGTGTGAGTTTCACATTGAGCCCCTTCATGTTCTGCCTGATTTGCAGCAGTAAGTCTTGGATTCTCCAGTTTCCAAATTTCTGGTGTGAGATAATGGAAAGTAAACTCTTTGAATCAGTTTCAATCCATATATTCTGGTATTGAGTTTTGTCCACCAGCTGCAGAGCCTTATTAAGTGCAGAGAATTCAGCAAAAAGACTATCATGACATGGTTGTATGGAATCAGCAAACCCCCAAATAATGTCTCCTTGATTATTCCTGAGGACCCCCCCTATGCCTCCATGAGTAAAATGTTTTTTCTTTGCCCCATCAAAATTCAGCTTAGTCCAGCTTTGATCAGGTTTTCTCCACAGAACAGGGATGCATGAAGATCTTGCAGTGCATCTGAAATGAATTCCAAAGTGTATAGCAGTATTAATAAAGCCCCTCCATGTATGATATTGAAATAAATGCCCAGCCTTCAACAGATGTAGATGGTGTTCCACTTTCCAGATAATTCTTTTATGAGCAAACTGAATGTTTTCATGTTTATATTTGTTTCTTTCAAGCCAAATGTACCACATAATAATGCAAGGAATAATGAAAGAGATGTGTGCATGTTGTGTGAATGGTGTAATATGTTTCCAAGAGGACAAAAAGAGGCAAATATTCTCAGTAACAGGGCTTCTATGCTGCAACATATTGGAAAAATACTTCCAAATTTCTTGAACTTGAGGATTATTCAGAAAAAGATGAGGCAATGACTCTTGATTAGGTGCTGAAGGGCAACACCAGCATTTGGAAGCAATGGAAATGCCTCTTGCTTGGAGTTTGCTATCCACAGGCAATCTATTCTTAAGTAATCTCCACATAAAGATAGAAATGGTGGGGGTAAGAAATTTATTCCAAATCTCAGAAAAAAGGGGAGTAACAGGGAAGGCACCTTTGATAATATTCCAGGCAGAGGATAAGGAGAATTCCCCATTTGCAGATTGCATCCATCTCATGTGGTCTGTTGTGCTTTCAGAAATAGGGACTCTATGAGGACAGAATTTGTCCAAGAAAAAAAGACAGTGTTGGGAAAAAAAAAAGATATTTAATAATTAAATATATAATTCGATTTATATTAATTGTCCAATGATCTATTAATTAATGGAATAACACCCAACCAGACTCAGATATCTATTCCTATTACACAATCTAAGCAAAAATATAATTTTTTTGATTTAAAAAAAAACAGTTAGAACCAGAAATGAGACCTCAATAAGAAAATTGGAAACCCCTTGAAAAAGGGAAAAATTTTGGCCTTGTATGATTGTATTTTTAAAAGTAGTTTCCACTTTCCAACTATTCCTAAAATGAGTTTATGTTTGTTTTAGAAAATTTTCAAGAGAAATAAAGTCATTTCTAGTTTTCACTTTTTTATAAAAATATTCTTTTAAAACACAACCAAACAAATTTCCACCCAAACACGCAAATCTGGTGAAAATATGTTACAATCACGCAAACATATATCAAGATTACATTTAAAAATCTATAACCAAGATATTCCAATTCTCACACAAAAATGAATAAAATTTGGAAATTTATTTTCCAACACTGGAAACTGGACTTAAAAATACATCCAATGACGACTACTTTCTAACTCTCCCTTTTGCTATCCGAAAACCCCATAAAAATAGAGGAAAGCTTGGGGTGCTATCACAGGGAATAAAAGGAAAAAAAAAAAACGAAATTACAGAGACTACAACATTCTCACACTCCCTTTATCCTAAAATTCCACATAAATAATCCACAACAATTCAAAAAAAACCAAAAGAAAAATTAACAAGAAACGATGAGTAGATAGCACAAATAAGAAATTTTCTTTTTTTTTTTTTTTGAGGAAAAGCACAAATAAGATTAAAGAGAAAGCTTACCCACTATTTTTTGACCCTTTGCATGGAGAAAATGCGAAAATGAGAGGAAATTGTGGTGAAATAAAGTTAAGAGGCATAACATATATTCGTGAGAAAATCCAAAGTGCTAACCTGAACTGACGCGTGGTGGTCGGGTTTTTTCAGATACGAGGCCTGAAGCCACGACTATGGCGTTTAAACTTTAAAGCACGAACCAAACCAATATTTTTTTGTCTTTTAATTAGAATTTTGAGCAAATTAAATTGCACTTCACCCTCAAAACTAAGTCATTTTCTCACTTTTCCCCCAACTCTAGCCTCTAGGTATATTTCTTTCTTTGCTTCCAATTCAATCAAATGACTAGTTGCCAAATCAGAGAATAATTGTATCCTGACTGAATACTTAATGCATGTAAAGATTAAATCACATAACAAACAATACAGAGCAAAGTTAATTAAAATTATATATACAGAAAGTATTTCATAAAACAAATGGAGTAATTAATAAAGCAATTAACTTATGAGAACGTACAGAAAGAAATTAAGATCATAACCTAATATTCAATAAGACTAGGTGTTGGGTATCTATCTGCCGAAAGATAGAAACAATATACAAGTTAGGACCAGAAACAGAAGTACAAAACAACTGAAAGGAAATACAAAGTATAAATCAAATGAAAACTGAAAGTAACAATAACACCAATTAGGGCAAAAAAACCCTAATCTCAAGATTTGAGATAAAGAGGCTCGAGGTCTTTGAATTTCCCCCAAGCAATATCCCCAACTGTCACCGGAGGCACAAGGTCCACCCAAAGAACTTAAGCCAACAACTGTCACCGAAACCCACAAAGAACTCGAACTAGACAAACCCCAGGTCTGTCAATATCTCCCACAAACACTTCGAGCCGTGCACTGAGAACGTGAACGAAGACAACACTCACAAAACCACTCACAAACACTCTTGTATCACACAAGAATTCACAGAGACAGAGTAGTTTTGAGAGAGAGAGAAAAATCGAGCTTCAGGGAAACCCTAGTTTTAGAGAGAGAAGTGGAAAACCGGAAGTGGGAGGAAAGATCTGAACAAACCAATATATGAGAGCAATCAAGGGCTCGGATATAACCTGAAAGAATGAACGGACAAGATTGGCTCAAAGGATCCGGATGTCATAACCGGTCCCGCATCCGACCCGAGTGTTATCCGATGAGTTCAATTGTGGGCATCAAATGGGCTACAAGTCCACGAAATGGTGGTCCTATTATTGATCATCAACCATATCACAAAGTTTGGGCCACACATCTCAACAATCTCCACCTTGGCCCAAAGACAAAGAGGATATTAGGGAGCACAAACAATTAAAGAAAAACATCATTCATCACAGCCAATTGCCTACTTAGCACATAGCGAGTAGGACTTTCACTATAAGAAGCACATAGCAACTTATAGTACCAAAGAAACACAAAGTAAGCTGGGTTTTTAACTGTTAGACTAATCACAAGCACAAAGCAAGTGTTCATCCAACAGGTTTTGGACCAACCAACAAACACAAAGTAAGTCACGGTCACCCAGGGGTAATCACCAGGGACAACCTAGTCACAAGTGTCAAAACTCGGTATTTTTAAACATGTTTGAAACTTAGATACGCATGACACTTAGTGCCCATATCTCACGGGTTGTATTCGGATGCAATTTTTTCAAGATTTATTAAACCTTTTGAAACAATGTCTCTTGTATAATGAAACATTACATCAATGTGTTTAGTACGATCATGAAAAACAGGTTTTTGCATAATCAATACCTGGACCGATCACAAAAAAATACTACTACTTTACCCTTTAGAAAACCAATTTCATAAATCGACCCTTTAACCATAGGGCATCTTTTAAGGCTTGATGTGATCGCAACATACTCGACTCAAAGGTGGTAGATAAAGCCACAATATGTTGCGCTTGTGATTTCCAACTTATAGAACAGACCACAAAAAGTAAAAATATAAGAAGTAGTAGATTTTCTCATTGTCTTTATCATTGGCATAATTGGAGTCAACATACCCCTTTAAAACAATGCCATCTTTACATTTTGAAAATTTTAAACCATAGTTAATCGAATGAACCAAATATCTCAAAGAACCACTTAACAACATTCCAATGAATAATGCCAGGATTTGCCATATACCGCCAAACAACTCACAAAGATAAGCTATGTTCGCCTGGCAATCGACCACCATGAGGTACATGACATCCTATGGCATTAGCATAGGGCATATTTTTCATAGTTTGAAAATCGCAGCAGCTTTTAGGAGATTGCTCCTTGCTTAACACAAAATGAGCAAAGAAAGAGGAACATTCACAGGTTTAACATTAGACATAGAAAACTTTTTCAAGATCTTTTCTACATAAGAAGATTGATTCAAATAAATCACATTGTTTTCTATCCCTAATAATATTCATGCCCAAAATCTTTTGGCATCACCCAAGTACTTCATATCAAATTTATCACTCGACAAGACCTAACATGATCCACGATTTGATACAAGGATCGCAATCAAGATATCATCCACATAAAGTAATAAAAACACAGAGAATTAGTATTCTCTTTAAAATACAAACAGTGGTCATAATGACTTCTTTTGAATTTTAAAGATAACATGCATTCATCAAATTTTTTATTCCATCGCTGGTGATTGCTTTAAGCAATATAAAGATTTTTTCAAAGAAAACATACATAATCGGACTTAGATTTATCAACAAAACCTCAGTCGCCTCATATAAATCTTTTCTTCTAAGTCACCATGTAAAAAAGCGCTTTAACATCAAGTTGTTTAAGTTCCCAAATCAAATTGAGCAACTAATGCAAGCATTATTCGACAAAGGGGTAAACTTAACAACAAAAAAAAATTTACGTGTAATCAACACCTTCTTTTTTAGTAAAACCCTTTGCAACAAGTCTAGCTTTATATCTGATAGAATCATTTTCATTCTTGACCTTGAACAACCACTTGCAATCCACAACAGAACAGTAATCAGGTTTTGGAACAAGAACCCATGTATTATTGACATGCAAAGAATTCATTTCATCGGTCATTCATTTAACCATTCATTTGCATGCTCGTTTTTAAAGCTTCATTGTAGGTTTTAGGCTCAGAATTATCTATTGAATCATACACAGAAAACACATATGAGGCCATATGATAATCAGCAAATTTAGTGGGGGCTCTAATGTTTCTCCTATTTCTATCCCTGGTTAGCACATAATCATGCAACTCATTATCATGTTCATTTTCATGCACAACATTATGCAAGTCTTCATTCACAGCATCATGCACATCAAGTTGATCATGAACATCAGACACATTCTCAAAATCAGCAGGTAAATCACCATTTTCAGGTAAATCATGCACAATTTCAGAATCAGGAGCAGGGATAGGAATTATAGGGGTATCAGTTTGAGTCTCCACCTCATTTGAAGTATTGGGGTTTTCAGAAATAGTAGGAGAATTTTGTAAACAAGGCATTTCATTTTCATTGAAAACCACATCCCTACTAATTATCACTTTAAAACCATTTTCACTTCTAGACCACAATCTGTACCCTTTAACCCCATCAGGGTATCCTAGGAAAACACATTTTAGTGATCTGGGTTCAAGCTTGTCAGTCTTTTGGTGTGCAAAGGCTGAACATCCAAAAATTTTAAGGTTTGAAAAATCAACTTGCTTACTGCACCACACAGATTCGGATATTTCCCCGCCAAAGGACAGATGGTGATCTATTAATAAGGTAAACAGATTGTATTGGTCCGCTTCACCCTTAGAACTTTTTGGAAAGGCCCGAGGAGTTTAACATGCTCCTCACCCTTTCCAAAATAGTCCTGTTCATCCTCTCACCACACCATTCTGCTGAGGGTGTAAGGCACGCTTTTGTGCCTTACAATACCGTGTTCTTCACACAGAGTATCCAGGTTTTGGTTACAAAATTCTAAACCATTATCGATTCTAAGGTATTTAACCTTTTTGCCATTTGGTTTTCTATCAATGTTTTCCAGGTTTTAAACTTTTCAAAAACATCTTATTTGTTTTTCAAAAGAAAAATAAAAACTTTCCCGGAAAATCATCAATCACGATAGAAAGTATCTGTTTCCACCATGTGTGGAAATACTAGAAGGACCCCAAACATCGGCATGCAAATATTCCAAGATATCGGTGCGGGTAGAATGTTTAGGGTAGGAGGTGGTGGGAAATTGTACTTTTGGTCTTTGTTTACCAAACACACAAGAGTCACAGAATGGCACACATGACAATTTATCATTCCCAAAACAGCCATCTTTATGTAAAATCTCAAGTCCTTTAGAACTTATGTGACCTAATCTCCTATGCCAGAGTTCAGTCTTATCATCTTTAACAGAATTCACATAATTCACAGAACATTTACATTAGACACGTATTCAAAGACAAAGAAACATACAAATTTCTCCTCTTTTCAGCTTTTATAACAACAAGAGAGCCCTTTAAAATTTTCATGACTCCCTTGCCCCACTTACCCTCCAAACCATCAGATTCAAGTGCAGCACATGACATCAAGTTATTACTTAGATCAGGAACATGCCTTACATCTTTAAGAGTGAGCACATAACCAGAATCAAACTTTAAGCACACATCACCAATTCCAAATACTTGGCATTTCTTGTCATTTGCCATTGAAACAAGATTCCATGTTTAACTTCGAGTAATTAGAAAACAAATTTACGAAAGGAGACATATGGAAAGTGCATGCAGAGTCTATAAGCCATTCGTTGATTCACGTAAAGATTGTGAAGGCACATAATTCACACTATCATACACATCAGATACCATAAAGACATCACCCATATGCTCATTACTAGTAGCCAAGTTAACATGATCATTGGATTGGTTCTTGTTATTGTTTTGATTCCCATTTTTCTTATTGGGACACTCTTTGACATAATGGCCTTGTTCTCCACAATTGTAGCATTTCCTATGTTTAGCTCTTGATTTAGACCTTCCCTTTTTTCCCCTTTTCTCTAATTTATCCCTGTTAGAGTTATTCCCATTTTTCCTTGTTTGAGATCTACCTCTAACATGCATGACTTCACCATTACTATTTTTATTCCCCTTTCCAGCTTTTAAATCAAGTTCTTTACTCTTAATCCCATTAATCACAGTATCAAGAGTAATATTATCCCTGCCATACTTAATGGCAGATTTCACATCACTATAGAAGTCAGGTATAGCATTTAAGAGCACAATGGGGGTATAGTCATCAATGTTTTTGTCACCAGAAAGGTTTATATCTTGAATCAGTTTGGTAAACACATCCAGGTTTTCATCCATGTCCTTAGACAAATCCAGTTTAAATCTAAAGAATTTTTCAAGAAGAAACAACTTAGAAGGCAAAGATGTTTCAGTGTACAATTCCTTTAGTTTATCCCATAAAGCTTTAGCACTGGATTGTTTACCAACTTTCCTCAAGACAACATCAAGATAAATTCAAGATAATAAAGGAATAGGCATATTCATCAAGTTCGTTTTTGGTATCCTCGGTATCCTTTTCGAAAATTTTCCTTCAACAACTTTGAAAACCTTTTGTTGAATAAGAATACCTTTCATTTTTGTTGCCAAATGGAGAAATCTGTTTTTCCATTGAAAGGTTCCATGTGGTATCCGAAAGTCCAGCCATTTTTAAAACAAGACACAGAGTAGTCAAGTAATAGAGGCACTCAATCAAGATAGTCACAATAAAACAAAGGCTAAGACAGAGATGGAGCTACGTAGTATCAAAGACAAAGCAGATATCAAGTTCAGAGTACAGCAACACTAAAGAATGAAAGAATACAAGAAATCTTGTACAAGATCCCCCTTGCACCTCAGGGTTCCACTACACTCTTGGTGCAGGGTCAAGAGGCTTGTATGCTCAGGGTCTCAAGTCCAAGAAAAAAAAAAGAACAGAGATACACTAAAGCCCACACACACAAAGTTTAGGGTTTAGAAAATCTCACAACCGTAGAAGCAAAGTTCGGGTAAAAATCCACAAAAATAAATCACCAAATAACACCGAGTATCACCAAATCGAACCAAAGCACCAACCCACCAAATCGGGCAGATAGGTGCTCGATACCATCTTGGGTATCTATCTCACGAAAGATAGAAACAATATACAAGTTAGGACCGAAATGTAAGTACAAAACAACTGAAAGGAAATACAAAGTATAAATCAAATGAAAACTGAAAGTAACAATAACACCAATTAGGGCAAAAACCCTAATCTCAAGATTTGAGATAAAGAGGCTCGAGTGTCTTTGAATTTCCCCCAAGCAATATCCCCAATCACACGGAGGCACAAGGTCCACCTAAAGAACTTAAGCCAACAACTCACACCGAAACCCACAAAGAACTCGAACTGACAAACCCCGTGTCCACAATATCTCCCACAAACACTTCGAGCCGTGCACTGAGAACGTGAACGAAGACAACACTCACAAAACCACTCACAAACACTCTTGTATCACACAAGAATTCACAGAGACAGAGTAGTTTTGAGAGAGAGAGAAAAAATCGAGCTTCAAGGGGAAACCCTAGTTTTAGAGAGAGAAGTGGAAAACCGTGAAGTGGGAGGAAAGATCTGGAACAAACCAATATATGAGAGCAATCAAGGGCTCAGATATAACCTGGAAGAATGAACGGACAAGATTGGCTCAAAGGATCCGCGGATGTCATAACCGGGTCCCGCAGTCCGACCCGAGTGTTATCCGGATGAGTTCAATTATGGGCTGGCATCAAATGAGCTACAAGTCCATGAGTGGGTTGGGTCCTATTATTGATCACCGGGCCATATCACAAAGTTTGGGCCACACATCTCAACACTAGGCATATGGATGTTAATTCAAAACTTAATAATTCCAACCTCGATGGACCATTATAAGCTCTACTAGTTTTGGCTTGTCTCTTTCTCTCTAAATGCTTGTACCATTCCATCTCCCGTTCCAAGTACTCCCGCAAGCTTGAGTGTCTTGGATGACAAATACTGAGCAATTATTTATAAAGGTTGAAATGAAAGACCATGACGTGGACAATGAATCATATTCACCTGGCCTACAATCTGATAACCGCTCCACTACTACGCTTTCATAACTAGTATCTGCAGGTATAGACGACGACGTCATCTTCATTTAATTGCTCACCTTTTGCATTAGTAGGAATAATACCAAGAGAAATCGAGATTGACTTAATGCCTTGAGCACTTGATGTAGCTTAAGGAACCATGATAATGTATCATCAACATCATTTATGTTTAATGTCGTCCAAAACTCGATTTCCATGATGTAGTATTATTATTTGTCGTGAAAGAGGATATCGATGGCGTAAAATCGCTTGTAAAGTCAAAATAACGTATGTTTGGGGCATCAATAGCTACCTTGATCATGAACCCTTCACCGTAATGCTCACCGCTAATTGAATTGAGCGGTTCGATAGCTTGAATTCTTGTTCCATTCCGCAGGATAGTTGAGTTCCAACTCTTCAAGACAGGGGAAGTTACACGAAAAGATCTCCAAGGCCGACTTTGTAGCCACGCACATTGTCCGTGATATAAATACTTGAGATTTGGGAAGTAGTTACCGTGGTGATCATCGTACCAATTATTCGGACACTCGCCGCCAGGTGATTTCGAGGTTTCAAGATTTGGAACATCGTCAATTTTAATGCTACTATTCATCATGTCATCATCATAATTATTCTTCCATGCTAAATTAAAGCCCTTGAGATTAAGAGTCGCAACCACGTTAATGCTTCTCAACCCCTCACATTCTAGGAGGGTCACATATTCAATCAAAGGACAACTTGACAATATTTTCTCAAAAGTCTCGTCTCGATGTAGACTTCCATTAGCTTAAGTGTATATAGATACTTAAACAAGCACTACCACCTTGTTGGTAATACAATTTAACTTGCATCTTCCCAACTTTAATTTTTGGAGGGATTCACTTCAAAGATTACCGACGGTATATCAAAATAGCTCGATCAAAAGATTCCTAAGAAAATCAAGATAAAAAATCTTTAGGCGTCCCATATTCAATGCAACTATCGGAATCCATTTTTCAAGAAACGAAACCGATGACTCGAATCAAACCCGACATCCATACAACAAATTTTTCTATACAAAGGTTTTGGTCAAGGTACCCTTGTAAAATCTTGTCGAGGACGGACAAGTGATCATTGGTGCATTCAAGAAACGTAATATTGGGACGAGTAGACCAAATGTGACGCCATGATTTAGACAGTAGACAAGTTTGGACTGCCTCCTCATGGGAGAGGAAAGAGAGTATATGGTGCAATATGTCTACAGGCAACAGAGATATCCTATCCGTAGAGTTGGAACCATCATGTTCTCTTTGATCATCTGGATGCTGCTTTTCCATGGTGCTATCACTAAAATTTCTCTTTCTCGATTGTAATCTAATGATAAACCCAAACCCTTTTTAGTTTTTATATAATAATTAATAAAAAGTGATAAATAGTAAACCCTAAAAACCCTTTCCTACAGTTATGGGAACACAAATTCTATTGATTGCAACACGTACTCTATATATTTTTGGTTGATATTGATCTTAGCGGACTTATTGTCGTTGCCTTTTATACATCATATAATTACAGGGGGAAAATTGGTATGCGAGATTTTTATTAATTAGCATATTTTAGGTAGAGTTTTATCGTTTTTATTTCTTATTTCCCTCTTTTTATGATTTTGTAATTAAATTGAAATATATCTTCAAGATTAATGATTTATATATATAAATCATCAATCTTGGATTGTCATGTAATAAACCCTAAAAGTAAAAACCCTTTTATATAGTATAAATTGTCTTGGATTGTGTCCCAACTAGTGTACCCTAAATCGTACCCTTTTATATTAAGTAGCTAGTCTTGGATTGTTTCCTAATTAATAAATTTAACATTTTCAGTTTCTACAATACGTATTTATTGAGAAAAAAATGAAGGGAATATTCCCATTAATTACATGCAATACTATATTTTAGCTAGCTTATAGATAGAATTCCATTGATTTTTTTTTCCTTTTTCTTTGAAAGACCATTGATTTTGTTTCCTATTTTCAAAAAAAAAAAAATTGATTTTGTTTCCTAGAAGAGAAAAAAAAAAAGATTACCTTTTCTACATTATATAGTAACGGTAAAAACATTAAAAAAGGGGTAAAATTCACTATACGAACCCCCTTGTATGTACTTTTGGTTATGTATCAAATACTGGCCCCTTCTACTACTAAAACATTCAAATACATCCCTAAACCAATAAAAGTTATATTTGATGGACAAAAGTACCCATAATTTAAACAAGATCTTAAGTTTACTTGGTACGTCTATTATAAACTATAAATAATTTATCCATCTTTAATTAATTAACATCAATTAATTGATCATAAATTTTAGTAAAGACTAAATTTAAGAATAAATTAATATTAAACTAAATTAAAATAAATATATAGCAAAATATAACGTCAATAATATATAGAGAATGCACGTAAATGTCACGTAAATTCTCATTACTATTATTTTAAATAGAGCAAATGGTGGGAACTACCCACTTAGGATAGAACAAAAACTTTTATAACATGTGAGATAAAAAACTAAGTTTTCTACCCATTTTTTGGTTCTTTTACCCATATACCCTTGATACTTTATCTTTCACATATTTCTCTCTCACATTAATATACTTTCTTTATTTTCAGATTTTTAACACAAGTTTTAGTTTTTTTAAAACAAAATCAGATTTTTGTAAAATCGTTTATTATAAAAAAAAAATTGAAAATAATTTTACTTTTTATTATTTTATAATTTCAAGATACTTTAAAAAATGGAAAATATTCTCGAAAAAATGGAAAATATTTTTCAAAAAGTGTATTTTTTTTTTTAAAAACCATTTTCATATTTTTTATTCTTTTTATTGTTTTTTAAACAAATTATCGTGTTTTTTTTTATATTTTAATATTTAGAATTGAAATTTCAATCTAAGATGCATCACACGATATATCGTGTCTATATTGAACACGAGCACAATATCGTGCCTCAAGAAAAATTAGGCATGATATCGTGCCCAATATTCATGCCCAATTTTAAATAAGGCACGATATATCGTGCCTCGATTAAAATTAGGCACGATATTGCGCGCTCGGTAAAAAATTGGGCACGATATCGTGCCCAATATTCATGTCCAATTTTAAATAAGACACGATATATCGTGCCTCGCTTAAAATTAGGCACGATATCGTCGCCCAATATTCGTGCCAATTTTAAATAAGGCACGATATGAGTATACGATTTTATACATAGGTGTGTGTATTTGGGGGGAAGTGTACACGATTTTCAAGGAAAGCATTAATTGCATCGGTTTCAAAATTCAAAATTCATAAAACACCAACTTAAAGAAGGGCAATTTAAGCCAATTTGGGTAGAAAATAGTTTTATTATCTTGGTGGGTAGAAAAAGTACTCACTATCCATAGTGGGTACTTAAAAAATTGCCCCTTTTAAATATGTAGTTAATTAAGTATTAAATAAACTATCATTGCTATTATTTTGAATATCTGATTGTGATCATATAGTATTATATATATGATATTTTGTTCTATAGTTCGTAATATATATTTTTTTGCTTTCATAAATAAGTTTCTGGATTTGTTAATATGTTTGATCTACATATATATATCTTATATCATAGAGATGTTAATAAATATAACTTAATATCAATTACTTTGATCCTAATTACCTTTAATATCGAGTTAGCCATCGTCTTTAAAGATTAAAAATCGAGTGTTAGAAAAAAAAAAGGTGACTCGAGTCTTGTAGCTAGCTCGAGTTATCGTAAGACGAGTTAGTGTAACTCGACATTGTAACAATTATTTTGTTTTTCTCCAAAAAACTTTGAAATAATTTTTTTCGTTTTAAATTCGTTTTGCATTTATAATATATCAAACTAATCTTCTTTTCGATACATTACTGTAGAAACACTTTTTTGCGACGACATTGCGTCGATGCAAATCATCAATTGTCGCCGCAAATAAATTTTTGGTGACGACTTTCTGTCGCAAAAAGTGGTTGCCAATACTTAATCGCATAAGAATAATTTAGGACGACGCTGCTGTCGCAAATGTATTAGGGACAATTTTTTGTCTCAAATAATTCCTGTCGCATTTGTTTGCTGGTGACGTGCGAAATTATTTGTGACAATTCTGTTGTTGACAATTTTTTTTTATTTTTAATTCATTATTCCATTTTTTAAACCTACATTCACCCAACACCAGTGACGAAGTCAAGAATTTCGGGTAGGGCCCAACTAATATTAATATAAAAGAAATTGGATTTTTGGTCACTTTTCCATAATAAAAATAGTTTTAACCATGTTTTTTAAATTGCCGTATTTGATTTTTAATTTCCACCTTGTCCATGACTCGATCTGAAAGATATACCACATTAATTTTTTTAAATATAATCAAGTATCTCATCGAGAACACAAAAAGTGTATGACATTGTCAAAATGGCTCAAAAACATATTATCGAAAAATATGACTATTTTTCATTTTTACAAAATATAAGTGGACAATTTGTCCATAACAACATATAAATATAAAAAATAATACATCAAATTTAAAATAAGTAGAAGTTTTTTGATTAAGTCATTGTATTAATTCAATCACATCTTAATATTCATAAATAAATAACAAAATACAATTACATCAATATACCAAAAAGGATAAATAGAGACACGTAATAATGCAAAATTCAAGTTAAAGTTTATGGCGGAGCTTAAAAATTATACAAGATTTTAAGAAATGGGAAAAACATGACCAAGACTCATATTTTCAAGATTTACAAATCAAAATAGGAAACCTGAATGCAATACAATTGAAGACTTTTTTCGCATTTTTTTATTTTATTATTTATTTTAAATTAAAAAGTAAAATGACTAAAATACCCCTACTTTTTTCAAAATCCGAGGGAGGCCCAATACCCCCTTGGCCCCTACATAGCTTCGTCTATGCCCAACACCATAATGCATTCAAAACAAAAATATCAACCCAAACACACAAAAATATATACATATCTCAACATAATATTAATTCTCAACACAAAAATATATACATATCATGACCACTCAACAAATTAAATATTTTAAAATTCCAGGAAACACAGAATTTCAAATTCAAGCAAGAGTTTCTGTACTCAACTATTCAGACTCGAAACATAGTTAACTGTTGAATAAAGGTAATCCATACATAGTTAACTGTTGAATAAAGGTAATCCATGTCAATAAACTCAAAAGAGGAAAATAGCTTAAATTTGACAGGAATGAAATCAGCGACAACTTCAATATCACTGTCACTATCAACATTTTCTGTGGTTGCCCCACAATCAACACATCTACGAACACGAGCCAGTGCGTCTTCAAAAAGCTCCCCTTCAGCCTCTTTTGGGGTCATGTTAAGAACCTAGTAAGAAGAAAACCTAGTTACAATTATGTCTCTGCACATCATAAGATGGAAACAAGCGTAGAATTGCCAAACCCATCCACAGATTTGTGATCTCACAATTGAAAGCAATAAAGATAGATCCCACATATCCTTATAGGGGCAAATCCAAGGAAAATGTGTCATAAACAGACTGCAATTATACAAGCTAATGCGCACAGTCAGCAAAGAAAAATAAAATAAGTTTAACCCAGATAATACAACTACAAAAATTCTCGTAAAGACCAATTAAAAGATATAATGTCCCCATCCCCCATCCCCAAGGTAATTTACAAAACATTCGCACAAGAAAAACTAATAGACACAAAAAGAGTTTTAAGTTTGCTAAACATTTAAAAAGATGTAAAACGATGTTATTGCAGAAATAGGAAAACTCACAACAGGCCCATCATCTTGACGATTAGCTCCCAGAAACTGAGAGCCAGGTCTGTTCATTGACCTTACTGCTACACCTGTTGAATAAGAAAGGCAAAATATTTTCTACAAGTGAGCAATCTCAAGGGAAGTAATACCATTGATCTGTAGATCAGCATATTGTGGCCATTGCATCCTAAATGTCACCTTGTCATTAAGAAGCATGCACCATGCCTAATCATCAAGACCACAACCATCATAAGCATGGGAGCAATCAATGTATGCTAAACACGCTTAAAATGTAATAGTTATGATGACATGGCATTCTAACCAACTTGAACATCGTATTTCTGTTTTGACAACAAGTCTCTGTCTTATCACATCAACAAATGTCATACAAACAACATTCAGAGTATTACATGTTGAATACAAAGTTACAGAATAGGGAATGCCTTCAAAATGGCAAATTACGTAAATGTAAAATTACGTAAATTGAACTAACTATTACAATCGGTTAATAGAACTTCCGGAAGCCGAGTCGAGGCGAGACGAATCTCTTTCCGCAAAGCAATTACGCCCCGGCTAGTGCTCACGGTTTGACGTATTGCTTCCAAAGATGAAACGCTTACGTCTTCGTGGTAGTAGCACCACTAACACGTAAGCACCTTCGAACTAGAAAAGTCAAGACCAGTTCTTTGGACTTAGTGCGTAATGTAGAAAATAGCTTTTGGAGGTGTATGAAATGCTATGAATTTTTCTCAGGTAAAATCTGCAATGCACAACAATGATTTTATAGACAACCAACACCGCGGGAGATAAAAAGGTAGTGGGCATTAATCCAATTGTAACATCTCGGATGTTACACCCCACTACTCCATAACGCATGCAAGTAGTGGCTCTTTTCACCGATCACCACCGTAGGAGTTACTAACTCCAACAAATACACGAATCCGGACACCTACAATGTCCCGTCGATTCATCGGCTTCAATAGCCCATCAAATACTCGACCGCTGCCCATTTTCGAGTGGCAAAACTTTAGTGGACCTGACCCGCCCAATAGGTCGGGCCGCCCGGCCCAAGCCCAGTCCCAGGCCTTTAGGCCGGGCCGGGCCGGGCGGCGCGGGCGCGCGTGTGGCCCACTTGTGATCATCCACTTGTGTTATAGTTTATACAACAAATCACACCTTCTAGTAAATAAATTAGGATAAACTATGATTTGTATTCCATGTGGGATAAGCATAATCCTTTCATCTCCTTTAAATAATCTTTACATAATGCCCATTTATGTGGCTACCTTCGTGTATTAATTTCTCACCACCGAAATTCGGTTTGAGAAATAAAAATACTACGAATATCTACTCGGAGCGTAGATTAATAATATATAATTTAATTCCTCCGAATTAAATATTTAGCCACCGAAAAATTGGTCAAAGTCGGGTCGACACCCACTTTATCAAAACCAAAATTTCCAACAATCCCCCACATGAGTGAAAATTAATGTATGCATGAATGCGGACACGCAAACCATCTCAAGAGACAATATTGCATTCGGAAAGGTAGCTTATGGCTTTGAACCTTCCGTAGTCAATACCATCGGGTACATCGCGGCGGCTTAGTGACGCAACGCTTGAACTATTCCTCCACTGTATACCGAGTCAACAATATTAATACAATAATGTCTCAACACCTTCGTTTCACGCTTTTGTGTCCGTTTTGCCATGGACACCACTTTGATTCATAAGTGTTACTTTGAAGCGCCCGCACTTCTCACTTATATATAGGTGATCTTCTATCCGAGTATCCCGCCATACTCAACCTCAACGAGGTGTAGGAATCATTAAAAATCAAATGACTTAGCCTCACCACAACTTTGCAGTGTTTCAACACTTGGTTTTGCTTTCTAGGGATAAAGGTTATAACATTGTTTCCAAGTGTTACAACATAACCTTCATAGTTTAGTTTTCCCATTGAACCAAGTTCTTGGGATCTCCAATCATCATGGTTGGGTTACCACTATGATAGTTATTTTTACTTTGTGGACTTCAAGCCCATTCCCTCTAGAATTTACCCAATTGATCTCGATTCAATCCTTTTGTCAAAGGATCTCACAAA
This sequence comes from Rehmannia glutinosa, assembly GCA_016081115.2. Taxonomy (NCBI): domain Eukaryota; kingdom Viridiplantae; phylum Streptophyta; class Magnoliopsida; order Lamiales; family Orobanchaceae; genus Rehmannia; species Rehmannia glutinosa. Next base: position 21,282,384 of record CM071937.1, on the reverse strand, counting down.
TTGTCTTTTGATTTTACGTAGTCAATTGACATCACACCATTTGAGATCAATCAAGCCTAACGGATTGTGTCTCCGACGAATATGTCTAGACTTACCGTTATACATATTGCTCTGTGCCTTCCTATAGCCGTTTGGCTATCACATGAATCATCACAGAAGGCACAGCTTCTTCCAACATGGAATATCTTCCGTAAAGTTTCAAGCCACTCTTCCTCTTCACCACTTTATCCAAAGCTATAAACTCGATTCCATGGTGGACCGAGCTATACGTGTTTGCTTCGTGGACTTCCACGATACCGCACCACCTCCAATGGTGAATATGTATCCACTAGTTAAATAAGAATCTTTCGAATCTGAGATCCAACTAAAGATCACTATATCCTTCAAGTACATGTGGATATCTTGAGTAGATAGCCCATAATCCAAGGTATACTTCAAGTATTTTAACACCCTGTTAACGCTTACCAATGCTCATGGCTTGGATTGCTCGCGAACCTACTCAACATATTTACAGGGTAGGCCAGCCAGTCTGGACGTGTACAATTTGTGATGTACATCGATCGCCTATTATACGTGAGTATTCCATTTGAGCCACTGGTTCTGTTTTATTAGAACCGATTTATACTTAAATCAACGGGCGTCTTTGACGGTGAATCAAAAAGCATTGAATTTCTTGAGCACTTTCTCCACATAGTGGGATTATGACAAGATAATTCCATTAGAGTTCTCACGATTTTTATCCCAAGGATTACATCAAGAAATTCCCCATATCCTTCATGTCAAAGTTCCTCTTTAACATTCTTTTTTTAGTCTCCATGATAGTATCATGACTCACGCCCATGATTAACAAATCGCTCACGATAGACAAACTATGACAAATACTTGATGTCCCTTTGACATATACGCATTTATCACACTCGTTGATTTTAAATCCATTTGACAACATCGTATTGTCAAACTTAAGATGCCATTGTTTTGGAGCTTGTTTCACTCGTACAAGGATCTTATTAACTTGCATACCTTCTTTTCTTGACCGGGTGCAACAAACCCTTCAGGTTGTTCCATGTATATTTCAACATCTATCTCTCCATTCAGAAACGCCGTCTTGACGTCCATCTGATGAATCTCTAGATTGTGCAAAGCAGCAATCGCAAGAAGCACCCGAATAGACGCAATCCTCGTTACTGGAGAATAGGTGTCAAAGAAGTCATATCCTTCTTTTTGTTTAAAGCCTTTGGCTACAAGCCGTGCTTTTATACTTATCAATGGTTCCATCTGCAATTTTTTTGAAAACAATTTTTTTGAAAACACGATAAAGCACAACAGGAGATAAGAATAAAAGCGCACACAACGGATCCAAAAAGAAATTCATATTATTCATCATGAATGTCAAGCAACATACCAATCAAGCCTCAAATATCCGATCAAAGAACACGCCTCAAGTAAAACAAAGTGAAATGCTCAATTCCAACTCTCAAAGTTAAGTGTATACTCTCATCTCTCGAGGATATAGGACGTGTTTACGCTCAAATCAGCCCGATGTCGCAAAATTACCATAGGCTTGCAATTGCCTCATATCTCCGCCACTAGAGTGTATGCAATTTGTGAATCAAAAAGGACTTTCTCATTTGGTTGTAATGAAAGCTCTTTGGTTTGGGTAGGAAATTTTGGATAAAGTGACTCAAACTCGAGTATATAGACCGATGAGCATATCAATCATTTTCATTACAATCCCATATGCTACTCCAATTATCCTCATTTTTATCGACTTCATTTATCTCCATTTCTTTCTTTCTTTTGAGAAACGCCCATTCACAATCCTTCGCCCTCCAAGGTTTATCAACTTTTCAATCAATTTTTTTTTTTCATTTGTGCATTTTCAACACTTTTTATTCAACTCCTTTCATTTCTCTTTATGTCCCATTTAACCAAGTATGCCCACTTATCCTACTTTTCAATTCCCACCCATTCATCCTCATTCATTCCTTTACTCAACGCTATACATTCGAGTTTAAGGTGATGGATATATTAAGATCAAGGGTTAAATTTTGTGGTTATCAAAGAAATAAAGCTATAGGCTCAACTTGGCTAACTAGGAATTTCAACATCTTTAGGTAGGTAAAAGGCTTGAAAGGCTAGCAAAGATGGCCTTTAATCACATTCACACCGCATACAACATGTGGCCTTGACAGAGATACCCAAGCAAGTTCTAGAATTCTAACAACATGACCGATACACTCAAATCACAACAAGATCAAGCGCAAGATACAAGCAAGAAGGCTCAAAAGCTCACAGCTTGCAATTATGTAATTCAAAGCATCAAACCAAGTTTTTCATATCAACATGCTCAATGTCATCTATTCAAGGCTCAATCAACTCATTACCAACATCCAATCCCAACAATATGAATTTTCAATCAACACACACAAATAGCAAGTTGCAACATGCCCTAATAACTCACTCTAACTACTACGAAAAACAATAAACATGCTAAAGCTATAAACGTGCTCTAATGCAAATGAAACCTAGATGCTCTAATGCAACTATATGAAAACACAAAATGCATGAACCTTTTTTTTTGTATCCACACTTTTCATATATTAAAATACTATCTCTCCCCAAACTTGAATGAAATTATAATGTCCTAAGGGAAAAATAGAATTTCAATAACGAAAAGTGGGGATATACCTCAATAAAAACACACAAAAATGAAACAAAAACACACAAATCACACTCATAAAAAGAAATACACAAATCAAATCACTCAAATCACACAACTATGAAACTAAACACACACAAAAAGGAAAGTCACACGAAAAACCGTTGGGTTGCCTCCCAACAAGCGTTATATTTAACGCCTTTAGCTTGACGCTTGTTTTGTTAACTTACGGATCGCGCAAGGTGGTGGATGTCACCTCCTCTTGATTCCCTCGGTGGAAATAGTGCTTAATCCGTTGGCCGCTTACCATGAAAGTCTCGCCTTCTTTTGTCAACAATTCTACAATCCCAGGTGGATTCAACACTTTCTTTATCACAAATGGCCCCGACCACTTAGACTTGAGTTTTCCCGGAAAAATTTAAGGCGTGAATTGTATAGAGCACCGTTCTCCCTAAAAACTCTCTTTTCTTGATCATCTTATCATGCCACATCTTGGTTCTTTTTCCTTGTAAATTCGGGAATTTTCGTATGCTTCATCCCAAAATTCTTCCATCCGATTCAAATGGAGCAACCTTTCCTCACCTATTTCAAAATCCGATTCAATTTCTTGACCGCCCAAAATGCTTTGTGCTCCAATTCTACCGGCAAATGGCACGACTTTCCAAAGACAAGTTGATATGGAGATGTGCCCAACGGTGTCTTATATGCAAATCCGGTATGCCCACAGCATCATCTAATTTTAACGCTCAATCCTTTCGGTTGATGTTTACCGTCTTTTCAAGGATTTGTTTGATCTCCCTGGTTAGCCACTTCTTCTTGTCCGTTGGCTTGTGGATGATATGCCAATGCAACTTTATGTTTGACCCCATATTTTGCCAACAAGTTGCTCATCAATTTGTTTACAAAATGCGACCCTCCATCACTAATTAAAGCTCTTTGGGGTGCCGAATCTAGTAAAGATATTTTTCTTAAGAAATCGCATTACAACCTCGAGCATCATTTGTTTTGGAAGGAATTGCTTCTACCCAACGTGATACATACTCTACAAACAAGAGAATATATTGATAACCCGAAGACGATGGAAATGGGCCCATAAAGTCAATTCCCCACACATCGAACAACTCCACTTCAATTACATTGGTCATTGGCATCTCGTCTTCCGTGAAATGTTTCCCATTCACGACACACTCACATTGTTGCACAAACAAATAACAAATCATTAAATAAAGTGGGCCAATATAGCCCACTTTGCAATACCTTCATTGCCATGCGGTGCGAGTGGGACCAAAATGTCCGCTGCAGATGGTGAAGAGTGACATCATTGTAGGACTCCTCCCATTCTTCTCGAGTACGCATCTCCTTATGATTTTGTCCGCGCACCTCTTAAAGAGTAGGGGGTCATCCCACATGTAGAACTTTACATCATGTAAGAATTTCTTCTTTTGATACGGTGATATTTCCTGGAGCAGAGTAACTCCAAATGCCAAGTAGTTGACAAAGTCCGCATACCATGGGAACTTTGCCTCAAGCATGAGTAATCTTTCATCGTGAAACTCCTCTTTATCAATCCCATACCTCCTTTTGCTCCTTCTTGATTTTCTAATCGAGACGGATGGTCTCGCTACCACGCGTTCTCGCATCCTTTTCGGTCCTTGATTTCCACGCCAAACTCTTGCAACGATAAGATCCATCGAATCAACCTCGGTTTCGCATCCTTCTTGTCAAAGAGGTATTTGATAGCCGCATGGTCGGTATGCACAATCGTCTTCGTCCGATCAAGTAAGATCGAATTTATCGAATGCGAAAACAATCGCCAACATTTCTTTCTCGGTTGTGGTATAATTCTCGCTGAGCACCGGCCCAACGCTCGACTTGCATAGTAGATGGATCGGAACAATTTTTCCTCTTTTTGACCAAGAACACCTCAAAGATAAATAGTCGCTTGCATCACACATTAGCTCAAATGGTTGGCTCCAATCAAGGGCGAGTATAGGTGCGGTCACTAATGATGTCTTCAACATTTCGAACGCCGCAAACATTCATTGGAAAAAATGAAAGCGACATCTTTTTCTAAAGAATTGGCTCAAGGCTTAGAAATTTTAGAAAAGTCACGGATAAACCTTCTCAGAAAAATCCGGCATGGCCCAAGAAGCTCGAATGGCTTTCTCGTTTGTGGGAGATGGTAGCTTCTCAATTGCTACAATCTTTGCCCGATCAACTTCCAAACTGCAGAAGAGACTCGATGACCAAGTACAATGCCATCGCGTACCATAAAATAGCACTTTTCCCAATTTAGTACTAGATTGGTCTCTTCACATCGCTGCAAAACTAAGGAAAGATTGTGAAGACAATTATCAAAAGAATCACCGAACACGAAATCGCCCATAAACACCTCCATAACTTTTTCAATAAGATCGTGAAATATAGCCATCATACAACGTTGGAAAGTGGCGACGATTACATAAACCAAATGGCATACGACGAAAATGCAAATGTGCCATACGGACATATAAATGTTGTTTTCTCTTGGTCTTCCGCGCAATCATGATTTGATTGTACTTAATAACCATCTAAAAAGCAATAATAATCATAACCTGCAAGACGATCCAACATCATATCGATAAAGGGGAGGGGAAGTGATCTTTTCGAGTGGCATCATTAAGTTTTCTATAATCAATACATATTCGCCACCCTAGAATAATTCTAGTAGCAATTTGTTCCTCATTTTCATTTTTCACCATCACATTTACCCCCCCTTTTTTGGCACCACTTGTACCGGACTCACCCATGAACTATCGGATATCACATAAATGATCCCGCATCCAACCATTTCAACACTTCCTTCCTAACCACATCTTGCATGATAGGGTTTAGTCGTCTTTGGTTTTGCAATCATGGTTTATAAACATCTTCCATCCGAATTTTATGCATCACAACGGATGGACTTATGCCTTTTAAATCGATTATAGACCATCCTAGTGCCGACTTATGTTTTCGTAAACCCTTAACAGCTTTATCAAGTTGGGTAGGAGTGAGAAGAGAAGAAACGATTACGGATTTGCATTATTTGTCCCTAGAATGCATATTTGAGGTGTTCGTAATTGCTTGAGTTCCTGGGTGGTGTTGTCATTTCGATCTCACGCACGGGTCCCTTCATGCCCGTAAGATCGGGCGCGGCCGTTTCTTCGTGAGAGTCCCATCCGTCCTTCAAAGATCACGCACGGGCAACCCGTGCGTGGACGCACGGGTGGTGCGTTCGTAAGTTTGCTCCCTTATTTCTCGGCTTTGCGCTTCGCCTTTTTGCGCTTATTAGGTAATTCCCGCATATGATCTAAGCACAAACATAGTCGTACAAATCTTGGTTATCAAAATCAAGTACAACACTCGACATTGAGCACGAGTGGGCTGTACCAAATTCCAAATCATCTCTAGACAATGTATGATCAACATAATCCTCAATGCATGAACTAACTATATCCAAAAATTACAATTCTCTCTACCGAATCATGAAATTTCATTGCTTTATATATAGAAAATAAAACATGCTCATCATTAACACGTAATGTGAGCTCCCCTTTTGCACATCTATTAAGGCTTTACCCGCTGCTAAGAAAGGGCGCCCAAGTATCGCTGGAACATCTCGATCTTCGTCCCATATCCAAAACCAAGAAATCCACGGGGAATATAAATTTATCAACTTTTACCAAGACGTCTTCAATAATTCCCCTCGATACGTAAGTGATCGGTCCGCAAGTTGCAATGTCACCGTAGTAGGGTTTCACGCCGCCTAATCCAAGTTTCCGAAAATGGACAAAGGCATCAAATTAATACTTGCCCCAAATCACATAACGCTTTATTAAAGAAATTACCACCAATAGCACAAGAGGATAGTGAAACTCCCTGGATCTTTCGATTTTGTGTGGTAGCTTCCTTTGATAATTGCACTACACTCTTCCGTCAAATTCACCGTTTCATAGCTTGTCATCTTCCGCTTTTTGACATAACATCTTTAAGAAATTTCGCATAGTTCGATCTGTTCTAATGCGTCGCAAAAGGAATGTTAATGTGCAATTTCTTAAATATATCAAGGAATTTGGCAAATTGATCATCAAGCTTTTTCTTTTGAAATCTTTGAGAAAGGGGAGAGATATAGCAACTTAGATAAATTCGAGCTAGATGATGATTTTAGCTTTTCACTGTTTGTTCCGCCTCTTTGTTCTCTTTTTTCCCATTTTCTTCAATATCATCCTTCATCACGGAGTCTCTTTGCTTCTCGGCCTAGATGCTTCATCCGAAAGTTTGATTCCCGCATTTTTCTTTAGGCCCCTCATATTCGTGCATCGCCAAAACGAATCGCTTTGCATTGTTCCTCAGGATTCATTTCCGTATTACTTGAAATTGACCCTTTGATGTTGACCACCCACAATTGTAGCCAATTGACCCATTTGAGTCTCCGTTCTTCTTTATTGAGCTTGTCACTTGTTGTTCCAACTTATCCATCCGGTCTTGCTTGCGAGGCGGCTCCTCGTGTCATTCATGAAAGCATTCGATTGATTTATGAAAGAGGTGAGTGCATCTTCCAACGACGATTTGCTTTCCCATTACCGCCTCCACTTGAAGTATGAAATCCCTATGAGGTTGTAACACATTCTTTGTATTTGCATAGGAAAAATTTTCATGATTTCTCAACCCTGGATGGTAGTGCGTTGGGTTTGAATTATTCCTAAATTGCTGAAATTCCGGTTATTCACATAACTTATCTCTTCCATCGGATATAGAAGAGCTTCACTACCCGTGCTCAGATTCCGCTTCCGCCCTTCGTAAATATATTCAATTGAGTTGTCAAAGCCGCTACTTGTGCCGACAATGTTTTGATAGGTCCGATTCTCGAGATTTCGCTACTCGTTGTACATTGGATCTTCGGATGGCCATTGGTAATCGTTTCACGCCATTTCCTCAAGAAGATTTAAGGCGTCTTGTGGAAACCTTGCCAACAAAGCTCCTCCCCGTGCGCATCAACAAAGGCCCTCGTTTGCCCCGTTAGACCATTGTAAAAGAAACATAATCATGATCCTCCGGAAGCCGTGTTGTGGACATCTTCTTAACAAATCCCTAAATCTTTCCCAAGCCTCGCATGGCTCCTGAGTCAAATTGTCGGAATTGAGTGATCTCACTTTTGAGCCGCAAAGTTTTGCTTGGTGGAAAGAATTTAAACAAAAACTTTTGCTCAAATCATCCCAAGTGCTCACACTTCCTCATTGTCAAAGTACTAACCAATTTCTCGCCTTATCCCGTAAAGAGAATGGGAATAGGCGCAATCTTATGGCGTCATCTCGAGACTCCATTCATCTTGATCGTATTGCATATTTGGATAAAATGGGCAAGGTGAGAGTTAGGATCTTCTTGCAAAACCCCCAAATCGATTCTCACATGCACACCATATTGATTAGTCTTAGCGGTTTGAGCTCGAAGTTGTTGGCATTTATGGGAATATGGGCAATACCACCGTAATTACGATTCGTTTGTGGTCGAAAGTAATCACGAATGGCTTGTCGTTGAACCGATTTCGGTAACTTCGTTTCCACCATTGTTTGGCGGTATTGGTAACTCATTCAAATCCCCATTATCGGATTGTGTTGTCTTTCACTGCCTAGTGGTAAGACCGATTCTCCTCGCGAAAGCCTCAACTTCCGGTATGAGCGGTATTAAGTCCCCCGCTTGGAGCGCGTGTTCATACACTACCCGGACCAAACTAGAAGAAACAAGTCAAATAATGTGGAATTCAAGTCACACAAAAAAACAAAATAAATAATAAAGAAAAATGTCGAAATTAAGAATAATTCTATCTATCGCAATATTAGCACCAAAAATTGTATTAGTCCCGACAAAGAACGGCGCAAAAACTTGTTCGCCTTTTATTTTTAGCTTCACCGCAAGTGTACGGTGTAGTTTATAGAATAGGGTAAGCAAGGTCGTATCCACAGACTAATAAATTAGTGCGCTAAGTATTGAACCAAAATAGTTTTATTTTTATTTAGACGATCTTAATTTGATGATTGTTGTGGAGGTAAAGACAAGAATAACCACAAAAACACAAGATGAAAAATAATGGAATTATCAAGAGAATAAAACGGATTCCCGGGGTTATGGTTTCGATTAATAATCCTCTTGTTGTCCGATTTAATCAAAGCCAAAGTTATTATCAATATACCTATAAGACGATCACCACGATATTTTATCCTCCTCTCTCGAGATGCATATAAAACGTAGATTGAAATATCTTTGCTAGCATCTCTACTCAACAATAGATATACAACTCCCAAAAGCACCAAAGATCAAATATCCTCACAAACATCTACAAACCTCTCGATTCATGCAAATATTCATGTCAAGTACTCAAGATCTAATATTGAAACTCATCTCTCGAATTATGAATCAATATATCAAACAAGTTAAATCATTGGCCAAGTGATAAAACAAGAATAAGCTCAAAGTACTCAAATAGGCTTCAAGACAATAACTTCAACTAAGATTAAAACATTGATAAGAGTTCAATTAATCTACTTCCAAAACCCGTAAAATCACAAGATGTTTAGCTACCCATTACAAATAAACAACTCATAGACAAATTGTCCATATTCATAAGAAGCTAAAATGAAATATTAAAGCACAAAGAATGAGAAAACTTAGGAAATGGATAATCTCTTGATTAATCTTCAATCCTCAAGCTCCGATTCAACCCGATTCTTCCTTGATTCTTCCTTGATGAAATTGATGTGTTTCTTGTGTTCTTGGGTGTATTCCTGACCTTTCCTCCCGGTGTGCGCCCCAAGAAGTGGTATTTATACCCTTTTTGAAGTCTAGTCAATTCTTTGTCATTTTGGAGTTTTTACGCAAGCACGCACGGGTCGTGCGCCCACGCACGGTTACCTGTGCTCAAAGCCGTAGGAAAACATCCGATCTGTAGGGCGCACGGGTCGTGCGTCCACGCACGGCTACCCGTGCGCCATCCCGTAGAAAACATCCGGTCTTTGTAGGGCGCACGAGTCGTGCGCCCACGCACGGGTTACCCGTGTGCCACCCAAACGTCCAAATTTGTTTTGCGGGGTCTTCATAAGAGTTGTAGCCCTCTCTTTTAGCTTTCCATAGCCACTTGAATCACCTCAATATCAATTTTGTAGAGAGTTATGGCCAAAATACTAAACCTTGCCAGTCTTTGGAAATTCCATACGCGTTTGGATGTTCCTTGAGATAAATCTCCTTGTTGTTTGATCATCCATGCTTCTTTTGACACACGACTCATCACTATGACTCTAGACTCCACATAGTTGGCTTCCAATTAGGTGTAATCGCCGATTCTTGATGATTCTAGGTAACAATGCTCGTATTTGTCACAAAATCACTCAAAATATCGTTAAATTCCTACAAAACAAGCAAGCGTAATATCTTTTTCCACAAAGAGCGAATATATACCATTTCATACACGTTATTGCATGTTTAATCACCATTTTAGTCATATTTATACCTCGAAACACATGTAAAATTCACACTTATCATGTCCTTTGACATATACGCATTTATCACACTCGTTGATTTTAAATCCATTTGACAACATTGTATTGTCAAACTTAAGATGCCATTGTTTTGGAGCTTGTTTCACCGTACAAGGATCTTATTAACTTGCACACCTTCTTTTCTTGGCCGGGTGCAACAAACCCTTCGAGTTGTTCCATGTATATTTCAAGATCTATCTCTCCATTCGAAACGCCCGTCTTGACGTCCATCGATGAATCTCTAGATTGTGCAAAGCGGCAATCGCAAGAAGACCGAATAGACGCAATCCTCATCGAGAATAGGTGTCAAAGAAGTCATATCCTTCTTTTTGTTTAAAGCCTTTGGCTACAAGTCGTGCTTTATACTTATCAATGGTTCCATCTGCTTTATACTTCTTCTTTAGGATCCATTTACATCCTAAAGGTTTATGACCAAAGAGAGAGATCAACCAACTCCCAAGTATGGTTCTCAGAATGGACTCGATTTCACTATTGATAGCTTCTTGCCGCAGCGGAGCATCCGACCGCTTAGAGCCTCTTTAATCGGGTTTGCTCACCATCTAACATAAATGTTATGTAATCGTGCCCAAAAGACTTAGCCGTCTTAGACCTCTTCTGCGTCTCGGTTCTTCACTAATTGGTGTTGAACTACTTTGCGCTTCGTGAGTTCTTTTATTAGTACTCACTTCTAATTTTTCTCTACAAGTAGACATCCTCAAAGAATACAACATTCCTTGATTCGATTATGGTACCTTCATCGTTTCCGGATTTTCCGACTTATGTATCATAAATCTATATGCATTACTTTGGTATGCATATCCCACAAAGACACAATCAACCTGTCTTTGGTCCAATTTTAACTTGTTTTGGTTCGTATTGCTACCTTAGCCAAACACCCCCACACTTTAAGGTATTTATAAGAGAGAACTTACGATTTTTCCACAATTCGTAAGGTGTCTTATCTTTCCCTTTAAGTGGTATTTTATTCAATATGTGGTTGGTTTAAAAAGCCTTCCCCCACATATTCAGGGTAATCCTAACTTATCAACATGACATTCATCATCTCTTTTAGAGTCCGGTTTTTGCGTTCAAAGAACATCAGTTAGATCGTAGTGAATATGGTCTTTTGTTGTTTGATGAATTATGCCCGACCGGGTACATAGTTCTTCAAATGGTGCAACATATTCGCCACCTCTATCACTCCGATTATTTTAATCCTACGCAGTTGATTTTCAACTTCATTTTTATAATTCTTAAAAGCCTCAGTAATGCTTCATCTTTGCTTCTTAACAAGTATAAGTAGCAAAATCTTGTGCAATCATCAATAAATGTGATGAAATATTTTTTACCACCTTTAGTTTGCACAAATTTTAGATCACACACATCGGTGTGTATCAACTCTAAAGGTGAAGTGCTCCTTTCAACCGAATGAAACGGTAATTTAGCCATTTTAGCTTCAACACAAACTTCACATTTTCTTTGTGAGTTTACTTCGTAAATTAATCAATTCTAAATTTACCAACCTTTTTATAGCATTGATTTACATGTCCTAATCTAATATGCCATAAATTAGAGCACTCAAGAATATAAACAAGAAGAAGATTCATTCTTATTCATATTCTCGCCAAAAACGGCGTAAATTCGTTACATTCATTTTGAACAGTCCTTTTATCTAGATAACCCCTACCAAGGAACCGTCCAAATTTGCTAAGACAAACTTTTCGACTCAAAACTAGTCTAAACCCATGGTTGACCAAAGAAATAACCCGAAACCAGATTTTTGCGGATGTCCGGGACATGCAAAGACATCCTTCAACTTCAACTCCTTTCCCAAAGTAAGCTTTAGACCACCGTTCCAACGCCAAAACATCGTAATGCGCGTGATTCCCCATATGGAGCTTCCTACCGGTCGATGGGATGTAAGAAGAGAATGCATCCTTATCGTAAGCGGATATGGCAAGTGGCACCACCGTATCCACAAACCATTCTTTCGAGTTATCCACCAAATTGGCTTCAAACACCACCGCCGACATGTCAACTTCCGCTCGGCTCCCTTTCTTCAACCACATTGGCATTGGATCACGGTTTTGTTTTCTTTTTCTTTGGTGACGGCGATCCTTTTTGCCATATGGTTCGGTTTGCCCGCAAATTGTAGCAAGCTCCCCGGAATTTTCCAAATCGGTTTCTTGCGCTTTATCGTTAGGCCTTTTCTTCGAGTTACTTGACGAGCCGTGCTCCATCAAGTTGGCTTTTGACTCCATAGGGACAAGCTTGGACTTAGAGTCAATCCTCCTATTTGCCTTCTTATCGATTAAAGTTTGACAATCGATCCTCTAGTCCCATCTCCTTTCGCTTATGTTTGAGATAATTCTTGAAATCCCTCCAACTTGGGGCAATTTCTCAATCAAGGCGGCCACTTGAATGCTTCCGCAAAGCCATTCCTCGGAGATTTCATGTAGGATTAACGAACTTCAACTTGTTCCATCACGGTTTTAGAATCAACCATCACAAAATCCAAGAACTTACCGACAACAAATTTCTTTGTGCCAAAGATCCTCGGTTTTGTCGCTTTTCTCCAAAGAATCCCACAATTCTTTGGAGGATTTCACAAAGACAATACACATCAGTAAAGTGCATCACTAAGTCCGTTTAGGACATAGTTCGGCACAGAAATCACCCGCCCCATGCATCAAACGCAAAGACGTTTTTCAAAGATTCGCTTCGTTCTCGGCCAACAACGAGAGCGTCCTCGGTCGAATCTTCGCCAGACTTAGGGTAGTCGGGTAGAAAAAGATTTTTGCTTTGCCACTCTTGAAGTCGAAACCCATGAATTTTTCGGGTTTCTCGGCTGAGCGGGAGGGATGATCGGGTTTACGCTTGTGCTTGCCATCGTGAAGTTCGAGTAATTGCTTTGCGATTGTTGATTACAAAGTTACTGAGAATAGGGAATGCTTTCAAAATGGCAAATTACGAAATGAAAATTACGTAATTGAACTAACTATTACAATCGGTTAATAGAACTTCCGGAAGTCGAGTCGAGACGAATCTCTTTCCGCAAAGCAATTACGTCCCGGTAGTGCTCACGGTTTGACGATTTCTTCCAAAGATAAGCACCACTAACACGAAGCACCTTCAACTAGAAAAGTTTGAAGACCGGTTCTTTGGACTTAGTGCGAGAATGTAGAAAATAGCTTTTGGAGGTGTATGAAATGCTATGAATTTTTCGTGTAAAAATCTGCAATGCACAACAATGATTTTATAGACAACCAACACCGCAGGAGATAAAAAGGTAGTGGGCATTAATCCAATTGTAACATCCCGGATGTTACACCCCACTACTCCATAACGCAGACAAGTAGTGGGCTCTTTTCACCGATCACTCTTCAGTAGTGGACTGGACCGGCCCAATAGGGCCGGGCCGCCCGCCCAAGCCCAAGCCCAAGCCGAGGCCGGCGGGCGGGCGCGCGCGCGTGTGGCCCACTTGTGATCATCCACTTGTTTATAGTTTATACAACAAATAACACCTTCTAGTAAATAAACTAGGATAAACTATGATTTGTATTCCATGTGGATAAGGCATGCCTTTCATCTCCCTTTAAATAATCTTTACATAATGTCCATTTATGTGGCTACCTTCGTGTATTAATTTCTCACTCACCAAATTCGGTTTTGAGAAATAAAAATACTACGAACATCTACTCGGAGCGTAGATTAATAATATATAATTTAATTCCTCCAGAATTAAATATTTAGCCACCGAAAAATTGGTCAAAGTCGGGTCGACACCCATTTTATCAAAACCAAAATTTCCAACATTACATTCATTAACCAACAAGGCAAATTATGTATTATCAAATCAACAAACTAGTAAATAGTGCACACAGCAAATAGTTATAAGTAATAAAAATAGGAGCACATTGAATTTTAGACTGGCAGCCTCCTCCCATCTGGACAATGACAAAGATAATGCTCCTATAATGTATTGCTAAGCCTTCCATTGCATTTATGTACTGATTGAAGTTGTAAACCACACATGAATAATAAAATCTCTTATGAAGATAATTCCTTGACGCGGTCTGGTTCCTTTTCTTAGTTGCTTATGTTCAAATCATAGGAACACGAGAAACAATTATGCAATTAAACAATCAATAAATAACCTCCTCAAAGAATTTCTTCTCGGGCTCATCAACAGATTGACCTTCAGGTTTGCTCCCCTATATTGAACTTAATTCTTCAGAGCTTGAAGAGAGATTATGCCTCTGATGTGGTGGTAGTCCAGCAAGAATACATTTGTTGGACGAGAAATTTCATCGAGACTCCTGTAGAAAGAGAAAAATGTCAGGGTTTGAAATGAAAAATAAAATTTAAAAAGAAACAAATTGAGAGAGACAAAAATGGCTACCGACAGATTGAGGGGAAATCAAACCGCGAGCATAACCTAAAATTTTCACTACTACTGAATTGTGAATAAGCAAAAAAAAAAAAAAAAATCACACCAAAAGCTCTAAAAGAAGATAATCATAAATCAAAATAGGTTATTAGCTCTATAAATCAAAACTTAAAGAGAAGATCATGATAAATCTCACCAAAGCTGTGAGACAGAGAGAAAGTGGTGGTGACGGCAACAGAGGGAGAAGGTGTTGACGACCGGCGAGCTGCGGGAGAAGATGAGCCAGAGAGAGAATTAGGTGGTTATTGGAGGAAAAAAACGAGCCAGAGAAAGAGTGGGGCTGAGTGTGTTGATGGCGCCAAAAAGTAAGAAGGAAGAAAACATGTGCGGGAAATTAATTCAGTTATTTGTGATGAGAAAAAATATTCAATTATTAGCAACGGCAATTTCAGACTATTATGTCGCAAAATAAAATGCGACAAAAAATTCTGAAGGATTTGTATCGAAGATATTTGTGATGGATTGATGTCGCAAACATTCATTATTTGCAGCGACAAATTGTCGTCGCAAACACTTCCGTCGCAAATGACCCAATTTTTGTAGTGATATCTATAATTCAACACCCATATCGCGTATTTAAAAACGAAAAATACATATTCGATTTTAAAAAACAAAACTTGGAAGAAAGAGTAAGAAAAATACATAGAGATAAGTGAAAAGAAAGTATATGACCATTCATATGCTTAAAGGGTATGAATGTCATTTCACAACCCAAAATGACTAAAAAGATGTGTTTGAGAAAGTTGGTTATTTTTAATCTTTGCAATTTGGAAATGGCTATTTTATACAATTTCATCATACTTGAACATATATATATATATATAGGATTTGGTTCAAATGAGACCACCCTCCTCCTGTAGGTGAGACAGTGTGGACTCATCTTACTCATTGATCTTAAAAAATGAAGGGATGTGATTAATTCGGTTTTTTTAATTATTTTCTAATTTTCGCTTTTTTTTTTTTAAGGGTAAGATTGTAATTTTGTAATTCAAATTAGTGGTCCCAAAGTGATTTTATGGGTGAAATTGACACTGCACGGATTTTGTGGCGGAATTTAAGGAACTGTTTTCTTTCCAAATATTTTTATTTTACAAAGATAGTTAGGGTTCTTCTACTGCGTAATTAGACATCAAATAATGCATATTTAGTTATTTTGTTGGCACTGCTTTTTTTCGAAAACAAGACATAATTGAATATAACGTCTTTGCGTATGTAGTTATACTACACTGCATAAATAGGTTCAATATAATGTATATTTAGTTATGAAAATGGGATGTTGCTTTTGGAAATTATAAAAATGGGATGTTACATAATATCCTGCATATTTAGTTATTCCATAATGCATAGATAGTTTCTAGATAATACACAGTTAGTTGATTTTGTTGCATAGTTTATGACGTCTTGCATAGTTAGATATACTGTACTACATATTAGTTTTTTTACGCTGCATAGATAGTTTTCAGATAATGCATATTTAGTTGAGTTTTGTTGCATATTTAGTTTTCGAACTCACTGTTCGTTATTTCCCTGTAATATTGCACCGATTTTTCTTGTTTTTTCTCTCTGTAATTTTCGAGTTCTTCACAGTTTTCTTTATTTGCGTTAATGGAGGAATGTGTGTGTGTGTGTGTGTGTGAGAGAGAGAGAGAGAGAGAGAGAGAGAGAGAGAGAGAGAGACGTGAGATTGGGAAAATTGGGAGATGTATGAGAGAGAAAGAGATTTGATTCCATTTTTATAATTAACTTGTTATTTTATTTTACCCTACTACCCTTATATTGATTAAATTAATATTTTAATATATTTTTTATCCATTAAATCATACCCATTGATTAATAGTGGGGGATGGTTGAGATTAGTCCATTGTGTCTCACCTGTAGAGACATGGTCTCACTTGATCCTCCCACTATATATATATATATATATATATATATATATATGCTCAAACTCAACTTTTTTTTTTGTTTAATTTCTTTTGAATGAGAATTTTGGTTATTTTGTAGTTAATATCTCTTATAATATTGATTGATAGTGAATGACTTAGCTTATAGTTTAAAACATCTAAAAAATTCTAAATATAAATATACACATGACGTATAAATAAGTTATACCCATTTTAGCGAGAAAATTTACAAATGTGTGGTAAACATTCACAATATATCACTTTAGTGAGGAAATTAATAAATTCGTGGTTAACAGTAGCCACGAAATTTAAAAACATCCTCGCTAAAATTTGCGACGAATTTCAAAGATTCATAGCTAATGCAAGTTAGTGACGTTTTTATAGCAACGAGATGCATGAGGAATTTATTTCCTCACTAAATGCATTCGTGAGGAAATCAACAATGTTAGCAAGGAAAAATTCCGCCACTAAATTTTAATTTTCCTGGAGTGCCTTGAACCGTATATAATACTAATTATCATATTTTGTCTTCTCTATAATTTAATTTCAATTAATTTAATCCTATATTTTACTTAACTCTAATTTTACTAAACAAAAAAATCTATAATTGGATCGAAAATAAATGAATAGCAAAATATAACTTCAATAATTAATTATCATAAAAGCGATAAGTTAATATTCCTCTTCAAGTATTGATTATAATCAACTACTAGTATGTTATTTTTCTTTTTCTAAGGAAACCACTACAAATTCATTGTTCTAACGTTGTTTCAAAAACAAAAGATAATATCGGCATCTCTTGAAGAAACATCTCATCCCTGATTATAGTATTTTGTGATAATTAAGCTAGAAACATCGTCTTCGATCTAGTTATCACCCACCTGAAAGAAAATATTTATAAAAATTAAAAAATGATCAAGAGATGTTTCTAGCTTATCACAAAATGATATAATCAGGGATGAAGATATTTACCATGACGATATAGAATTATAATCAAACACCACAAAATCATTTATGGTTTGGGACCACAGTCATTGCACAAGCACCTTTTTTTTTTTTTTGGGGTGGGGGGGTAATCTACATAACAACTTCAACAATAATTTCATACTATAGTTTTGCAGCAATAAGATGAACTAGGACAAACTGCTCTAAACAGCACATCTGAAAAATAAAACTATCATAATGCATGGTTCTAAATATGTGGATGTCCTTGCATAATTAAATGATCTACTATATCAAACAATACAACTTTATTAAACTAATCCATTAATATATTTTTAATCAATCAAACGCTCTTCAACACAAAAAAATTACAAGAAAACATTATGCATTGAGCGGAGGAGCAAATTTAAACTTCAGAATCTAATAGCAAGTCAATATTTGAAATACTTACATTGAACTACAATGATGGTGCAGAGGAGGATGATGATTGGCCCATCAGCACCTGTAGTATATCAGGGGCTATCTTTTGAAAAAATCGCATCATCATCCTTTGGTTCCTTCCACGGTGCTCTCAAGATTTTGTATTCTATCATGTGATACTTGCAAATTAAAGCTACTCGAGTTCTCTCCAACTCTTCTAGAGTAGTTGTAAGCTCCTTTCTAAGTTCTGCATTAGTCGTTTTATAAGAACTGGCATCAAAAATTGACTTGGAAGGCCTATAACTTTTGTGGGGAGTACTTCAATTCAAAGATCAACTAGTTTTGATAAATATTAATTGGATTTAATATTTAAGAAACATGTTGAAATTATGTGCATATGGTTGCTTTCGTATTTGTTGAAACTACTTGTGGATCGGAGTTCGGGTTTTTATAAATTTACATCTTTTAATTTTACTTAGATATTAAAACTTGTGAATTTCGGTTGTTTCAATAAAACTGGAATACGATGTTATTATAGCCAAAGTGTTTCGTATTCAATCTCTGAGGAATACGACCCTGCTTGCCATTATTCTATAAATTATGTTGTACACTTGCAGTATAATGAAAAGATTTTCGTGATCAACATCATATCTTTTCCTTATGTTCCCACTAAAACCTTTAAGCCATTTCAATTTCTTCATACTGATGTTTGGGGGCATGCACCAATTGTGTCCACTCAAGGCGACAAATACTATGTTCATTTTGTAGATGATTTACTAAATATACTTGAATGTTTCCTTTACAATCGAAATCAGATGTCCTACCTGCATTTCTCAAATTTCATGTTATGTTTGAAAGGCGATTTCTCTTTAAAATTCAAGTTATCCAATCCGATTGGGGGGTGAGTATAGTTCATTAGGGCGCGATTGGATATACTTTCATTTTGTTAGAGAATAGTGGTAAAAAATATTTTAGAAGAAAAAAAATGAATTTTGAGAGTATGATTGGATGTAAGATGAAAAGTTAATGATGAAAGTTGATTTGAATTAAAAATAGTAAAATAATGATTGGTAGTTATAAATGTGTGACTGAGTGAATACTGAAATTTGTGGGAGAATGTGTAATAATTATTAGTTTTTTTGTGAAAAATGTGTAGATGTGATTGTTGAGAGAAAAAATAAGAAAAAGTAAAAGTGAGATAATAGTATATTTTCTAAAAAAAATCATGAACAATCGCATGTTTGGTGTAAAATATTTCTCCAACGGAATGAAAATGAATTCTATTTCACATCCAATCCTGCCTTAACTTCTCATCTTCAGAATTTTTTCACTTTAGACACCCATGTCCTCACACGTCCCCAAAATGAAAAAGTTAAAAGAAAGCACCAACCTATAGTAGAAATGGGGTTAGCTTTTTTTGGCTCAAGCCTCTATTCTCTTTCAATTTTGGTGGAATGCCTTTCACACAGTCGCACGCGCTATTAATGGACTTCCATCTCCCATACTTTCAGATTCCTCACCTTTGTAGCTTCTTTTTGGTCAAATCCCATATTATTCTTTTCTTAAAACATTTGGTTGTACTTATTTTCCATATCTTAGGCCTATAATTCTCATAAATTGCAAATCCAATTCTCCAAATGTATTTTTCCTGGCTATTCTTCCGAGCATAAAGGTTATAAATGTATAAGTCCTATCAGCATAATAAACATAAATAGGACAATCAGTTTCAATGAAAGATACTTTCCTTTTCCTTTGCTATGTGTGCCAAATATTCCCAACATTCCTCTACTTATGTCTCTTATTTACTTCCTTTACTCTCAACTTCTCCTACTTTTTCTGCTACAGCTCCATTTTCTTCCACCACATCTCCTATCTCCCCTTGCTTCTGCTAGTGTTTCATCCCCTCATACAACTCCTATCACAACTTAGTACCATCTTATTCCTCTCAAAATGCTCATCCTAAGACCACTAAATCTAAAAATGGTATTCACAAACCTAAAGAATTATCCCTCACTGTTCAATAAGAGCCATCTACTGCACAACTAGCTTTGTCTGACCCTAGCTAAGTGGAAAAATGCTATGGATGCTGAGATGCAAGCTTTACATGGGAACTTGTTCCTTTTGATGATGCATTGAATTTTGTTGATCACAAATGGGTGTTTAGTATTAAATACAATCCCGATGGTTCTATAAACAAGTATAAGGGAAAGATTAGTTGCCAAAGGATTTCAACAAACCTCTCGAGTTGATTATTTTGAATTTTTTTCTCCATTGTCAAAGCGGTCCCTTTTTTTTTTTTTTTTTTTTTTGCCTTGTGGCGATTACTGAGAGAGGTTGGAAACTACAACAAAATGATGTATCTAATACCTTTTTAAATGGTGATCTCACTCATAATGTTTACATGACTCAACCTGTTGGTTACATTGATAAGCACCAAGCCTACTCATGTGTGCAAGCTCATCAAAGCCTTATATGGAATAAAAATGTAACACTTTTTTGTAGCACTTTTAGTACATTTCTTGACATATAACATGTGATTTTTTACTCCCAAGAAGCATAGTACTCAAGACCTATGCTATTTGGAATTAGCAATTTGCCACTTGGCTAAGTTGATTCTTATTCCATCTTTTTGCTTTGATTTTTATATATACACATACATATATGCTTATATATATTAAAAATTATATTATATATTGTATGTATTAAAATTATATTATACACTATAAATCTAAATTCATATAATATATTATATGTATATCAGAAATTATATTATATATTAAAGAACATAATAAAAATAATAAATATAAATATCAAATAAATTGATCAACGAATTGATTTTGCATTGGTAAAATTAATTTATCGATGGAAAAAATCCATAAATAATTACTGATGGCATCAATTTTCGTTAGTTTTTTTAAAAAAGTTTCCGATAAATCGGTAAAATTAAAAATATTAAATAAAAATAATAAATTTACCTAGGGCTTTTTTCGTGGATATTATGACGTAATGAATTACATTGGTAATTTTTTCTTAAAAATAACATTGGGTATTCTATAAGTTTTTTCTAATGTCATATAACATTTAGTAATTGATTATGTATCACTTATATATATACTCCATATGATCGAATTAATAGCAATAAGATAAATATTAACAAATAAATAATCAATACATTTTAATTAATAGATATGAGATTATGTTAATGTTGCAAGTAACATAATCAATCAGGGATGGAGATATTTACCATGACAACATAGAATTATAATCAAACACCACAAAATCATTTTTGGTTTGGTACCATCGTTGCACAAGCACCTTTTTTGTGGCTAATCTACATAACAACTTCAACAATAATTCCATACTATAGTTTTGCAAAGAATAAGATGAACTATGACTAATCGCTCCAAACAAAGACATCTGAAAAATAAAACTATCATAATGCATGGTTCTAAATATGTGGATGTCCTTGCATAAAGGATCTACTGTATCAAACAATACAACTTTATTGAACTAATTCATTAATATATTCTTAATCAATCAAACTCTCTTCAACACAAAAAAACTACAAGAAAACATTATGTGTCCTGCGGAGGGGCAAATTTCAACTTCAGAATCTAATAGTAAGTCAATATTTGAAATACTTACATTGAACCACAATGATGGTGCAGAGGAGGATGAGGATTGGCCCATCAGCACATGTAGTACATCCGGGGCTATATTTTGAAAAAATTGCATCATCATCCTTTGGTTTCCTTCCACGGTGCTCTCAAGATTTTGTATTCTATCATGTGATACTTGCAAGGCTACTCGAGTGCTCTCCAACTCTTCTTGAGTAGTTGTAAGCTCCTCTCTAAATTCTGCATTAGTCATTTTATGAGAACCGGCATCAGAAATTGACTTGGAAGACCTATAACTATTTGTGGGAAATACTTCAATTCAAAGATCTTTTGGGAGTTAATATTAATTATTGGGTAGGAATGCTAAGAATTGGTATTAATTTACTGTTTATTTACTTCGGGAGGAGAAATAAATAAATATAGGAATTGAACCCATAGAAATACATAAATTGGTTTTGATAAACATTAATTGGATTTAATATTGAATACGCATGTTGAAATTATGTGCATAGGGTTGTTTTCTGATGTGTAAAATATACGTGCATTTAGAGATGATATATATTTGATGCATTTGCATGCATATTTAGTATGTTTTCACTTGGTTTCCTTAAAAGGGCATGATACTACGTATTCTTGTAATTTTTACAGGAAATGGAGCTTAAAACAAAGAAATATCAGTTGGAATGCCCGGCTAAGATTGACGAATGCGAATAAAAGATCAAAACAACGAAGAAAATGGACAAAAACACTTCACATGGCCGGGCCGTGTGGTGTCACACGGCCGTGTGAAAATACCGGTGTGAAACCACACAACCGTGTGAAGTTGGGCAAAACAGGGGACGAAACCAGGGCCACATGGCCGGACCGTGTGATCCCATACGGGCGTGTGGGAAAAGGTATCGAACCGTACCATCAGCCCGTGTAAGATCACACAACCGTGTGGGGAAGGCTTGGCAACAGACCGCACGGCCATGTGGGACTCGTCACGACATGTTTTTCAGAGTTCTCTTCCCGTTCCAACTCTACAAGTGATCTCTCTAAGCATCTATAAAAGGGACCCAAGGCTTGCACGAAAATATATCACTTCATACAGAGCAAACACATCAAATAACACAGGAACGCAAGAATCGAAGATCTTCTGAGAGAAGAAGGCTAGGTCGCGAAGAACACCACAAGGCTTTCACATCTACGGAGCACAAGAGCTTGAAGGCTTGGAAGGGAATCCATCCCGACAGAAGGGATTTTTTTCTATGTCTAAGATCTCTTGTCCGTGCTAAACGATGTCATAATGTTGATTCGAATTTGTCTATGAGTTTGTAATTAGTGTTTGGCATATCTTTCAGATCTTAGGGGCATAATCGAAACTGTGGATTCATGTTAAATATGATTATTTGTTTTCTTAATTAATTCATGCTTTCTATTTTATGAATTTGAGTGCTTATTCTTAATTGCTCTTTATCTTATCAATAATTAGCATGTCATATTTGTTAGTGCGAAAAATTCGGAAAAGGAGTTCTAACAAAGACGGAAATCGAATGCAGACATAAACGGATGTATCGAATCGGGAGACCTACAACTGTTTGTGGGGAGTCATTCAATTCATAGATCTTTTAGGAGTTAATCTACTGTTTATGCGCCGCCCGGGAGGAGGAATAGACTAACTTAGGAATTGAACCCACATAATTGCATGAATTGGAAACATGTTGAGATTATGTGCCTAAGGTTGCTCTTGTAGTTGTTGAAAATACTTGTGGGGTTTGCAAATTTATTTATTTTTCTTTTTAATTTTTGATTTTTAGTAAACTCAATATTCGGTCGCTTCAATAAAATTGGAATGCGATGTTATCATAGCCTAAGTGTTTCGAATATCAATCCTTGAGGAATACGACCTTGTTTGCCATTATTCTATAAACTACACTATACACTTGCAGTTGTATGATCCAAATATTTTTGGCGAACAAGTTTTTGATGTCGTTGTCGGGGATTGATTAGATTCTACTTAGATATAGTAATAAGTAGTTCAATTTTAATTGAATCATAATTTTTTATTATTTTTTAAAATTTTTGAAAATAGTTCGAAATTGTTTTTATTTTTTTTATTTGTCCGGTTCTAACATTGTTTCTGTTAAGTGCAAATAGTGCATTATCACGCATTCCAGATCGACCCAGCCAATACCCATTGATTTAGAAATCGAAAAGACAGCAAAGCAACTAAGGAAAAGAGCCAAAGCAATGGTGGATGAGACAAATCTAAACGCAGTGGAGAACAGAAACAATAAGAAGCGCCCGCCCAGGCGCGTCGGGGACCGAATTGTGGAAAGGCCCGCAAGAAGAAGAGGTTAGGGACTACTTCCTGGAGGTAAAGTCAAACTTATGGGGTGTGGCCCGACTTCCAATCAATGCAAATAATTTTGAACTAAAACTAGCATTGATCCAGATGGTGTCACAAAACCAGTTTGGGGATAGAGTTGTTGAGGATCCAAACGCACACCTGGTGCACTTTTTAGAAATTTGCGATATTGTTAAAATGAATGGTGTTTCTGAGGATATCATTCGATGCCGCCTTTTCGTATTCTCTCTACGTGATAAAGCTAAGGGATGGTTATGCTCTCTACCAGCACCATCCGCGAATTGGGCAGAACTAAGTCAATAGTTTCTAGCACAATACTTTTCCCCCAGTAAAACGCTGCAACTGAAATCTGAGATCGCCCAATTTAGGCAATTAGATGCTGAGCCACTATATGAAGCATGGGATAGATTCAGGGAATTTCTAAGGAAGTGCCCTCAACACGGATATCCCGACTTCCAACAGGTCCAGTACTTCTATAATGGTTTAAGTGGCAACACAAGAACAATTATAGATGTTGCATCTGTGAGTGCACTACTAGGAAAATATCCTGAGGAGGCACTAGACTTGTTAGAGGAGATGGCAAATAATATTTACCAATGGCCATCCGAGAGGTCTACTGTTCGCCGAGTAGCAGGAGTTCGGGATGAGAAGGTCGCCATGCTCATAGAAATGTCATCCGTGAAGTGACTCCAAGAGATCCTGCTTTGTTGTTGAAGAAGAAGCAAACTTTGTGGGTCAACAAATGAACTTCAACAATAATTATAGAAATAATCAGATACCTAACTACTATCATCCAGGGTTGCAAAACCATGAAAACTTTTCTTATGCTAACAATACAAATATTTTGCAGCCACCTCCAGGATACAATGTAGGTAATCAAGGCAAAGCGGAGTCAAGTGAAAAGAAAGCATCTATTGAAGAGATGGTATCCTCGTTTATCGGAGAAACAAGGGCGAGACTTAACAAAGATGAAGTAAAGATAGACATGATAGAAGAACATGTCACTCAGCTGAACACGAACATAAACGCAAGACTGAAATCTTTGGAAACACAAGTAGCCTAGATCGCAACTGTTGTGGGAGGCCAGCATCAAAAAGGCAAATTCCTAAGCTATATTGAGCTAAATCCGAGAGAACAATGTGTTAGATAAATGTTTTTATCATGATTTTGATGATTATGTTCGATTTTGTTCAAATATGTTTTTAAACCAAAACTATGTCCCTAAATGTTGTCTAAATACTTCCGATCAACTTAAAATGTTTTTACTATTTTTCGGAGTATTTCTTGAAGTTTATTTTCAATAAAACATTGGACAACACATTTGTTTCAGTCGGCCGGTCGCCCTATATAGGGCAACCCGTACTGAGTTGAGTCGAGAAACAGAAAATGGGACGTAAGAAAAACAGGGCGGGCGGCCACCGTCGACAAGGTGGGCGGCCGGTGCGGTCGGCCGATCGGCCGTGGCGACTGTGCACAGGAGTTGGATTTTGTTCCAAACTTCTCTGTTTTTTAAAATCTTCAAGGGCAACCGGTCACAACTAAAGGCGACCGTCGCACCTTCTTCGACCGGTCCCCTGTGTAAAAATTCGCAGAATTCAATTTCAATCTTATCTCTCTGCGACCGGTCGAACCCCATGTTTATCAAAAACTATCCGCGTTTGGACAACTTTTCCTATTTTGTGGGATTGATTTCTAACAGCTATATTGATCATTTTAAATGGTTTCTTTTTGCAAAAATCACTCCCCGAGGAGGAGCCAATGTCGGAAATGAAAGCCAAGTCCTCCCTATAAATAGAGGCTTCATTCAAGCAACAAGTAACAACACACAACATTCAAGAAAAGAGCAATTGAGCAAACACTTTCATATATCTTGTTGTATTAGCTAAGCACTTTCACTTGCACTTATTTGAGGTCTAGGCTTTCAATTCTTGATTACACTTGTACTCATATTGTATCAATCATTATTGAGTTGTAATCTTGATTTTGGTCATCATTCAACACAAGACATCCTTGTGAGTATTCTTGGGTAAGAATACACTTGGGTGATCTAGGTGATAGTGTTTGAAGGTTGTGGTAATCTTCAAAGGTGTTGTAAGAGGGTTGTGGTAATCCTCAAGGTGGTGAAAGAGGGTTGTGGTAATCCTCAAGGTGTTGTATTAATATTTGGTAAATTAATAAAATCTTTTTTTCTTTTTAAAATCCATCCCTGGAGATACTTTGGGGTGGTAGAGGATTAGGCCCTGGTGGGTTGAACCTCTTTAAATCAACGAGTGTTGTTTATTTTCCGCATTTACATTCTTGTTATCTACTCGTCGTTGTTTCGAAAAAAGGGTGATTTGCGAAAAATCGGCATAATCTATTCACCCTCTAGATTATTGTAGCCACTTGGACTAACACAATGCAACGCCATTCGTCTGATGGATGGCATTGAGGGTTCATAGATTTCAAATGGCACAGTTTAGCAAAAGTGATTAGAAATCTGAAGTCTTGCTGAAGACGTAAAACTTAGCGCTTTATGGGAGGCAACCCAATTTATTTCCTATTTCCGTACATTTTTTTATCGCCTTCAATTTTAATTTTTACTTTTCGTTTATTTTCTATTAACTTAATTTTTAGTTTTGTTTAGTTTTCTTGACTTGTTGTGTAGGAGGCGTCACGGTAAACTCCCTATTAAAAAAAAAGTACATAAATAATCCCACATGGGCATGTGAGATCACACGACCAGGCCGTGCGATAGGATGAAATGCCCAGCACCACACGGCCAAGCCGTGTGACAAAGGGCCGATGACAGATGTGTAGGCAGCCATGTCCAGGGCCACACGGCCGTGTCACGTGTGGCCCAGAAAACAGAAACGGGCAGATTACATAACTCCCCTATTTTTACCTCAAAATCTCACATTTTCTCCCACTTTCTCCTACACAAACCCAAACACACGAAAATTCTCTCCCTAAATTCCCAAACTCCTCTCCAAATCTCTCCAAATTCTTCGTAAATCTCAAATCAAAAACACAAATCCTTCACCCTCTCAAGAAACCCACCACAAAATACCTTCAAATTCCAATTTCTCCAAGTTTTACATCAAGTTTGGGGGTACTCCAAAACTCTTAAATTTCAGATTTGTTTTCCTCAAAAGCTTGAAATTTATGGCTTCTAGAGATGAAAGAGGAACTAGGAGAAATACAAGAAGGAGGGAACCAACCCCGGAGCCTGAACCCGAGCCTCAACCGATATTCAACCCCGAGGAGCCCGAAGCTTCAAATGTAATCTTGCCAAATGAAACACACCGGGCTAGATGAGCGATACTCTTCTTTCGTCCATGGATTAATACAAGGTATCCCGATAAACCTACTCTTACGAATTTAGGTTTATTGAAAGATTTTCGAGCTTTATGTGGTAGAATTGATTGGCATGAATTTCTAAATGGGTATTGGGCCACTTATTCAGTTATCACACTAGAATTTTTGAGTAGCTTTGAATTAGTGGTTCGGAAAAAAAACTTGATAGGAAATAGGTTTCGCCTTGGGAATGAGCAAAAGGAACTAAGTATTGATGATTTAATGAAATTTACAAAACTCTGGCTTATGGGGTTGAGGAGCACGAGGAGTTTGATAAGGATAGGTTTTGGAAAAAGATAAGTGGGAAACGAATCTACACGCCAGGCACCTAAAAGGCGTCTAGTATTCGAAACCCAGTATTTCGATATGTTCAGCGAGTCTTAGCTGAGACAATTTTTGCGAGGGAGGTAAGTAGAGGGGCGTTGAGGGTAGATGAATTATTCATCATATGGTTTATGGCATCGGGGACTGATGTTGTGCCAAACGCCGGGGTTATGATAGCCCGACAATTTGATAGGATAAGAAAATCTAAAAGTGGTGGAATTTGCATCAGGGGAATGATTATCCCTATTACAGAATATTTCAATATTAGTTTGGAGGGGTATGCGGAGGCCGTGAGGCCTAAATTAATTGATCTAACTGTTCTAACTACTATGAAAATGATAAAATTTGATGGGCGTGATTACTGGCTCAATCAAGCAGATAGAACAACAGTTAAGCTTCCTAACCCAAAGCCACATCCATTAGATATAAGGGTAACTGGTTGCTGCTCAAGAAGAGTAGGATGAGCCGATGAGGGAGATGTCGGATCTTCTCGACAAGGGAGAAATCGGCCATTTACTATGAGTGAGAGGCTCGAAAGGGTAGAAGTTGATGTGGGAAAATTGATAGATGACACGTATCAGTTGACATCCACAGCTGATGAGTATCACCAGGAGTACTTACAACGATTTGATGCCATCACCCAGCAGTAGCAACATATGTACGAGATGATGTCTCGTATGGACCAGTGGCACATCTCACAGGGCCACTACCCTCCACCTGCACCACCACAATGATCCATATAAATACTTATTACGCATTCCTCTTTCTTTTGATAATTTTCTCATATGTTTGGGGAAAACAAATTTTAAGTTTGGGGGCATTGTCAAGAATGCATAATTTAGGACTTTCTGCATTTTGCATTGCATTTAGAATTGCATGTAGAGCACTTTGCATTAATATGTTCGGGAAAAAAATGAATTTTTTGTTTATTTTTTTCGATTTTTAGTTTATTTTGTATTAGCACGTTTACCGCTTTAACGTTTAATTGCTTTTATGTGTGGTTTTAGTTAAGTTTTAAAATGCGCAACTCCCGTGTGATTTTACTATGAGCATTTTATGGAATGAGATAACATACTTGTGGGAATAATGTGATAAATTATTGGGAAGATGTCATTTATTTGCTTAGCATTAATTGAGAAACTTGGGTATTTGATCATGTTGCGAAAAATAAGCCTGTGAGCTTTTGTGCCTTAAACTGCTTTATATTATACATACTTATTTTTTCTTGAGTGTGTCATTCATGATTGAAAGAACTCTAGAACTTGCTCTGGTATCTTCATTGAAGCCATGTGTGTGTGCAATTTTTGAAAATGATTTAGGCCATATTTGTTTTAGCCTACTTAGCCAAAAAAACCTACCTATCAACTCATGATTCTCTAGTTAGCCAATTTTGAGCCAAAATTTTTATTTTGAGCCACATTGATCTTTAAAATTTAAACATGTTTTTATCCCTGAAATTTCTTGAGCTGAAAGAAAATGAACAAGTTTGGGGGCAAAGTGGCGAAAATTTATGAAAAAAAAGAGGAAGTTGGCAAAAAAAAAGAGGGATGGGCAGTGTCTGGGTAAATGAAAAAATACATGAAGCTCGAAAAAGAAAGAAAATCTCTGAAAATGACATAGAGAAAATCGAGCAAAGCAAAAGAAAAATTCTGAAAGCCTAAAAAAAAGAAAAGAAGGCAAATAGGTCTAAGTATGAAAAATGAGAAAATAAGGGTGGAATTGAAATAAAAAATGAGTATTATGCTGAAATTTGCAAGTCTGTGTGCTTAAGTTCTATTTGCTCAAGTCAAGTCACTTAATCCAAATTTTTGATACCCTTACCAAAGAGCCTACATTACAACCAAATGAAAAGTCCTTTTGATTCTTAGATTATGCACACAAAAAGTGGTCGAGATTTGGACAATTTGCAAGCTATGGTAGTTCTACTTTCATTGAATTGAATTGAGCATAAACACTACCCATACACTTTGAGAGTCGAGTGATACACTATCTACTTGTGAGTCGCGATGTCAAGTACCCAAAATAGTATTAATTATGCCGAGTTTATGAACGATGCCTTCTTAATGATGAATTACATGGTTTCCTTGAGTATGGAGTCAAATACTATTTAATGTTTATAGTGTTCTTGAGTGTTCGTTTTTACCCCTTATATTATTTTTCTTAATTTGCTCGAGGATGAGCAATGCTTTAAGTTTGGGGTTTTGATGTGTGCAAAATATACGTGCATTTAGGGGCTTAAAACGATATATATTTGATACATTCACTACAAGAAATCACACATTTTATGACGAAATTTTTTGTGACGCACAACTATTTGTCATCATTTGTTAATTAAAAGTGACAACTTTTATTTTTGTCATTGTAAAGTACACTAGTACGACACCATTTAATTTCGTCACTATTGGTATTAGATGTCGTCACTAAATTGCCTATTTCATGACGATTAATCAAACTCGTCACTATATTTCATAAAAGGTGGAATTTGACAACAAAATTTTGGAGGAAAATCTTTCGATGACGAATTGGTGATAATTGGTGATGAAATTTAGTGTCACGAATGATTTCTTTTAATGACAACATCAAAATTTGTCATTTTTCACTCGAACAAAATGGTGACACTCTTATTTCGTCAGCAAAGACATATTTTATGACGATTTGTTTGCAACGCATAAAGATTTGTCATTATTTGTTAATTAACAATGACGAAAGTTATTTATGTCATTTTAAAATACTCTTTTATGACACCATTTATTTTTGTCTATATCAACATCACATTCGTCACTAATTCACATATTTCACGACGATTAATTGAATTGTGTCATAGTTATTTGTAAAAGGTCGAAATTAAGCACTAAAATTTTCCACGCACAACTATTTGTCATAATTTGTTAAGTCATAGTGAAATATATTTTTGTCATTGAAAAATACATTTTTATGACACAAATGCGTCGTCTTAAATATTTATATTTAGTGACAATACAAACAAATTAAATCAATGAGAAAATTTATAGAAGATATAAATATATAATTCATGACAACTATATTGTCATGCTTGATAAATCTATATGACGAGATATTAATTCACCATTAATGAACTTATTCGATTAGCTACAAAAATATTTCGTCTTGAGTAGGTTGACATAGTATGTCAAATTCGTAAAATAAATTGGATGCAAAATTTAATATTCAAAATTTTGGAGGCGAATATTTAAAGGTATAAAATATTACAATTTTACACAATTTAATTTCACAAACATTAACTTTATATGAGAAAAAAATTCAACAAGAATTAGTTCACAAATAAGGGACGACACTTTTCTTTCACAATAATTTACATTATGTGATGTTTAATATATAAGCAACTCCACCAATAATAACCGATGGCTTTCGGCGTAGTCCTAGACATAAATATATATAAAAAGCTTCTTCGAGAGGTAATTTGACAAGAAGAGATGAAATGAATAGACTTTTAGATAAAAGCATTCGACCACCCGTTCGACTATTCCCTCTGTCAGAAGTGATGTTGAATTTGTCGACATCACTCATTCATTGTCGCATAGAGATATATGTCGATTTGTCAAGCAACATCATATTAGTGGATATCAACGCATCACACGATTTTTACCTAGCAAACATCAAACGCCCATGATAACATGAAACATATATCATCTATATTCCATCCGGATCATAAAATCAAGGAATAATTACAAAAACTACACTTAAAAGTTTAGCCTAATTACAAAAAGACTCCAATTATATTTCAAAATTACACATACTCCTTAAGGTGTTACAAACAGCCACTTGAGGTTTTTATTTACCTAACAAATATACCCCATCTTAAGAATGTAATTTGTAAAATATAAACATATATCAAGGGGTGATTGTAATTTTGAAAGATAATTGGACTTTTTAGTAATTAGCCTAAACCTTAATGGTAGTTTTTGTAATTATCCCTAAAATCAAAGAATCAGTTAAAAGACTTAAAAAAATTCCCTTTGCAATTGCTGGTCTCTTAATACTTTCCAGTGTAAGGTTACAACACACAATCAAAACCTACTAATGCCTTTCGAAGAAAAGTATGAAAACAACAAAAGTGTAAGGCCTGTTCTCAACGCGAGACACGGAAAACAATAGTACTACATTAGATAACATCCAATGCTAATTAAAATGCGACTGATTCTTTTACGCATGCAAATTCATAGAGTTCGACTTATTAAAGCTGTAATGATGACATTGAATCACCTTCTCGATAAGGCCTTAGTTAATAGAATTCCGCTGAAAACCTCAGCATCTCCAAACCGAAGCAGACATGAGCTCCTTCCGTTGCCAGTAAAGAACAAGAGAAGACTGCCTCTTCTCGACCTGGAACCCTTGAACGGGAGTCCTTTTAACAACACACTCGGCTTGTGACATCAATAACCCTTGAATGGCCCATCCCATACGAATTGTAGCCACTAAAAACATGTAAATCTGTACCATTTTTACCAGTTTCTTGTTGTAAAGAAAGGACAAACTGAATGAACGCGACAAGTAGACGAGGAACCAATCTTGAAAAAATAATACTAACAGTTCAAGTCATCTTAAAAAACCGATACTATGTAACTCAATCCAAGGTCCATGGAGCATTCACATACATAATTTCCATACATAATTATCCCAAACCTCAGAGTAGTTTCTGAAATTATCCCAAAACTTCAATGTACATGAACTCCAAATATGTCTATGCAGAATTATATGAAAATAGATACAGATGGTTTGTGAAATCCAAAGCTCATTGGGCCATCTAGCAGAAAGATCAAGACTAAGCACACACATAGGAAGTATTTGTGTAACCCACATGGTATTCTATAAAAGAACTTCTATAAGGTAACATCAATTCATATAAAATAACAAGTGAATATTTTAGGGTAGTTAAATTATTTAAGCATTTGATAGAAAAATCAATAAACTTCTCAGTCATGAAGGCCTCCTGAATGACTTCAGATATTTTAGCAGCAAACTCTCTAGAGTTTAGTGTCAAATTCTAATAAATTAGAAAGAAATAATTAAAAATTCCAAAAATCCATTTAAAGAAGCTAAAACTGTTAGCAGCTTGAAAGAGAAGTCTCAAAGGTTGCACAATCAACTCACAAAATTTCCTACAATTTTCTTTTTTTTTGCATATAATGAAGACAAGTTTATTCCTTTTCCAGTCCCCAGCTCCTCTGTATACACGCTAAATGACATCAAAAACATGGGCCGAACTTGCTTAATTGAAATTAGATGAAGAAAAGACAAAGAAGAATACATCAGTAAGCCAACCAACATTGCTTGACAGACCAAGATGATGCTTTTGTAACAAGAACACAATGAGCACAACAATCTATCTTATGCCTATACAATTCTGTCCATTTTATTCCGTTAGCATATAAAATTATACTTTTATTTGAGAATTACTTTTCCAACAATCACATGTGGAAAAGCTATCACTGTTTCTCTTTATGAACTATCACTCTCTCCTTCAACATCTCACAGAAAAGAAATCAACCATACACTCATCAAAACAAACCCTTGAAAGATGTAATTCACATATCATTGCTTAAAGGAAAGTTAAAAAAGAAAAAGAAAAAGAAAAAGAAAAAGAAAAGAAATACTATAAGCATATCCAGCTCCATGTGTAATGATTTGTTTTTCTAAAATAATTGGTCATGCTAGTTTATGTTCTATTGAGTGATGGTTAATTACAGTTAAATATGCCCATGTGTAATGATTTGTTTTCATTAAAAGTGATGAACAAATCCAAATGAAATTGAACTACATATATAGGCATTCCATATCATCTCATGATTCTGCTTGTAGTTCTCTAGTTTTTCACAAGGTTTTAATTTCCTGCAAAATCCATTCTCCATTAATTCACTCTGTGAGCAGAAGAAATGCAGTCGGAAAGGCTCAAAATTTCAAGAAATTTTACTATTGATAAAGTGAAGAGTTGAATGCATTATTACTACTGGGAAAAGTGAAGAGCAGAAGCAATGCAGTCGGAAAGGCTCAAAATTACAAAAAACGAAAATAAATTCGGTTTTGACCGAATCGAACCGCTAATACGGTTCGGTTTTTTCGGTTTTGTATTTCGACCAACCGAATTTTTGGTTAACCGAATTTCAGTTCGGTTCGGTTCGGTTCGACCGAATGAACACCTAAAATCACAACGAAATAAAGCGTGGAAAAAGAAGAATGGTAATCAATTATAAGAAACTTAATCGCAACATTTTGGAGATTCTTATAAATTACCAAGAAAAGATTTTATTATCGAAAAAATCAAAGGAAGCAATTTCTTCACTTCCTTAGATGCTAAATCTGGTTATTATCAACTAAGATTAGGTTGAACAAACAAAACCATTAACAGCCTTTTTCGTGTCCTCCACAAAAGCATTACGAGTGGAATGTTTTACCATTTGGTTTAAAACAAGCCCCATCTATATATCAAAGATTTATGGATAATTCTTTACAAGGATTAGATGACATATGTCTTGCATATATTGATGATATTTTAATTTTTACAAAAGGATCAAAAGAAAAACATCTTCAAGATGTCGAAAGAGTTCTTGAAAGAATTAAAGAAAAAGGAATTGTGATTTCTAAAAAGAAATCTCAATTGTGCAAAAATGAAATTGAGTATCTTGGTATTATTTTTAAGACCAATGGAGAACTTCAACTCAAGCTTCTCATACACAGGAAAAAATTTTACTATTTCCGATGCATTAGAAGACAGAAAACAAATCCAAAGATTTCTTGGATGTTTAAATTATATTGCCAATGAAGGTTTTTTTTTCAAGGATTTGGCAAAAGAAAGGAAAATCTTACAAAAGAAGATTTAAAAAACTCCATGGACTTGGTCCAAGGAAGATACTTGAGATTGTCAAAACAATCAAAGAAAAAAACAAAAGTTTTACCAACTCTTTACAACCCAAATGAAAAAGATTTTCTTATAATCGAGGTTGATGCGTCGAAAGACACATGGGCCAGCCAGTATGAGAGCTACCCTGAGGGTAAAGCGACTCTAAAACTCAATGAGTTTGGAGTACCACCGGGCGCAACCCCAGAGAAATGTTGTTGTAAACTCTTCTGAGAACACAGACACACTATCTCCGGTTCACATTCGCGAGAATAGAACAGAATTACATTAGCTCGGCTTACATTCACGAAGAAAGCGAGTACACAAAGACATTAGCTACTGATTATTCTGCGGCAAATATCCACATCGTATATCCTCATGTATTTTTAGTCCTAAGACTTTTTGTTTCAGATTGAAATTGTAGAACTTCAATCTTAAGTTTAATAGATTTGCATCTATTTTTTCTCGCAAAAAGAAATCATATGGTAGATCCGGATCATTCATATCAACTCTTTTTCAGATTCTTTGTCAATTTTTGACACTTGTTTTGAAAGGTTTCTAATTGCTAGTTGCAATTTTTCAACCTCTTTTTCTTGAAGATTCAAGTCTCTTCTCGGGTTTCTCGCTTCCTTTTTAGAATAAAAGATTTGGTTTTTCTTTTTCTATATATTCAAATCTTGGATTTGAGATTATAGAATTAGATCTTTCAATAGTTCTTAGAACCGAGATTCTAATTGAACTAGTGGTGTAAATAATTCATCAATAAAGATTCTATCTTTATTTTTGAATTCTATGCTATGGTGCGAATTGCTTATAAGATAATTAATTCCAGAGCTTATGGTAAAAGGATGGTTTCCTTTTTCATAAACCTCAATCTCTTAGTTTATAACTAAGATTTATAGATCTATCAAGATCTTTATCTTTTAATGCTGACTATTTGAAGGTTAACATCAAATTTTACTTTGCCGTATTTAAGATTGCAAAATCCTTCCGCAATTTTACTTAAGCGAGAGTTGGTTATTCTTGAATCCTCAAGAACCAAATCTAAAGAACATCAATTCCTTTCATAAAAGTACTCTTGATGAGTATTTGTATCGTAGATATATGAATATATCCAATCTTTTTCTTTTGTTTTCCTAAAAAGTGTTTATTCTTTTCTCGATCCGCTTGCTATCTAAGGTAGCAATCATTGTCTTTCCTTCGGTTGAATCAATAGGAATAGGTATTTCTCCCATCATGATTCCAAACTTAAGAAGGTTTTCTCTGTGAGAAGAAATTTTTAGTTTTATCTAAAAATCCTTGTCTAAAGTTCTCTTTTTACGATAAAGAAAAATCGCTTTCTCTATCGATTATCTAAAATACCATCGAAATGATATTCGAGATCTTTGTTTCTATATAGGTTATCTCTTCCATTATAGAAGACAATTACCTAACAAAGATTTTTTACGATATAATCCTCATGAAGTTTATATCTAGGTTGTTGTTTACCATTTAACTCTAGGTAACTAGAAGTCATATGATAATTGAATTGTTCAAGAAATCAATTCCAAGTAATATTTTACAAGGTTCTTCGCTACGAAGATCTTTGTACGTATAACATCCATGTCGGATAGTTTTAATAAGATTGTACTACTCGATAGAGTTTTTGCAACCATCAAACCGTAATATGGTTTTAGTTTTACATTGTGTGAAAATTATCACAAAGATTCCTTTGATATGTGAGACCACGAGGCTCCGGATCAATAAGAATAGTCAATTTTATTATTCACTATTCCAATAATATGATATTGAAATGTATTTAATGATGAAACAAGATTAATTTTCATTACCGATCTTTTACGGTATGAAATGTTGTTGATGTTGGGTGAATTCCTCGGAATGGATTCGAGAATTACGATGTGATGAGTTTTGGCGTCTTCGCTATTCGTGAGTATTACCTCAACGAGACAAGACCTCCAGTATTACCTCGAGGTCCGCCTCGAGCTTCACACTCGAAACTCGGAAAATTTCTTCTTTCTTAGTGTATTCCACAAAGGAAACACAAAATAAACCGAGAGTTTATTTCAAAGCAAAATCTTAACTTCTTTACACTCGATTACAAATGAAAACTAAGTCGCTTATTTATAGTCAAGGGCTACATTCTATCCCTTTCAACTTTAGTCAAGACTAACCACAAACGCGCGTGACACGTAGTATACAAGTCGTGCGGCGTTACAATTATTAAAGTAAAAGACAAAAAAAAGAAAAAGGCGGTTACATTATTAAAGTAAACGCGTGAATCGATAAGATGCCCGGTCCCTACATTGTGACGTTTATGCCGGACAGTGTCTTTTCTTTTTTGTCGTCTTCACGCCGACGATGTGAGGCGCACATTTGACAAGTATGCCCTTTGTATTTACCATTTTCTTGGCATAATTCCTTTTTATCTCGATGAGGTAATTCGGTGAATTTCCTTTAATCGAAAGTATAATTTTCTTCGAACCTTAGTATTGCGAGAAAGGTCCTTATCCTTTCTTTGGTTTATTATAGTCATCAAATGACTATGTTAACTTCGCTTTCGAAAAGGACTCAAATATTTGTTCTCCGAGCTAATCTCTTGACTTCTTGAATATGTCTTTGCAAGATCGTGTGACCGCACCCTTCAAGAATTCGTAGCACGAGGTTTGACGATGGCGGATAAACACCATTTGATATACCAATTTTGATAAGATGATGAGCTTCGATTCTCATTCCTTCTTCGTCAAAATATGGGTATGTTGATTATAGTTGCAAGAAGATCTCTCGACCCTTTGCAAAGCTCTGTTGAACACGCTACTTCTTCGTTACGTTTGGAAGCCTTTGTAGTTCCATGTATTTCTTTTGATTTCTCCTGTAAATACATTGTGTATATCATTCCATTATTAAACAAAAAGAGTATGTTAGATCTTTGTCTATTCCTCGAAGTATTCTTTGCTTTTACACACGATTCTTTGTAATTATATGGATAGAAGCATTCTAGTGAGAATTCTTCTTTGTAGTTTGCTAACCGATTCCATTTTTTGGATGAAATCGTCAAATGTAACTCTATTATCAAACTCGTTTGTTAAGACTTCTGGATTTTATCAATTGAAGCTTTTCTTTTGGAAACCAAATTTCCAGGTTTCAATCTCCTTGGATATAGTTAGTTCCTTGTATGCATTGTTGAAGGCTGTTTAGCTTCTTCAATGTTTTTGTATGCTTTATGTCGACATTCTTTCCAACAATACGGTTTTGCAATACTCCGGTTGTTGTAGATGCCTTTCATAGTCCGCCAAAGATGACATAGGTTTTGTTTCCTAATTGTTCATCAATGATGTCTTTTTGTTTGTCATAAAGCGATTTTTTGTCAGCCTTCTCGCCTCGTACGCCCATGATAACTTTCGTTTATCATTAGTTTTGTTCTTTGTTTTTCCGCCGCTTGCCGCTCGATTGTCTTTGATTAAGTAGATGATCCATTGATTTTGCATCTTCTTCATTTTTGCAAATTTTTGAAGATTTTGTATAGTTGTGTATATCTCCCCTCTCCAAAAGGAGTTTTTGTAGGCGAGCCTCTCTGCCGCATCGTTCGTCTTTTCGATGTAGGTTGTCTTTGCAACACCTTTATGGCTTGCTCCGTTCTCTTGTTAATGTCTCTGCCCAAACAGATTGTTTTCGACTTTATGTATTGTATGTATGGATGAAGCTACGGAAGTTTCATTTGCCATCGATTAATCTGCCACTCCTGTGATCGCTTTTTATGTTGTATCTCCGAAACTGTTAGATACTTTGAATGCGTTTCGAGAAAACGTGAAGATAGAAGATCTATTCTCCATTTTTCTAACACACGAACACATGCAGTGTCTCTAACTCCGCTATAGGATAAGCGTTGTTACAGACGGTAAAACTACGGATACATATTCTGAGAGAGCTTAAGCTCTTTATCCACGATGTGGATATTTCTTTGCAAAATAATCAGTAGCTAATGTCTTGTACTCTTTCTGCCTTACGTGAATGTAAGCCGAGCTAATGTAATTCTGTTCTATTGCGCGAATGTGAACCGGAGATAGTGTCTGTGTTCTCCGAAGAGAGTTTACAACAGTTGTTCCTCCTGGGTTGCGCCCGCGTGGTACTCCAAACTCATTGAGTTTTAGAGAGTCGCTTTACCTCTGGGTAAGCTCTCATACAAGCCCATGTGTCTTTCGACGCATCAACCTCGATTATAAGAAAATCTTTTTTACATTGGGTTGTAAAGAGTTGGTAAAACTTTTGTTTTTTCTTTGATTGTTTTGACAATCTCGATATCTTCCTTGGACCAGTCCGGAGTTTTTCAATCTTCTTTTGTAAGATTTTCCTTTCTTTTGCCAAATCCTTGAAAAAAACCTTCATTGGCAATATAATTTAAACATCCAAAATCTTTGGATTTGTTTCTGTCTTCTAATGCATCGGGAAATAGTAAAATTTTTTCTGTGTATGAGAAGCAGGGTTGAGTTCTCCATTGGTCTTAAAAATAATACCAAGATACTCAATTTCATTTTTGCACAATTGAGATTTCTTTTTAGAAATCACAATTCCTTTTCTTTAATTCTTTCAAGAACTCTTTCGACATCTTGAAGATGTTTTTCTTTTGATCCTTTTGTAAAAATTAAAATATCATCAATATATGCAAGACATATGTCATCTAATCCTTGTAAAGAATTATCCATAAATCTTTGATATATAGATGGGGCTTGTTTTAAACCAAATGGTAAAACATTCCACTCGTAATGCTTTTGTGGAGGACACGAAAAGTCGTTAATGGTTTTGTTTGTTCAAATAATCTTAGTTGATAATAACCAGATTTAGATCTAGGAAGTGAAGAAATTGCTTCCTTTGATTTTTCGATAATAAAATCTTTTCTTAGTAATTTATAAGAATCTCCAACTCGTTGCGATTAAGTTTCTTATAATTGATTACCATTCTTCTTTTTCCACGCTTTATTTCGTTGTGATTTTCAACGTAAAAAGGCGGTGCGAAATCTTCGGGAAGAAGGTCCGATTAAACCTTTTTCTAGTAATTCCTTACATTCCGTTTTGAATTCTTCAACATCTCTAATAGTATATGGAATCCTATTAGGGACATTTACTTCTTCATTCGGGTTTTCAACACGATGATAATTTCCTCATGATTAGTATTTTTTAAATGCATCGATGGATCATCGTAACATATCTTCATCAAGTTTATCTTCGATTGTAAAAAAACTTTGTTTGTTCCCAAATACTTTTCGATGTTTTGAGATTTTAAAAATCATTTGAAGAATTTCATTTTGTTAATGATTTTTGTAGAAATCATTTTTGATTCTCTGTGAAAACATTTTCCAGGTTGAGAGAGATTTTTCAACATATTGCACAAAGGGTGCATATAATTTTAAAAAATTATTTCCAATGATTAGGTCGAGACCCGAATCATGTAAATAAATGGTTGGTATAAAGAAATTCATAAGTTTCAATGAAAATCTTAACCTTGTTTGATGACAAACCAAATTTCATGTTTTGATTTATCTCGCTACAATTATCTCTTTGGGTTTTTGTAATCTTTCCCATTTTCTAGAGATATTTCTTTTCCAAAGCGGAGAGTTGCTCGGATTATGCAGATAGGCAACAAAGGTTTGCCTTCTAGTTTTACTCTAATGAATGTGGCACTGGGATTTCCTTTAAGTGTCTTCTTCTTCATCGTAAACTTATGATCAAGATAATACTTTCGTATATATAGTCGAGAATCAATTTGATTCTATCGGTTCAAATCTATATCGGTATAGATCGAGAACCCTTATTTCTTTTGGTCTTTGTTTTTAGGGCACTCATTTGCATAGTGTCCTTCCTCATGACAAAGCCAACAAGTACATGTCTTCTTTCCTTTCGGACATGTTTTTGAGTATAGTTAGGATTTTTCTTTTTGAAGAATCGTCCTTTTTTCTTCTTAAAATACTTTCGTATTTTTGTAAGTTTTTCTAAATTGTCTTTTCTTTTTGACAATTTTTCTTTTCTTTGGTTGATGACAACCATATTCTCCAACCTTTTCTTTAAGGTTTGAGCAACCTGTAGAGATCTGTCTTCTCTTTTTGCTTTCTTCTTAAGACAGAACCTTCTTGCATCCATTCTTAAGAGAAGTAATTCTTCCTCAAGAGTATTTTCAACTCGTCCTTTTGACAAGGCGTCATTAAATACTCGATGGCGATTTCGCCATGTTGTTAAGTTTTTTTATAGAATAACTCATCTAATTTGTAAGATATTCTATCTTGTAAATCGATATCATAGTAGAGATCTTTAAACTCACAAATGAAGTTGTCCGGATAACACATACTACATATCTTTAGATTAGTGATTTTCCACAACT
Organism: Rehmannia glutinosa; assembly: GCA_016081115.2. NCBI lineage: Eukaryota > Viridiplantae > Streptophyta > Magnoliopsida > Lamiales > Orobanchaceae > Rehmannia > Rehmannia glutinosa. The sequence goes on along the minus strand of CM071937.1, from coordinate 21,241,589 downwards.
TTTCTTTGTGAAAAAGCTAATTTTGAGCTAGGTGTGTCTTGCCATCCTCTAAATTCTCTATTTAGAAGTTCGAGCATCCAACCCGCTATCATATTTAAATCACGGTAAAGTAGACATTAGTTCTGAGGGCAAAGCACTCATATACTTAAAAGTCAGTGCCTCTAAGTTTATATAAGAGATAATTAAAGATACTTATACGTGATAAAACCTTAAGCTCTTCATTAAAGTTCGGATTAACACGAATTTATGGTTTCTTTAGATATATCTCGTAAAAATCCTATTCAGAAATAGAACTGTAGAAGAAGATCGAGTAAAATCATTTATGATTTCATTTCGAAAAGTGACGAAGAAAATCCAAACTTTGTCAAAATAGAAGATATGCCTGGACCCCAGGATACAAGAGGATGCTTAAAAGCAATCCAAAGATACACTAATATCAAGTATCAAAAGATACCAAAATATTATACTCCTCACACTAATCCTACGAAGGAAACTGGAATCTTGAATATCGATTGTGTTCAAGATATTGGATCGACTATAAGAGATCGGTACAACATAAATTCGTGTTAATCCAAATGAAGAAGAGCTTAGGTTTTATCACCTATAAGTATCTTTAATTATCTCTTATATAAACTTAGAGGCACAACTTTTAAGTATATGAGTGCTTTGCCCGAACTAATGTCTACTTTACCAAGACAGAAATAAATACGATAAAGTTGGATGCTCGAACTTCTAAATAGAGAATTTAGAGGATGGCAAGACACACCTAGCTCAAAATTAGCTTTTTCACAAAAAAAGTTGTGGAAAATCACTAATCTAAAGATATGTAGTATGTGTTATCCTGACAACTTCATTTGTGAGTTTAAAGATCTCTACTATGATATCGATTTACAAGATAGAATATCTTACAAATTAGATGAGTTATTCTATAAAAACTTCCGGAACATGTGGCGTAAATCGCCATCGAGTATTTAATGACGCCTTGTCAAAAGGACGAGTTGAAAATACTTTGGAGGAAGAATTACTTCTCTTAAGAATCGATGCAAGAAGCTGTCTTAAGAAGAAAAGCAAAAAGAGAAGCACGCATCTCTTTTGTGTTGCTCAAACCTTAAAGAAAAGGTTGGAGAATATGGTTGTCATCAACCAAAGAAAAGAAAAATTGTCAAAAAGAAAAGACAATTTAGAAAAACTTCTTACAAAAATACGAAAGTATTTTAAGAAGAAAAAGGACGATTCTTCAAAAAGAAAAATCCTAACTATACTCAAAAACATGTCCGAAAGAAAGAAGACATGTACTTGTTGGCTTTGTCATGAGAAAGGACACTATGCAAATGAGTGCCCTAAAACAAAGACCAAAAGAAACAGTTCTCGATCTATACTGACATATGATTTGAACCGATAGAATCAAGCGATTCTCGACTACAAAGATATATGAGTATTATAATCGATACAAGTTCGATGAAGAAGACACTTGCAAAGGAAATCCCAAAGCCACATTCATTAGAAAGTAAAACTAGAAGGCAAACCTTTGTTAACTATCTAGACACCTGAGCAGCAATCCCTCGCTGGAAAAAGAAATATCTCTAGAAAATGGGAAAGATTACAAAAACCCAAAGAGATAATTGTAGCAGATAAATCAAAACATGAAATTTGGTTTGTCATCAAACAAAGTTAAGATTTTCATTGAAACTTATGAATTTCTTATACCAACCATTTATTTACATGATTCGGTCTCGACCTAATCATTGGAAATAATTTTTTAAAATTATATGCACCTTTGTGCAATATGTTGAAAAATCTCTCTAACTGGAAAAATGTTTTCACAGGAGAATCAAAAATGATTTCTACAAAAATCATTAACAAAAATGAAATTCTTCAAATGATTTCGAAAATCTCAAAACACCGAAAAGTATTTGGGAACAAACAAAGTTTTTTACAATCGAAGATAAACTTGATGAAGTATGTTCTGATGATCCATTGGATGCAAAAAATACTAATCATGAGGAAATTATCATCGTGTTAAAAACCCGAATGAAGAAGAAATGTCCCTAATAGATTCCATATACTATTAGAGATGTTGAAGAATTCAAAACGGAATGTAAGGAATTACTAGAAAAAGGTTTAATCGACCTTCTTCCAAATCAAGATTCTCGCACTTTCGACTTTTACGTTGAAAATCACAACGAAATAAAGCGTGAAAAAGAAGAATGGTAATCAATTATAAGAAACTTAATCTGGCAACAAATGGAGATTCTTATAAATTACCAAGAAAAGATTTTATTATCGAAAAATCAAAGGAAGCAATTTCTTCACTTCCTTAGATGCTAAATCTGGTTATTATCAACTAAGATTAGCAACAAACAAAACCATTAACAAACTTTTTTCGTGTCCTCCACAAAAGCATTACGAGTGGAATGTTTTACCATTTGGTTTAAAACAAGCCCCATCTATATATCAAAGATTTATGGATAATTCTTTACAAGGATTAGATGACATATGTCTTGCATATATTGATGATATTTTAATTTTTACAAAAGGATCAAAAGAAAAACATCTTCAAGATGTCGAAAGAGTTCTTGAAAGAATTAAAGAAAAAGGAATTGTGATTTCTAAAAAGAAATCTCAATTGTGCAAAAATGAAATTGAGTATCTTGGTATTATTTTTAAGACCAATGGAGAACTTCAACTGCTTTCTCATACACAGAAAAAAATTTTACTATTTCCGATGCATTAGAAGACGAAAACAAATCCAAAGATTTCTTGGATGTTTAAATTATATTGCCAATGAAGGTTTTTTCAAGGATTTGGCAAAAGAAAGGAAAATCTTACAAAAGAAGATTTAAAAAACTCCGTGGACTTGACTCGTCCAAGGAAGATACCGAGATTGTCAAAACAATCAAAGAAAAAACAAAAGTTTTACCAACTCTTTACAACCCAACAAAAAGATTTTCTTATAATCGGGTTGATGCGTCGAAAGACACACGGGTTTGCCAGGTATGAGAGCTACCCTGTGAGGTAAAGCGGCTCTAAAACTCAATGAGTTTGGAGTACCACCGGGCGCAACCCCGGAGGAACAACCTGTTGTAAACTCTTCTAGACACAGACACACTATCTCCTGGTTCACATTCGCAGAATAGAACAGAATTACATTAGCTCGCTTACATTCACGTAAGAAAGCGAGAGTACGGCCATTAGCTACAGATTATTTTTGAAATATCCACATCGTGATAAAAAGCTTAAGCTCTGTAAATATGTATCGTAGTTTTACCGATCTGTAACAACGCTTATCCTATAGCGGAGTTAGAGACACTCGCATGTGTTCGTGTGTTAGAAAAATGGAGAATAGATCTTCTATCTTCACGTTTTCTACTCGTAATGTATTCAAAGTATCTAACAGTGTTTGAGATACAACATAAAAACGATCACAGAGAGTGGCAGATTAATCGATGGCAAATGAAACTTCAGCTAGCTTTCATCCATACATACAATACATAAAGTCTCGAAACAATCAAGCTGTTTGATACATTAACAAGAGAATGGAGCAAGCCATAAAGGTGTTGCAAAGACAACCTACATCGAAAGACGAACAGATTGCGAAATAGAGGCTCGTCTACAAAAACTCCTTTTGGGAGAGGGGGAGATATACACAACTATACAAAATCTTCAAAAAATTTGCAAAAATGAAGAAGATGCAAAATCAATCGGATCGACTTCGGCAGAAAGCAAGCGGCGAATCAAAGACAACCGGATCGGACTCATCGGAGCGTGACGGAAAAACCCGAAGAATAAACTAATGATAAACGAAAGTTATCATGGCGGACGAAGTAGAAGCGGAAATTTAAAAAAAGCGCTCTGCACAAAACAAAAGACATCATTGATGAACAATTAGAAACAAAACCTATGTCATCTTTGACGGACTATGAAAGGCATCTACAACAACCGGAGTATTGCAAAAACCCATATTGTTGGAAAGAATGTCGATATAAAGCATACAAAAACATTGAAAGAAGCTAAACAAATGCCTTCAACAATGCATACAAGAACTAACTATATCCAAGGAGATTGAAACCTCTCGAAATATGGTTTCCAAAAGAAAGGCTTCAATTGATAAAATCCGAAGTCTTAACAAACAATTTGATAATAGAGTTACATTTGACGATTTCATCCAAAAATGGAATCGGTTAGTAAACTACAAAGAAGAATTCTCACTAATGCTTCTATCCATATAATTACAAAGAATCGTGTAAAAGCAAGAAACTTCCAGAATAGACAAAGATCTAACATACTCTTTGCTTAATAATGGAATGATATACACAATGTATTTACAGGAGAAATCCGAAAAGAAATACATGGAACTACAAAGGCTTCCAAATGTATACAAAAGAGCCGTAGGTTCAACAGAGCTTTGCAAAGTCGAGAGATCTTCTTGCAGCCTAAATCAACATACCCATATTTTGACGAAGAAGGAATGAGAATCAAGCTCATCATCTTATCAAAATTGGTATATCAAATGGTGTTTATCCGCCATCGTCAAACCTCGTGCTACTGACTTCGAAGGTGCGAGCACACATCTTGCAAAGACATATTCAAGAAGTCTAAGAGATTAGGCTCGAGAACAAATATTTCGAGTCCTTTCAAAGCAAAGAACATATAGTCATTTACAATGACTATAATAAACCAAAGAAAGGATAAGGACCTTTCTCGCAATACTAAGGTTCGAAGAAAATTATACTCGATTAAAGGAAATTCACCGAATTACCTACGAGATAAAAAAGAATTATGCCAAGAAAATGGTAAATACAAAGGGCATACTTGTCAAATGTGCGCCTCACATCGATCGGCGAAGACGACAAAAAAGAAAAGACACTGTCCCGCATAAAACGTCACAATGTAGGGACCAGGGCATCTTATCGCTTCACGCGGTTTACTTTAATAATGTAACCAGCTTTTTCTTTTTGTCCTTTTACTTTAATAATTGTAACGTGCACGACTTGTATACTACGTGTCACGCGTTTGTGGTTAGTGCCAGGCTAAAGTTGAAAGGATAGAATGTAGCCCTTCACTATAAATAGGCGACTTAGTTTTCATTTGTAATCGAGTGTAAAGAAGTTAAGCATTTTGCTTTGAAATAAACTCTCGTTTATTTTGTGTTTCCTTTGTGAATACACAAGAAGAAATTCTTCCGAGTTTCGAGTGTGAGAAGCTCGAGGCGGACGACCTGAGGTAATACTCCGGAGGGTCTTGGATGTTGAGGTAATACTCAAATAGCGATGACGCTAAAACTCATCACATCGTAATTCCTGAATCCATTCTCGAGGAATTCACCCAACATCAACAACATTTCATACCGTAAAAGATCGGTAATGAAAAATTAATCTTGTTTCATCATTAAATACATTTCAATATCATATTATTGGAATAGTGAATAATAAAATTGTACTATTCTTATTGATACGGAGCCTCGTGGTCTCACATATCAAAGGAATACTTTGTGATAATTTTCACACAATGTAAACTAAAACCATATTACGGTTTGATGGTTCTCGCAAAAACTCTATCACGAGTAGTACAATCTTATTAAAACTATCCGACATGGATGTTATACGTACAAAGATCTTCGTGAGACGAAGAACCTTGTAAAATATTACTTGGAATTGATTTCCTTGAACAATTCAATTATCATATGACTTCAGTTACCTAGAGTTAAATGGTAAACAACAACCTGATATAAACTTCATGAGGATTATATCGAAAAATCTTGTTAGGTAATTGTCTTCTATAATGGAAGAGATAACCTATATAAAACAAAGATCTCGAATATCATTTCGATGGTATTTTAGATAATCGATAGAGAAAGCGATTTTTCTTTATCGTAAAAAGAGAACTTTAGACAAGGATTTTTAGATAAAACTAAAAATTTCTTCTCTAGAAAAACCTTCTTAAGTTTGGAATCATGATAGGAGAAATACCTATTCCTATTGATTCAACCGAAGGAAAGCAATGATTGCTACCTTAGATAGTAAAAACATCGAGAAAAGAATAAACACTTTTCCTAAAAACAAAAGAAAAAAGATTGGATATATTCATATATCTACGATACAAATACTCATCAAGAGTACTTTTATGAAAGGAATTGATGTTCCTTTAGATTTGGTTCTTGAGGATTCAAGAATAACCAACTCGCTTTAAGTAAAATTGCGGAAGGATTTTGCAATCTTAAATACGACAAAAGTAAAATTTGATGTTAACCTTCAAATAGTTCAAAGCATTAAAAGATAAAGATCTTGATAGATCTATAAATCTTAGTTATAAACTAAGAGATTCAAGTTTATGAAAAAGGAAACCATCCTTTTACCATAAGCTACTGAGAATTAATTATGCTTTATAAGCAATTCGCACCATAGATAGAATTCAAAAATAAAGATAGAATCTTTATTGATGAATTATTTACACCACTAGTTCAATTAGAATCTCCTAGGTTAAAACTATTGAAAGATCTAATTCTATAATCTCAAATCCAAGATTTGAATATATAGAAGAAAAACCAAGTCTTCTTATTCTAAAAAGGAAGTGCGAAACCCAAAGAGACTTCAATCTTCTCAAGAAAAAGAGGTTGAAAAATTGCAACTAGAATTAGAAACCTTTCAAAACAAGTGTCAAAAATTGACCAAAGAATCTGAAAAAGAGTTCAATATGAATGATCCGTGGGATCTACCATATGATTTCTTTTGCGAGAAAAAATAGATGCAAATCTATTAAACTTAAGATTGAAGTTCTACAAAATCAATCAAACAAAGAGTCTTAGGACTAAAAATACATGAGGATATATGTCTTGATGCCATTATCGAAAGCATCAATGTTACTTTCGAAAAACACAGCTTGAAGCCATCTGGCAGTTCAAGGTTAGTCTTGAGAAGGCTAAGAAACAATCAAGTATTCTGAGTCTATAAATGGCCGGATTAAAACTTGAACAAGAAATTTTTCTCTTAAAAGAGAAAATAAAGGATCTTGAACAAAGATCTACGAATTCTTTTGTTCTTCTAGAACTAAAATAATAAGAATTAATGGCCTAAAAGCCAAAATTCAGGAATTAGAAAGGAAACTTTCTAGTCTCAACTCTGTTTAATTCAATACTGGACGTAATGAACCCAGTGTGTTCCCAATGCACTAGAAAGATTTATCCAATGGTATCAAAACGCTACAACAATAGAAACAGATAGAATGTGATATTTTACCAACCTTTTAGTATAAGTATTTCAATTGAGAAAAACCAATTAACAAATTCTCAACCAATCAACAAAAGCGCCAAAAAAATAACAATCTGAACCATCCAAAAGGGAAAACAAGGAGACTCCAATGAAGTTTAAGCCTAACCAAAATATTTTATACCTAAAAAGTAGGAATACCAGAATTGCGAGCTAAAAGTTTAAAAAATTAATCAAACAAATTCAATTCATATATGCAAGAAAAACAAATTGATGTTGTGGAGTATGCCTTCGTACCTGATCTCACTCTTCGAAGTCAAGCTTATCAAGCTGCCGATGTACGAGTCCGCCGATGTGTTTCTCGAGAAATTAGGGTTTCTGGTGATTGGCGCCGAAGAGGAGTTGGCCGCCGGTGGACACCTGGGCGGTGATTTCAGGGTGGCGCGGAGTGGCTTGCAGATGGCGCGATAGAGAGACAGAGATGTGATAATTTTTGAGAAGCAAAAGACAGAGCAAATCGCTAAGGGGTTGCGGTATTCTTCTTTCTGAAAGCGTTTTTCTTTTTAAAGCTAGATTGCAGAGATAAGTTGTCATTGTACTAAGATAAGTTGATATATTAAAGTAGCAACTTCTATAAGTAAAACACACTAAGACTACAAGATTTGGCAACTTGGTGTGGTTTGGTATATTGTTGGTTGTTCTATATTTTTGTATGATGTCGTGGGTTCAACCTTCCACTCCAACAAAAGGTTAAAGCGCGATTGAATATACTTTTATTTTGAAAATTTTCATTTTACTAAAAATAGTGGTAAAAAATTTTAAAGAAAAAGATGAAGATGAAAAAATAATGAAAGTTGATTTGATTTAAAAATAGTAAAATCGATTACTATATTTTTGAAAGACATTAAAATCAAATTAGACTCCATTTAAAATCGATTACTATAATATAGTGCCTTGTTCAAACCAAAATAGGCATGGACGTATTTATATAATATAATTAAAAACATAATTAGTTTTATTAAAACCGTAAAATCAATAGTTGAATTGATCCCATCAATTGAATCGCTTCTCGATGGCTTGGCGGATTGATGGCATGTACAATATTTAAATAAACCGCTAACAAGAATATTAAACAATTACAAAAAACTACCCCTCGGTTTGGGTTAATTACACACAAAAAAAAAAAAAAACAGCATGTTTCAAAATTACAAAAATCTTTTTTTGGGTCTCATGGTTATTTGTTAAATACAATATCATTAAAAAAAAATGTTAGATTTTATTTCAACATAATATCTTATTTCAACAACCTCATTAAATATTAAATATTTCAATTAGACAAGTACTAACATCTTATAAGCTACAACATTTTTCTTATCCAAACACTTCAACCACTTATTTTTAAAATAAGATCTAACATCTTATAAGCTCTAAAATATCTTATAAGATGTAAGAGCTTATGTTTTAAATAAGCTTAGCTATAATTTTTAGGCTTAACTTGAGTCATTTGAATTATTGTATATATCTCGAATAGTCAAAGTATTTCTGAATAAATATAAGGGACAATTACAAAAACTACCCCTCGGGATTGGGTTAATTACCAAAAAAAAAAGCGGACATGTTTCAAAATTACAAAAATCTCTTGAGGTTTGATTCTATATATGGTCATCAGCAATGAACCGAACCGAGCCGAGCTTTTGAGTGTTTGAGTTTGACTCGTTTTATTATCGAGTCGAACTCGAGCCTAATTTATCGAACATGTTGATGGCTCACGAACTTTTTCGAGCCTTATCGAGCCTAAACGAGCTTAGTAAATATTAATTAAAAATTAAAATATTCTTCAATATTACAAAAAAATAAAATTATTTATATTTAAAATTCATAATATATTTATTAAAACTTATAATTTTATTCAAAAATTAATTTTATCGAAATATTTTTATATTATCTTAAGCAAAAATATGAAAAATTAAAATTAAAATCAAATTATTTTTATATATAATTTCTCAAAGTTTAAATTGATTAAATTTAAAAGACAAAAAAATAAGAAATTTATATTAATACTGACTTTTTTGGAGCATTTTTTTATTTGTACTTATGTGTAGATTGTATAAATCAATTTAAAGGATTTTGTAAATTTTAATTTATAATTATAACATAAAAAAACTCTAGATATCTTGGTGTAAACTTTAAATGAATAAAAGCAATCGAACCACTTTCAAACAGGGTTGTTGAATATTTTGTGAAGGATAGTTTTCAATGAAATTTTAAAATATATTTGTACGTATTAAAACAAGAATAATAGTTATATATATAAATATTTTAATTACGATTAGATACTAATTACTTTTAATTTATGTTATAATCATAACTTGATTAATATGAAACACTTCAAATTAATATTCGACTGATGATCTTGCAAAAAAATCGCGCAACTCACCGCAAGTCCGCAAGTTGATGTACTCCGAGTCGGGGTATTTGACTTGATGCCTAATGACTAATCCACATCACCGATCAATTAATTTATATTCGCATTTTAGTCGCATGCGCAATATTGTAAAAAGTGCTAGCGATAGTCGGGCGAAGATCTTGGGGTCCGGCGCTGAGACGGAGCTTTGCCGGATTAGACGGCACCAGGCGGAGTTAGGCATAGGGATGTCAATGGTCCTAAAACCGGTTCGACCCGGACCCGCCTTATTTGGGGCGGGTATGGGACAAGTAAATAAGTATGGGGCGGGTAACTTGGTATATGTTTTGGACTCGGCGGATCTGGTCGGAGTAATGGGTCCAGCGGGGGACACCCATACCCGGCACCCGCTTAATTATATATATTTTATTTTTTTATTTTTTGGTTTTGTAAAGACAATTTATCTTGCAACCCTCATTTATAAATCTAATTTATTTCTTTGTTACATGTTTGTTATAATGTTATATTTTTAATTGACTTACATTAATTTATCTAGAATTTAATTTCTCAAATGAACTGTATATAACTAGGAAAGGCCTTAGTTGATCTATTATTCACTCCGGTCTTCAAATTGATTGTGTTGTAAGCCTGTGAATATTTTAAACTTAGATATAAGTTGCTTTTGTTTCCGATTTTCAATTATCATCATTGCATGTAAATTGTTTCAATATATTACTATTTTTTATTGGTTTTGCGGGTTTGTTGAATTTACTAATTATTTTTATCAATATACTACTAATTGTTTCAATATATTAATCATTATTTCAATAACATTGCATGCAAATTTTTCAATATATTACTAATTTTTATTATTCTTGGTGGCAATATAATGAAAAAAATAAAAAATAAGTTAAAATGGATGACATAAAAGGGTCTAATGGGTCTAGCAGGTCTTACCCGCTAAACACGTATGGGTTGGGATGGGTCTCGGTGCAGGGAGGCGGTCCAGGTCCTTGAAATCTTAGCGGGTCGGGTCTCGGGTCCAGGGCGGACCCGACCATCGACATCCCTGGTTAGGCTTAGCAGGCGGCCTAATCGGAAAAAAAAAGCGAGCCTAGCGCCAGGCGGGGAACTAATTGGGGCTAGGGCGAATTTTACAACCGAGGTCGTACGTCTACGAGTCCGTACATTAATTGAATTATTGTTTTTGCCCATTTCTTTACCGTAACAATTAATAAATATTCATGATATAGTCGTACACAACAAATGGAGGATTTTTCCGTAATATGTAATTTTTAACTAGTAAAAGAGACGTGCAATATATTGCACTGAAAATTAGGGGTGTCGAGTCCCGATCCGACACGAAGTTACCAATTTGTCTAAAACGTAGTTGTTTTATTTTTTACTTAATTTTTAATGTATTTTGAACATAACTGAAATTAACCCGAAACCAAACACGAACTCGACCCGATAACCCAAATTGACACCACTACTAAAAATACATCCCGTGCAAAAAAAAAAAAAACATTGAAATATTATACCAAATATATATTTTCTACTTCACTTGATTTGCATTATTAATGTATATATCTTAATTGCCAAGTGTAATTATTTCCAAATATATTTAAAATTAATTTCAAAATAAATATTTTTAGAGTAGTGAATTATTTTACAATTTTTTCCTAAATAATTTTCTTTAAAAAAATTATAGATACATATTCTAACAAATATAAACTTTTTCACTCAAGTCTCAATTCACAAAAACTTGAAGTCAAAATAGAAAATAAAAATTCCCATCAAACACCTCAAAGATTATTCAACACTCCCAAAAAATCGATTTTGCCATTTTCACAACCTACATTCCACACCATCGAATTTTCATATTTCCCAGCCAAAATCAAAGATAGTCCAGAACAAATTGGAATACCAAATTCTCAAAAATGTCGAAATTCCCATCAAGCCGACTTACGCACGCTCGCCCGTTCAACCCGCCGACCAACATCCAAAGGTGCTCGGTGGCCAAGGTCTGCAAGTTCATTGCAACCTAAAAATGTCCCAAATTCCGTCACTCTTTGCAACCTCATGCTTGGCAGTCCGACCGAAAGAAAAATCAAGCAAATAAAGTAATAGGGTTATCTTCATATACCGGGCGTCGGAGAAAGCATGCTCGCATTAGACTTGATGGTGAAATTATTTGGATGATGAAGAATACAGGTTCTTTTTCTTAATTCATTTTATGTTTTCCTATTTACCAGTTTCAATTAAAAATATAAATTTAGTTTTGGATAATGGTTAATGTTAATCCCATAATACTTTTTAATTAATGATAATGTTTATAGATAGTAAATGAATTGATAAACTAATAGGTAAGAAAAAATTTGGCAGCCACAAAATTGGGCGGATATTTTTTTCGTTTTGGCGCTTGTTTTCAATCAAATTATGGTATATACTTATCTAATTAAGGTAGAGAATACACGGTTTATAGTATCGTATATCTCTCCATCTCTCCCTTTTTACACACACGATAATATATATCAATGATTAGGTTAACAATATAGCAAATATATCGCACCATCTCTTTTCGTGTGTTCTGCGGTCTCTACTTAGTACAGGTAATGTCTCCTTTCTTCACCGATTACCAATTTAAATTGGGTTATGAGTCTTATGGATGCTCGAATAAGTGTAACATGTAGACCGCTGATTGAGATTGTTGTGCTATGTGTTACTCTAGATATAGATTTTTATGAATATGAAACCAGGAATTTGTACATGTGTGTATATATGAGAGATGAAATTCGATTTGGTATATTGCATCCGGTCTAATCTGTTATATCAAAAACATGATGTTATTGTGCATATTCTGTTTGCACCAAATGGTTTGAATGAAAATCACTTAACTCGTGTGCACATATTATGTACTTGTGCATGTATGTACGTCTTTAATTAAAGTGGTTGGTCATGTTGGTATGAGATTTGTTTTTTAGTAAACTCGTGCATACAACACGAGTTCGCAATAGTATTTCATCTGGAAATAGAATTCTACCTGATAAGAATTTCACCGGTTAGATGATTAGTTTTCGAGAGACTAATACGTTGCAAAGCAACAAGTAGAAGAAAAAAAAAACAAAAGAAAGAAAAATTGAAGGAACAGGAAAAGATGCAAGAAGAAATAAGTTCTATGTCACATGATTAGTAAGAACCTTCGATTAGGAATCGAGTGTCGCCGCTTTGGGGAATTTTTGCACCACCTTCCCAAATCAAGTTATATAAGTTGAACCACAAAAAGCACCACCATACGACATAGCTCATCGCTTTTAAGGATTCAAAGCGCTCCATTGAGTAGAACCAAGAAGTTATTGTGAAACTATCAAGCTTTTCATTTCTCGGACTCCACGATGATTCCATCCTCTCAGTATGAGCAACAAAAGAAATAAATAGCATTCATAAAATTTTAACCGCATATACATTAGATGAATAAAGGATGAGCACAAATCTCCGAGAATTCAAACTTTCCTTTGGAATACACTATTTTTACTTGGTGGGGTTGAAAAATACTTGCAATTTGAGAAAGCAATTTAGTAGAAACCGAGATCCTACATGGAAAGCCAAACAACCTTGAAAATGTCGAATAGTAATCAACCAAGAATATCGAATATAGAACAAAACCATATCTTTTGCTTTTTTTTTTTCCGACCAAATTTTGGTGAGCATGTTGGTGCCAATTCGCAGCTATCCATGTTCTATAAACGAGAATTGCAGACGGCGGAGATCTTCGGAAGGAAATAATAATCCGGAATTTGCCTTATCTTTTTTTGGGAGCCGTTTCTTTACAAATGCTTGCCCACTAGAATCGATTAACATCGACTCTTTAATTCTTTTCTAATCCATAGCTTTCGACGAGTCTTTCTTTTCCGCGATATGGGATATGTTTTAGATCTTAGATTGATCTGTTGCAATACTTGATTTTTGTTCCTTTTGGGTGTCTTTTGTAAACTAAACCGAATTAGTAAAAGGTTATCTTGGTTATGTTGTAATTTTTGTGTGAACCGACACCCCAGCTAGAGGTAATATATATGTTTTCTTTTTAATTGAAAATGCTTTTTTATAATGGAATGGTAGGCATATTTGTGAATGAAATAAATCACTGTGATTCATGATACTTGTTTTCTTGTTTTATCAAAATTGTTCTTACGACAATATGAGCTCTTTAATAATTTGATTAACTGTTTTCATGTAGATTCTTAGAAATGGCTCAAGGAGCTCGCAAACCTAAATCGAAAACAATCCCCAACAAGTCTCAACAAAGTGTCATAGATCATACTACCAAGGATGCTTCATCTAATTCGACACCTCGTAGAAGTATCGGAAGAATTTTTGATAGAACAAATGTGATTGCGAATGAGGCATTGGTAAGAATCGAAATGCAAAATGGATCCTTCAAAAGGGGTGAGACCACTACAACAAATCACACCCATGAGAGTGACAACATGCCACAAAATTCTGAAATTCCAAATATTCACTATTCAATACAAGGTAATATCACCTAACTTAAATTAAACTTATCTTTAAATTTTATAACATGTCTTAGTTTTTATTATGTGTGTATCTTAACTTGCAATATCACTATTCTTATTTTGGAGACCGAAGTGTAATAAATACTCGGAAATCGGAAACAAGTACGAGCACCACATATTCCGGGCGAAACACCTTTTTACCTGCTTCTTCAACATGAAATCGTGAGTGTTTTAGGTAACCTTGAGTGGATAATGTTTCTTTAATTTTCTTTTTTTTTTTTGGATTGTGATTTTTTTTCATTTTCTCATTTTTTTTATAGTCTCGAGAAAAAGCTGAATGGAGAAGAATGTGATATAATTGAATTATATAAACGTACTCATTATAAAGAGAAAGATGGTTGGTCAAGAGTTGAGGCTCAAGAGAATTGGGTAATCATTCGCATACACATTTTTATTGTATATTTTAGCTTGTGTCATGATATTAATTGTATATTCGTATGTCCAATATTCAAATAGGAGTTGATGATATCAAAGCGAGCCCAATATACGGATGATATCAAAGTACTCTTTTGTTTTGGTTTGGATATTTAATGTTTTTTCCCGACATTGTTGAAGTAGTTTATTCTCCATTTAAAATATGGATATCTTGTCATTTCTCTTATATTGATAAATAATCGTATTTTACTTAATCAAACATGATTGATTTTATTTTTATTTTATTTTTCATGTTTAATTGCATTTGAACTTGCACTTTGTAGTATTATTAATGTATTGATAGAATATTTTACAAATTAATATTTAAATCATTATATATGTACAATTAAAAAAATGTGCCAATTACATTGCTTATAATACTTATTTTCATGATAATTATGTTATCATTTAAGAAAGCTATCAATTGGTGACAATGAATTATTTCGTAACTTAAACACTCATTTATTACAATAAACTTAGTCGTCACCAAAAAAATCCATTCTTTGACGATATACAATTTGTCATTAAAAATACACTATAATGATGACTTGTATCATCACAAATATTTTCAAAACTTGTCATTTGTATAAATTTATTATGTGACGATACATTTTGTCACCACATATTAATTTTTATGACGGACGATTTTCATCATTATTTCGGTGCAATTAGCGGCGCTGATAAGCTTTGTCATATATTGCGATTGTTTCCATGACAAACAAAATCATCACGTTACATATTCTTTTGGTGACAACACATATATCGTCGTTGAATTGTAATTATTGGTGACATTATTTTGTCATTATAAATATACATTAAGTGACACGCAATATTTTGTAACATTAAATCACCTCTTTCATGACAAGTCACAAGTAGTATATGACGAAATTATAAATACAATTGCGACACCAAAATCGTCATTAGAATTTGATGAATTTGGCAATGCGATCATTTTCGTCACTAAAATTTAATACTATGATGACAAAAACAAGATTTTTTTGTGACAAAGAAACAATATAAATGACAAAAATTTATCGTTTATTTGACGATGTAGGCGTCACAATAAATGATACAAATCGTGACAATCTTTATTAGCGTGACCAAAGGTTAATTTTGTAGTGACAAATTGCAAAAATCGTCATGTATACCTTTTATGACGGGGCTACAATGACAATCTTTATGACGCTCAAATTTCGTCACCAAATACATTTAGTGACGAAAAACAGGTTTATATGACGATATTTTTCGTCATAAAATGTGTGATTTCTTGTAGTGATTTGCATGCATATTTAGTATGTTTTCACTTGGTTTCCTTAAAAGGGTATTATACTCGTACTCTTGTAATTTTTATAGGAAACGGAGCTTAAAACAAAGAAATATCAGCTGGAATACCCGACTAAGATTGACGAATGCGAAGAGAAGATCAAAACGACGAAGAAAATGGACAAAAATGCTTCACACAATCATATGAAATCACATAACCGTGTGAAGTTGGGCAAAACAGGGGACGGAACCAGGACCACACGGTCGGACCGTGTGATCCCACACGGGCATGTGGGAAAGGGTATCAAACCACACCACCAGCCCGTGTAAGATCACACAACCGTGTGGGGAAGGCTTGAAAACAGACCACACGGTCGTGTGGTGCAACACGGCCAGGCCGTGTGGGACTCTATCATGATGCATTTTTAGAGTTATCTTCTCATTCCAACTCTACAAGTGATCTCTCCAAGCATCTATAAAAGGGACCCAAGATTTGCACGAAAATATATCACTTCATACAGAGAAAACACATCAAATAACACAGAAACGCAAGAATCGAAGATCTTCTGAGAGAAAAATGCTAGGACACGAAGAACACCACAAGGCTTTCGCATCTACGGGAGCACAAGAGCTTCGAAGGCTTGGAAGGGGAATTCATCCTGACAAGAAGGAGTTTTCTTTCTATGTCTAAGATCTCTTGTCTGTGCTTAAACGATGTATAATGTTGATTCGAATTTGTCTATGAGTTTGTAATCAATGTTTAGCATATATTTCGGATCTTAGAGGCATAATCGAAACTGTAGATTCATGTTAAATATGATTATTTATTTTTTTTAATTAATTCATGCTTTCTATTTTATGAATTCGAGTGCTTATTCTTAATTGCTTTTTATCTGATCAATAATTAACATGTCATATTTGTTAGTGCGAAATTCGGAAGAGGAGTTCTAACAAAGACGGAAATCGAATTCAGACATAAACGGGTGTATCCAGTCGGAAGACCTACAACTGTTTGTGGGAGTCATTCAATTCATAGATCTTTTTGGGAGTTAATAATAATTTTATCGAGTCGGAGAGACCTACAATTATTATTAATCTAATGTTTCGTCGCCGGGAGGAGAATAGACTAACTTAGAATTGAACCCATAAAATTGCATGAATTGGTTTTGAAAACTTTACTTGCATTTAACTTTGAAGAAATATGTTGGATTATGTGGCTAAGGTTTCTCCTGTAGTTTTTGAAAATACTTGTGGGGTTCGCAAATTTATTTATTTTTCTTTTTAATTTTTGATTTTTAGTAAACTCAATATTCGGTCGCTTCAATAAAATTGGAATGCGATATTATTATAGCCTAAGTGTTTCGAATATCAATCATTGAGGAATACAACATTGCTTGACATTATTCTATACCAGTTGTATAATCCAAATATTTTTGGCGAACACTTTCGTATTTGTTGAATATACTTGTGGAGTTCGGATTTTTATAAATTTACATATTTTACTTTTAGTTAGATATTAAAACTTGTGAATTTCGATCGTTTCAATAAAATTGTAATACGATGTTATTATAGCTAAGTGTTTAAGTATTCAATCTCTAAGGAATACGACCTTGCTTGCCATTATCTATAAACTACGCTGTACACTTTGCAAAGATAACGAATGCATTTTTTGCGATCTACAACATCATGTCTTTTCCTTCTATTCCCACTAAAACCTTTAAGCCATTTCAAGTTCTTCACACTGATATTTGGGGCGTTGCGCCAATTGTGTCCACTCAAGACTACAAATACTATGTTTATTTTGTAGATGATTTACTAGATATACTTGAGTTTTTCCTTTACAATCGTAATCAGATGTCCTACCTACATTTCTCAAATTTCATGATATGTTTGAAAGACAATTTCTCTTTAAAATTCAAGTTATCCAATCCGATTGGGGGTGAGTATAGATCATTAACTTCTCATCTTCAAAAAAATTTCACTTTAGACACCCATATCCTCACACATCCCTAAAATGGAAAAATTGAAAGAAAGCACCAACCTATAGTAAAAATGGGGTTAGCTTTTTGGCTCAAGCCTCTATTCTTTCTCAATTTTGGTGGGATGTCTTTCACACAGTAACACACACTATTAATGGACTTCCATCTCGAGACTTTCAAATTCCTCACATTTCTAGCTTCTTTTTGGTCAAATCTAGATTATTCTTTTCTTAAAACATTTGGTTGTACCTGTTTTCCATATCTTAGGCCTATAATTCTCATAAATTGCAAATCCAATTCTCCAAATATATTTTTCTTGACTATTCGTCCGAGCATAAAGGTTATAAATGTATATCCTATATCGGCATAATAAACATAGCTAGGACAGTCAGTTTCAATGAAAGAAACTTTCCTTTTCCTTTGCTATGTGCGCCAAATATTCCCAACCTTCCTTTACTTATGTCTCTTATTCACTTCCTTTACTATCAACTTCTCCTACTTTTTCTGCTACAACTCCATTTTCTTCCACCACAGCTCCTATCTCCCCCGCTTCTCGCTTAGTGTTTCATCCCCTCATACAACTCCTATCACAATTTAGTACCCTCTTATTCCTCTCAAAATGCTCATCCTAAGACCACTAAATCTAAAAATGGTATTCACAAATCTAAAGAATTCTCCCTCACTATTCAGCAAGAGCCATCTACTGCACAACTAGCTTTGTCTGACCCTAAGTGGAAAAATGCTATGGATGTTGAGATGCAGACTTTACCTGGGAACTTGTTCCTTTTGATGATGCATTGAATTTTGTTGATCACAAATGGGTGTTAAGAATCAAATACAATACCGATGGTTATATAAACAATTATAATGGAAAGATTAGTTGCCAAAGGGTTTCAACAAACCCCTCGGGTTGATTATTTTGAAATATTTTCTCCAGTTGTGAAGACAGTCACTTTCAGGGTTTTTTTTTTTGCCTTGGCAGTTACAAGAGGTTGGAAAATACAATAAATTGATGTATCTAATGCCTTTTAAATGGTGATCTCACTCATAATGTTTACATGACGCAACCTCTTTGGTTACATTGATAGCACCAAGCCTACTCATGTGTGCAAACTCATCAATGCCTTATATGGTCTCAAGCAAGTCCCCTGGCATGGTATAAAAAAGTTAAAGACCTTCCTATTTAGATGGGGTTTTCAATCCTCTCACTACAACATAAGTGAAATAAGGTAACATAAAAAAAATATTAGATAATAGCCATAAAATATTACTATAGACAATAAACAACATTTTATGGTGATACACTTGCCCTTACCTATAGGCTACGGTATCACTTTTTATAGCTTTGGTCACACTTTTTCTAAGTGTTATATTAAGTACTCATCTATTGTAACACTTTAAGAAAATAATTATAAAATGTTACATACGAGTCTAATTTTAATATAGCACTTTTTGTCAAAATATAACACCTTTTTTTTTTTGACAAAATGTAACACTTTTGTAGCACTTTTAGTACATTTCCTGGCATTTAAAATGTGATTTTTGCTCTAAGAAGCATAGAACTCAAGACCTATGCTATTTGGAAGTAACAATTTTCCACTGGGCTAAGTTGATTCTTATTGCATCTTTTGCTTTGATTTTTATATATACACATACATATATGCTTATATATATTAAAAATTACATTATATACTATATGTATTAAAATTATATTATACACTATAAATATAAATTTATATAATATATTATATATATTAGGAATTATATTTTATATTAGAAATTATATTATATATTAAAGGACATAATAAAAATAATAAATAAAAATATCAAATAAATTTATCAACGAATTGATTTTCCATTGGTAAAATTAATTTACTAATGGAAAAAATCCATAAGTAATTACCGACGACATCAATTTTCGTTGGTTTCTTTTTTTAAAAAATGTTTCCGATGAAATTAGCTTTCATAGGTAAAATTAAAAATATTAAATAAGAATAATAAATTTACCTAGGGATTTTTTCGTGGATATTATGACGTAATTAATTACATTGGTAATTTTTTCTTAAAAATAACATTGGGTATTCTATAAGTTTTTTTAATGTCATATAACATTTAGCAATTGATTATGTATATATATACTCCATATAATAAAATTAATAGCAATAAGATAAAATTTACAAATAAATAATCAATACATTTTATTTAAGAAATATGAAATTATGTTAATGTTGCAAGTAAACTAACTAAAATCTCGTATACAATAAAGAGGTGAAATAAAGGGTAAAAATCTATGAAAATTGGAATTTATTATTTTTCATAAATTAATATTACTAAAACAATAAAAAGAAAATAAAAATTAAGAAAAAAAATATTGCTTTTGTCTTTACCTAATTTCGGGATATCAATTAACTAAATAAATTATTCGCATTATTTAATTAAAGCGTAATTTTTTGTTACCAAAATATATCTAAAAAGTGTTACAAGTAATTATTTATAGTGTTACCTAGATTGTTATTTAATTAAAGTGATATATATTTGTGTTAACAAAAGAATAACAAAAAAAAAGTGATACTTAAAAATGTTACTTATTTGAAACTGTTACAAATAAGTGTTACATGTTTATAAAGTGCTACAAGAAGTGCTACATAAATATTATAATATAAAAGTGTTACAAATATATGTTACATAATGTGCTTTATGTAAAAAGTCTTTAATTTTATGTTACCTAATATCATTTATGTTGTAGTGATCTCACCTCGGATCGTTCTTTTTTTTTTTATGAAAACGCAAAAAAGGTCTTATCTTGGTGCTTGTCTATGCGGATGATATATTGATAACCAGATTATGATTCTATTCTTATTACTCAACTTATTGGTGATCTTGATACTAAGTTTTCCCTACATTTCTTGGTATTGAAGCTCACAAATTATCTAATGGAGGATTCATTCTAAATCTCACCAAGTATATAAATGATCTTCTTAAAAGGCATCTATGCTTAATCGCAAAACCGTATCCTACACCATACTATTCCAATCTCAAACTCGGCCTTAATGACGGTGATCTTTTGATGCCCCCACTCTTTATATAAATGACGGTTAGAGTTGTTCAATATCTAACTCTCACCAGGCCGACATCTATTTTTCAGCTTAACAAACTCAACAATTTATGTATCTCCTACTCAATATCATTTGTGAGGCAAGGCACAACTACTCTTGCTCCTTATTCAAACTGCGGCAACTTTGTTTTTGGAAGAATACACTCGATGCTAATTAGGTCGATTGTTCGGACGATTGTCATTCTACCAAAGGTTTTTGCATATTTCTTGGTCCTAATCTTGTTGTATGGAGCTCTAAGAAACAATATGTGGTAGCTCAAGTTCCATAAAATCGAGTACAAGAGTCTTTCCACTTGGTTTGGATTGGTTCTCTCTTTACTCTTAGTTGGGAATTGATTACCTCAACCTTCTATCTTGTGGTGTGATAATACATATATGAGTCTATGCCTCTTACCTCAAATCCGGTTTTACGTGCCAAGGCTAAACATATTGAAATAGATATTCACTATGCCCGAGAAAGTCCAACATAAGGAGTTGGATGTTGATTTGTAACGAACCATCCGAAGATCAAGTTGCGATTTTTTTACCAAATCATTGTATGTTACCGTGTTCCACGATTGTGTGCCAAACATAATTAATTTAGCTTCGATCCGGCTCCATTTCCGGAAAGTATTGAATATAAAGCAGACACTTCAAAGACTATAATAATAACTAATTGTGTTTAGAATATTAGTTAGGATTAACGGTTGTTAATCGATTAGTTAGGATGAACTAACGGTTTACTAACCGCCTCTGTAATTGCGGCTCGTATAAATACTTCTCAAGTGAGAAAGATTAAATAATAATGAAAATTACAATTTATCTTTCATATCTTGATTCTAATACCATTAATAATACTTATAATATATAGTATCTAAAATTAAGAGGATTTTAAATGTATACACATTTGTGGTTCAATGTCTTAATGAAAACATTGTTGGAGGAGGATTATCTCAAGTTTAGAAGAAAAAGAGGGGTTATTTAGAAATTGGAAGGTGGAAGAGGGACTATTTTTCTTTGTAGGAGGAGAAGGTTATTTATGCTAAGAAATGTAGGAGAGTTTTTGGTGGAGAAATATTTGCTTGTATTGATTTTTCTCAAATTTGGCTTATTACAAAATGATCAAGACACTCGTATTTATACTAGTATAACTTCCTAACCAATGGCTAGAATTTATTTGATCTAATGGCTATAATTCATCTACTAGAATCATCCTCCAAAATATCCACTTTCCTAGAATATTCTACAAGCTTTCTTACCAATAATATCTAAGATATTTCCATAAGACTTTTCTAGATACATTCTAGAACTTGGGCCATTTGGGCTTTGGCTCTTATTTTTCCTTTTATCTCAAAACTATTCTTCCAAGCCCAATATAAATTGGACTCAAATCAAGTTAAAATCCAACACCCCCTTAAACTTGATTTGTCATTCCAAGAAAACTTCGAGTCGTATGAAGTCTTCATGCTTGAGTGGTTTGTGAAGATGTCCGCAAATTTGATATTGAGACTTTACATGTTTCACTTGTACGTCCTTTCTTGATATGCATTCTCTTATGTAGTGGTAGCGAGTGTCAATGTGCTTGCTTCGATCATGAAACACCAGATTCTTTGCCAATGCCATAGCTAACTTGTTGTCGACATGAATCTTAGTTGGCTCTTCTTGTGTCATTCCAGTTCCTTGAAAAATTTCTCGGCCAAACTGCGCATGGCAAACACAAGTTGTCGCACTCGTACTCGAACCACAGGTTGAGAGAGTGACTATCACGCTTTTTTGACATCCAAGTGAATGCGGTATCTCCCATGAAGAACACAAAGCCGGTAGTATTTTTTCGATCATCCACATCTCTAGACCAATCGCTATCACTATAGACAACAAGTTTATAATCATTAGTTGTTGAATAAAATAAGTCGTAATTGATCGTACCTTTGAGATAGCGAAGAATCCTTTTAGCGACCTTTATGTGAGTAGTGGTTGGACTTTCCATGTGGCGACTTATTAGACCGTGGCAAAGAGAATGTCGATCTTGTGCACGTCAAATACCGCAAACTTCTCAAAAAAAAATACCGCAAACTTCCAACCAAACTCTTGTACAATGTCGGGTCCACTTTTTCTTCTCCGTCATACTTTGATAGCTTGATCCCGCACTCCACTGGTGTGTTAATAGGCTTGAAGTTATCCATCTTGAACTTCTTAAGAATCTCCTTCGTGTAGCCTTCTTGCGAGATGAAAATCCCATCTTCTTGTTGTTTAACTTCAACACCGAGGTAATATGTCATAAGCCCGATATCAGTCATCTCAAATTCATCGGTCATTGCTTTCTTGAACTATTCAAACATGTCTGGATTATTTCCTGTGAAGATCAAGTCATCCACATATAAACACACGATCAAAACATCATCTTTTCTGACCTTAACATAAAGTGCATGTTCGTGCGGGCATTTAGTGAACCCATTCTCTTGCAAGTATTTATCGATCATGCTATTCCAAGCCCGTGGTGCTTGCTTTAATCCGTATAGAGCCTTCTTCAGCTTCAAGACTTTATCTTCTTCTTTCTTCAGCCCTTTGGCTGTTCAATGTAGACTTTCTCCTCGAGAACTCCATTTAAGAAAGCTGACTTTACGTCAATCTGGTGAATCTTCCATCTATTTTGAGCTACTAAAGAAATGATAAGCCTTATTGTTTCCAAGCGAGCGACTGGAGCAAACACCTCATCATAATCGATTCCAGCTCTTTGACTATAGCCTTTTGCGACTATCCTTGCTTTATATCTTTCAATTTCTCATTTAGCATTCTTCTTTGCTTTGTACACCCACTTGACGCCGATAGCCTTATGTCCTTTTGGAAGTGAGGTCAGCTCCCACGTGTCGTTCTTCATGATTGCTTGTATCTCTTCATCCATAGCATCTCTCCATCTTTTATTTTGGACTGCTTCTTCAAAAGTCACTGGTTCACAATCTGCAAATAGACAGAATAAAGTGATATCATCTCTCCTCTTGGTGTTCTCATAAAGATCTTCTAGACTCCTTGCACGTATTATGCCTCTTTCATTTAGAAATGATGGTGGCGAGTCTCCTTGATTATTGATTGTGAAGTGGATGGAGTAGTTGGCTCTTTCCGAACTTCTATGGTTGGCTCGTCAATTCTCGACTCATTTTCTTCAAAATCCGAAAAGAAATTGTAGTTGTTTTGGGAACCAAAATCCAAATCATATTCTTCATCAAACTCTACATCACGACTTTTCACAAGCTTCTTAGTAATTGGATTATATAACTTATAACCTTTAGAATTTAAGTCATACCCGATGAAGATGAATGCCTCGCTTTTTGTCATCAAGCTTACTTCTTCTCTCATCGGGTAGGTGTACATATGCTTTGCTTCCAAATACTTTTAGATGAGAGATACCTGGTTTTCTTCCACTCCAAGCTTCTTGTGGTGTTTTTCCCCACACACTTCCTTCTGGTTGGTGAACGATTTGACAGTACCCGCACCGCACATGCCACTTTAGCCCAGAACTCCTTTGGCGACCTTTTGCTTTTGAGCATGCACCTTGCCATTTCAAGAATTGTTCTATTCTTTCTCTCGGCTACGCCATTTCTTTGGGGGTCTTGGGATCAAGTCGGAGGGTCGGATTCCATTTGCTTCGCAAAATTCTTGGAACTCCTTAGATGTGAATTCTCCTCCACGATCCGATCGCATTGCCTTGATTTTGCATCCACTTTCATTTTCCACCATAGATTTGAACTTCTTGAATGCTTGAACACTTGGACTTTCTTTTCAAAAAATATACCCAGGTCCTTCTAGAGAAATCATCAATAAAGAGGAGGAAAAATTATTTTTACCGAGAGAGCTTGGCTTGATTGGTCCACAAACATCGGTGTGTATGAGCTTCGGGCTTGTGATCTCGAGCTTGATTCCTTTGGAAAACTCTTTCTAAATTGTTTTCCCAATAGACATCCTTCGCATAGTTGATCGGGATGATTGATGGAAGATAATCCTCTTACCATCTCTTTCTTTGATAGTAATTCCAATCCGCCAAAATTTAAGTGCCCAAAATCGTAGATGCCAAAGCCAAGATATATCTTTGTAGCAAGCTTTGAGACATTTTGCTACATCATTCGAATATTTAATAAGAACATTCTATTTCTAGACATTGACACTTTAGTGATTAAATTATTTCTATCATCTCTTATAGAAAGACTACGATCTTTCATGTGAAGGTCATAGCCTTTCTCTAAGAGTTGTCCCAAACTTAAGATATTACTTTTCATATTTGGAACGTAATAGACATTAGAAATAAATTGATGACTTCCATTCTTCAAGTGGATTAGAATTTTACATTTTCCTTTGACCGGGACTTTAGACTCATCTCCAAAAGAAACATTGCCACTCACTGATTCATCAAGCTCCACAAACATGCTTCTTCTTCCACACATATGGTTGCTTGCACCAGTATCGAGGTACCAAGTGTTGTCTTGTCTTCCATCACCACCTTTGTATGCTAGTAACAAATTGACATCTTCTTCGGTTTTATTTTCCACATAGTGAGCCTTTTCTTCAACCTTGTTTTTGGGAGCTCTACATTCGGAAGCATAATGTCCAAATTTTTGACAATTATAACACTTAGTTTGTGATTTTTCGTACCTCGTTCTTGGATTGCTCCTCCCGCGTCCACTGGTTGAGTATTCTCTTCTAGCTTTATTATTATTGAAACCTCCTCGTGCACGCCCACGACCATGACCTCGTCCTTGGACACGACCTCTTCCATGTTGACCTCGTTCATTGCTCATGCTTTCTTTTTTATCCTTAACTTGAATTTTAAAAAGTTGTTCTACAATATCTTGCTTCTTTTTATGTTTTTCTTCATATGCTTGTAATGACCCCAATAATTGATCAATAGTCATCTCCTCCAAATTTTTTGTTTCCTCAATTATTACGACAATATGCTCAAATTTAGGACTTAAAGAACGGAGTATCTTTTCCATAATTCTTACATCACTTAACTTTTCACCATTTCTTTTCATTTAATTAGAAACCGCCAAAACTCTTGAAAAATAGTCGGAAATAGATTCTGTTAGGAATTTTATTGTTTAGATTTTGATGAATGCCATGTAAAACTTAGAATAGAAAGTTGGCACCCCATTCTTCTTTGTAAAATGTATTGTAACAATTAGAGTGGCCAAGTGAGTTAAGTCGGCTACGCCTTAACATGCAAGAAGACAATCAAGACTGAAGGAAGACTTCATTGCGAGACAGTGAGTATGGCAAAGAAGAGTAGACAGAACTCTCTTTGAAAAGCAAACAGATGCAGTGAGTGGAGCATCAGTCAAGTCAACTCAAGAAAAGCCAAGTCTCAAGTTGAAGTGACAAAAGAGTCATCCATGATTGGAAGGTGACTCTAAGTCACCTGAGGAAAGCAAGGAAATGCGGTCAAGTCGAGATAATCAGAAAAGAACCGTTGCCGTAAATCAAGAGATTTACTTAAACAAGTAATATCTCCATACCACCTTTCTTGGAGTGCTCGGTCCCTGAAGCGTGCAAAAGGAATGAACCAATGGGAAGCACTACACCGTGTCGAACTCGAAAAGGTGAAAGAACAATTCATACGAGGAAATGGCAATTCCAAGGATCGCAAAACGACGCAAAAGTGACTTTCAAAAATAAGCCTATCTCTTCAACGGGCAAATTTTTGAAAGTTCACTATAAAAGGCCGAGGAGTTTGTTTGAGACAAAGAGATGACACACATATGAGATAAACAAGCATATCGAGAAAAATTGAAACATTCTCAATCCTCAAGCCCACATTCTGAAGCACATCAATCCAACACTCACTGCGTGAAGGAAAGAGAACTTCAATCAGATTGAAGAGGAAAATATCAAAACAAGGGGTCTACATTCCGAAAGGATTGTAGAAAGGTTCAAGGTCAACCAAGTCTTAAGCTTTTGGAGGGCTTCGTGATCAAATTCAAAGAGCTTGAGCAAGTGAGTCAGAGTAACAAAGCGCACCGCCTGTGAAGAAGGCGAGTCGTACGAGAAGCCCGGTGAGTGATCAAGGCGTCTCCATCTTGACCGAGTCCCTAAGGATCAAGTCGGTTGTGATCAAAACTTGTATCTGGATCGCTACCACTTTGTAAACGATCATTACTTAGTGGATTCCTCCGGGAGTTGGAGAAGAGAGGAGTAGAAGAATTACCCGATCTTGAACCTCTATAAAAACTTTCTTGTGTCATTTACATTTCAAGATTTAAATTCTGCGCACTTTTAACTCCGCTTATATCTGTTTGATAAATTTGCTATCCATTTGATAAAATTATAAGTACTAAATCAAGCTCTAAAATCTTGCTTAATCAAACATAAGGGTGTTAAGTCTTCAATAAAATAAAACCACGAACAGTTAAATTATAGCCAACAATGAGTTACTCCATCAATGGCTAATTTGAAGTGCATTGAGAGATTAACTCTCTTGAGTGACTAATTCGATTGTCCATCAAGGACACAAATGTGTAGAATCAACTCAGATTTAAAGGACTAAATCGAAAATTTGGTAAGGCTTATTCAACCCCCTTCTAAACCTTACACTTACACCCCCTTGGACCTACAAGTGGTATCGGAGCGGTTGGTTCATTGAACCCTCCGCTGACCGGTTCTTGAACTAGATCTCAACCTTTTCAAAGTCTGCTTTAGTACTTAAATTTTCAAAACTCTTTTTATCATTAAAAGTCATTATCATGGAAGCAAATTTGACACGCATCCCTATGTTCACTATTGAAGAATTTGATGATTGGAAAATTCGTATGCGAGGCTCATCTATCGACATTACATGATGAGATGTGGATAGTGACAAAGATGGGCTCTGCAAATATTAAAGGTGAACACGGTACATGCGAAGAGTTGCATTTGAAAGAGAAAGAAAGATTTGCTCCCGGACTACCATGGTTGAAAAACCAAGAACTGAGTGGACAAAGATGACAAAAAAGATACAATCTGGACAATGTAGCCAAGGACATCCTTTACAAAACCTTGGACAAAGCCATGTTCAATAAAGTCAAATATTGCAAAACAAATGCTAAGGAAATGCAGGACAAGTTGACATTGATTTGTGAAGGCTCGAGCAAATCAAAGAAAACAAATTATCAAAATGGTACAACAAAGATTTGAAAACTTCAAAATGATCTCGGGAGAAAACCTGGATCAACTGGATGCTCGATTCACGAAATCACAAATGAGTCAGTTTGTCTACACTTGGAAAGGAATATACGAGAAGAAATGTGTATGAAAATCCTAAAAGTCTTCCAATGAATGGGAAATGAAGGTCATCAGCACCGAGACATTCCATGGACCTATCAAAGACATCCAACCATGAACTATTCTCGGACCTCAAAGCCTACGAGTTTGAGTGAGAAGAAAGACCAGGAAGAGACAGTTGTACCCAAAACAATTTGCTCTAATTGTTAAGATGGGAAGAGAGGCGAGGTCAAAGTCATTGACCCCGAAAGAAATAACCACGATGGTTAAAAGATTCAACAAGTTCTTTAATAAGAACTACAAGAAAGGAAAGGGTGAATCTTCCGAGAAGACACTCAAGCTCCCTCCAAATCAAGGGAAGACAGGCCAACCAAGAGAAATGGATCATCAAAAATTGAGTATCAAAGTGACAACTCAAGAGTGGAAAGAGGTGATCAAAAGTGAATATCTATCTTTGGAACCGTCAGACAACCAGGTCACTATGCCATTATTTGCTCATATCCCGTAGTCGGCAAATCAGGGGATGAAGAAGAAAGAAAGGTCTTGAGAGAAAGAAGAAGAAAAAAAAAAAAAAGCAATGATGGGCCGCAGAGAGATGCCGAGACAACCAAGTCAAGAGAGGCAATGGCCGATTCGAGAGAAGCGATGAAGTGACTAATCAAGTGACTACGAAGAAGAAGCCCGATCCGCTTGATGGCCAAAGAACAAGATCAAGAAGATGAGGTACAATCTAACTCAACAAGCTCGAGACACTAGTGATAGTAGACATGACACACACACTTCATCACCTACATCTTTATGATTCAATAGGCAAAATGATGAAAGATTTTGAGCACATTAAATCCTCACACACACTATTGAATGAGGAAAACAACCTACTCAAAAGTCAAAACTCAAAGTGACTAAGGAGCCGAGTACTCTAAGTCAAATAGTTTGAAAAATGAAAGTTTAAAAATTTGAAAATGCTAAATTAGTAGCGAGAAATTGCTTTGCTATAGAAAAGAGGGAGAATGACCTCAAGAATGTTATTGCCTCATCCACTAAGGCATCTAAATCATTGGATGATCTTATTATGAGTCAAAGAAAATGTGGAGACAAGACATGCTTAGGATTTAATTCCTCTCGTGCCATGTCAAACCTCAAGAGTAATTTTGGAAAAAGGATCTTCAAGTCATGAAGAGTCTGAAAAACATATGCACCTAAGCACTACACGCAAAAACACCACAATTACCCAAGGAAGGCAATTGCTAAAACACATATGCGGGCATACGGACAAAAGAGACAATTTGTATGAACCTAGAATTCCCAAGCAATTTGCCAGGATTAATTATGATTATGGCACGATAGATGGCAACCCCTGAGTCAAATCATTTGGCTATAGGTTGGTTGGATCATCTTACAATTCTAACCCCTCGGGACCTGACAAGTATGGGTACCTAAAACTTAATTTCCTTGATTGCGAGCTCAAGGAACAGTGAGTGCCAAGGAACCTGGTACATGGATAGTGGTCATTCAAGACATATGACAGAAATAAGAGAAATCCGTCAAAATTCAAGGAAGTCAAAGGAGCAAAAGTCATATTTGGAGGAAATGAAGCTCTGGTGAAATAAGAGGCATTGGATCCATCAAGAGGAATGGATTAGAAATCACAGATGTTGCATATGTTGAAGGACTCAACTTCAACTTATCGAGTATCGATCACTTCGTGACAAGGGCTACAATGTTGGATTTAACATGGGTATGTGCCAAATAAAAGATATTGAATCAAATGAAGTGGTACTGCAAGGATGTAGATGAAAAATATGTATGTAGTGGATTGGTCAACAAAGAACACCCAAAGACTTGTCTACTAGCAAAGAGCACAAATTTGAATCAAGTTGGTTGTGGCACAAAAAGCTGAGTCACCTGAATTTCAAAACAATTAACAAGGTTTGGCAAGAAGTCATCTTGTAGAAGGACTTCGGACTCGATATACAAGAAGGAGAGTCTATGTGATGCATGTCGAAGGAAAACAAATCAAGTCGTCATTCAAAGAAAAGACATGCCCATCCTCAACAAGAATATTGCACTTGCTTCATATGGATCTATTTGGCCCATGGAACCGGCCCGACATAAGTGGAAAGAAATACACCTTGGTGGTAGTAGATGACTACTCAAGATATACATGGACAATATTCATGTGTAAGAAGAAAGAAACTCTACAAAAACTACCACAATCGATGAAAAAGATTCAAAATGAGAAGAGTCAAACCATTATCAAAATAAGATCGGATAGAGGAACCGAGTTTGTCAATGGAATAATAACTCGAAAGATTGTATTGATAATGGTATTGGTCATGAACTATCAAAGTGACAAAGGACTCCACACAGCCGAAATGGAGTTGCGAGAAAGAAGGAAGCAGAACTCTCAAAGAAGCGGCAAGGACCATGTTAACAAGCGGGGTTACTAAAAAGATTTTGGGCGAAGCAATCAACACGACACTGCTACACCCAAAACAGATGTATGATAAACAGACGGTGACAAAGACTCCTATGAAATGGATCGGAAGAAAACCAAATGTTTCATATTTCGAATATTTGGATGTAAATGCTTCATTCACAACAATGGCAAAGACAACCTAAAGGCTTTTGATGCTAAAGTGATGAAGGTATCTTCTTAGGATACTCACCAAAGCAAGCCTCTGAGAATACTCAACAAAAGAACTATGGTTCTGAAGAATCCATTCATGTAGTATTCGATGAGCAAAATGTAAATGGAGAAGACATTGAAGAGTCACCGATAAAATTTGAATCATTCAACCATACGAAGAGTCCCTATCTTTGAAGTCAAAATTGGAATTATCAATTCGAGAAGAAGATGAGATAGTTGACTCTCAAAAATTGGAAAATTTGCAGCTAAGTGATTACGAGAGAGCTGACCCGAACAACAACACAGTACAAGTCGATCGAATCCACTTAACTCACTCCAACTCGATGTAAGATGGCCGAGAGACCATCCACGAGAACTTGTCATTGGAGATATAAGAGAAGGTGTCAAGACAAGATCCAACACTCAACAAGAAGCAATGTTCACATGCTTCATCTCGCAAATAGAGCCAAAAGATGTGTCACAAGCATTGGATGACACACATTGGATTCAAGTTATGCAAGAAGAGTGAATCGAGTTTGAAAGGAATAAAGTGTGGGAATTAGTGCAAAGACCCATACATCAAAATATTATTGGCACCAAATGGGTATTCGAAATAAAATGAACGAGGAAGGCTCTGTGGTAAGAAACAAAGCAAGATTGGTAGCCAAAGGATATTGCCAAGAAGAAGGGATAGATTTTGATGAAACATTTGCTCTGTAGCAAGATTGGAAGCTATAAGCATGTTTCTTGCCTATGCACGACTCACAAGAATTTCATTGTATATCAAATGGATGTAAAAAGTGCATTCCTAAATGGTTTATTGGAAGAAGAAGTGTATGTTGAACAACCTCCAGGATTTGAGCGAGAAGACTCTTGGAGACAAGGTATACAAACTCAAGAAAGCCCTATATGGATTGAAATAGGCACCCAGCATGGTATGATACCTTGTCACAATTCCTAACGAAAATGGATTCACTAAAGGAAAAGTAGATAGAACACTTTTTTCGTAATTCAAGACAAGAAGAGTATCTTTGCTTGTTCAAATATATGTGGATGACATCATTTTTGGATCCACTAACAAAGAGTCATGTGTGAAAAATTCTCAAACCTCATGCAAAGTAAATTTGAAATGAGCATGATGGGAGAGTGACATTCTTCCTTGGACTCCAAGTGAAACAATTGAAGGATGGAACCTTCATAAGTCAAACAAAATACACCGGAGACTTAATGAAGAAGTTTGGTATGGAGGAGAAGTCTTCAGTAAAAATACCAATGAACACATCATCAAAATGGACATGGATGCAGATGGCAAGCACATAGATCAAATAAGATCTGAGCACTTATTGGATCATTGCTCTATCTCACGGCTACAAATAGGCCGGACATCACTTTTTCTGTAGGTGTATGTGCAAGATTTCAATCGCTCCAAAAGAGAGCCATATGACAAAGAAATAAGAGAATACTTTGAGATACTTGAAAGGAAGCCAAAGTAGGCCTATGGTATCCAAAGGAAGGTGGATTCAAGCTAATTGGCTATTGATTCGACTATCTTTGGATGCGAGTGGACAGGAAGAGCACTTCAGGCACATGTCAAATGCTAGGAAACGACTAATTTCTGGTTTAGCAAGAAGCAAAACTCAATAGCCACCTCTACAAATGAGGGCGGAGAATACATAGGTGCGGCAGGTGTTGTTATTATTGGCCAAGTCCTATGGATGAGACAAAGAAATGAGAGATTATGAAGTTGAAGAAAAAGAAATTCCAATCATGTGTGATAACACAAGTGCAATTGCAATCACTCAAAATCTGTGTTGCACTCAAGAACAAAACATATTGATGTCGAGATATCACTTCATAAGAGATCACGTTGAAAAGAAGGACATCGCCCCGGAATATATCTCAATCGATAAACAACTAGTGACATCTTCACAAAACCATTATGTGAGTCAAGATTTGAAGAACTCAAGCATGAGTTGGGGCTAATTGGTGGTGACACTCGGACAAATAAAAGAAGAGAAATGGAACGAAAAGGGGAGAAAAAGAGTCGAAAAGCAAAATCGGATCGTGAATCACCAGATCGGAAAGAACACTACACACCGAGTCGGTGATAGTTGAGTCGCTAAGAGAACGTAGTAGTAGAGTTAAATCGGCTAAGAGATAAAATTTGAATAACTTATGAGCAAAGTGACAAAAACGCAGTCGTTTTGACTAAGCGGGAATGTTTTAAGGAACACGTCGTCGATAATGATGATGTGTACGGACATAAAAGCCGCACACCAAGCTTATGATTGGATATAAATGCTGCCGCATTAAATACGAGACATGAAATGCTCAATAGGCGTCTGAAATCCAAGCCGTTGATTTCGATCACAATTCAAAAACCGCCCCGCACGTCCTTTCATAAACTATATTTAAACTATTTTCGTCCGCTTTCTCTCTCACACTTCTAAAACTGTTCATCTCTTTCTCTCAAAAGGCAAAGGCAAAATACTCTCGAAACCCTATCAACCCTCAAATCAATTTCTGAGTTTTTCCTTGATATAATCCCCGAGAAATGGCACCAACTTATGACTTTACCAAGTTAGGAAAGCAAATCCACACCGGTTCGACGGTGGATTTCGACGGAATAATGAAGCGGGGTCCGATGACACCCTAGTGAAGAAAATCGCCGAGAAGTTGGAAACGTCAGGACTAAAACCGTTTCTAACGCTAGAATATCCGATGACCTATGTGGAGGAGGTCGCACAATTCTACGTGAATGCCGAGATTCACGATGAAGGAATCAAGTCATCTGTTCATGGGAAGCGGTGACTATCACCGCCAAAATTTGGCTGAATATTGCTCACTACCGCCAAGGAGCATCCGAGATTAAAGAGGTTGATGTAAACCTGGCCGACGCATGGAAAGAAATAGCCAAGTCCGACTTTCTTTGATAAAATAATATACACAAAAAAAAGAGAAGAGAAGGAGGATTATCACAAATTGTTGGACATAGTTGCCAAATGTATCGACATCAAATTTGGCGACTTTGACCAATCACAAAGGCAAAGCTGATTGTAATGGCTGCAATCATCGAAGAAAAGAAGATAAACCGGGCTGAGTTTGTCTACAACAGACTCGCCCGAACGTGGGGAACAAGTCCTTCAAAGAAGATGGCACATTTGGAGGATCCCTGTGATATGGCCTGGTGATTGGCGGCTATTGGAGGTGAAAGGAGTCCTCTTAGGCATGGGAAGGCTTTCCATGTTAACAAGAGAATGTTCGAGCTAACCTCTCCGGCGCTCGAAGCGAGCTTACGCCAAGAGAGCGACACACGATGAGGGGGAATCGGTGACCCCAAGATACTGATTGCTTCCTCTCCAGGCCAAGAAGAAGTTGCCCTGCATTTGCTAAGAGAAGATCTGCGCCCTGCGGCAAAGAAAACCAAACATGCTCCTCGCCCTGCAAGAGAGTCACCACTGCCCAAGAAATGTGTCTCCCCCTGCAGCGGCCGGTCAAGAAGGACTCACAAATGCCTTCTCCCGATCGTCAAAAGGAGGAGAACCGACAAGCCAAGACGGCGGCTCCTCGAAACAAACACCAAAGACCTACCCCACCACCCAAGACTCGAGAGGACACCGTCTCTCAACCGAGAAATCCCTCCGGTACAAACTAGAGACGAAGAAGACTTGTCAAGCGATCTGAACAGGAGAAACCAAATTTGAGTCGATTACTCGGCTAGCACAAATCGGAGACTCTTTGGAGAAGTAGAGTCTCCCATGATGTAGTTGATAAAATGACCAAGTCTGTTTGGCGATCAGCAGAGGCAACCCAAGACACAACGTAGCTCACACACCAAGCACAAGAAGAACACGCGGGCGGATAGTGATGTAATGATCCTATCTCCACCTTACCCGGACATCCAAAATCGTGCTGCGTGAGTGGAGAAATGGAAGTTGAGTAAGTCAAGGAACAGTTCCAACGACACGAGTTCATAGAAGAAGAAGAGGAATCTGCTAAATTTCCTTGGATTAACAAATGTGCTCCCGCTACGGATGAAGACAAGCGCACGAAAATCCCGCATCTACAAGGACAAGGAGAGAGAAAAACAAGCCGAAGAAGCCAAGACGTGAGAAGGCAAGCATCCGCCTATCTCCCGCACCCGCGAACACACACATCCTCTCCTTGATGTCTTCTCCGGCGGTGACGAGGAACCGAGAATGTTGTCGCCCGGAAAGAGTTGCAAATCAAAGAAGCATTGCACGAATCAAGAATCCTTCACGAGCAAAGATTAATGGAGGGACCAGGAGAGTCCTCCGAAACACAAACCGAAATCGATCCAATGGGAGTGGTTCAAAAATAGCCACCGTTTTGCTTCTTTACCCACTTCCCAACTCACTCGAGAAGAAGCATAAGGGAGATGGCGATGAAACGGGATAGTGGGGACCCCGGTCAGCCAACCCCTATTGAAGGTGTCTTTACCACCACCGCCCCAACGGTGAGCAATCAATCGAAATAATGGAGCTTGGAGACGAGTGACCCCATTCAAGTCACTCGGTGCGTGCGCCCGGGAGGAAACTCCTCCACCGCGGCAAGGTCGGAGGATCTTTGCAGATGACTCCACAAAGAATGTAGGAGGCGAAGTAGAGAAAATTCAAACACAAGAATAACGACAAGTTGCCATCAACGAAGCTCGGGCGATTGAGACTGCCTCTCTCGAGGTGCCAACCGCTCTGAAAGGCTAATGACGCCTAGCCGATGCGATCGAGGCACATGAAGGAATGCCCGGGAGTTAACACTGGGCGATGAAAGTGCAATCCATGGGGTTGAGACTCAATGGATGCCATTGTAGAAGACCCTAAGACAGTGACATCATCCGAAAGGGAGGACCAAAACCTCGCAAAGAGAGACTGGCGCCGGAGGAAATGAAGGCCCACGGGAGGTTGAGACTTCCCGGGTAAAGCAAACAAGTAGAGAACATCCCTCCTGTATCATCGACCCATCTCGAGAAGGAGATCGGCGCACTTCATGATTCCCGGGACAACCCCGATGTCACTTTTCTCGGGATCGGAAGGCGAAGAAGAAGGCTGAGTCATCCCCATGACAAATCCAAAAGACTCACGGATGTTCCAAGCACGAGCAAGTCGATCCCAAGACTACTCGTCAAACCTTTAATTTTGATGATGAGCCACCAATGGAAATCTCATCATCGTCCGATGACGCTTCGATAAGGCCGAGGACCGCTTTATTGAAATGGAGAAATCACCGAGACCAACGAAGTCATTAAGACCGAAATTGAGGCTCAAACAGCGGTCTACTTCACAACGAGAACCAACCAACAAGAGACCACCGCTCGGGCTCCTCAAGCTACGATGGGATCGATTCCTAAAAGAACTTCACGCGCACCGCTCATCATCGAATGGATCCCGGTTGGCGGTGATGAATCTTTTGTAGAATCTTTCCCTTTCTCACTGAGATACGAACTCCACGAAGAGTCGAAACGAACAAGCACGCTATTACAAACCACTCTTGTTCTTCCATCGACACCATCGTTCAGTGATTATGACTTGATGTTGTATGGCCATCACCGAAGAAGAATCACCAAGTTCGAGAAGTGTTCAAGGCACTCTTTGTTGAGGTTGAAAGGATGGAGAGGCATCGAGGCCTCTTTGGACATCTTATTGACAACAGATGCCACCCTTACAAATTGATTTAAGAGGCATACATATGATTCGGATAAGGAATGGTGGCAACAAAGAAGAAAACAATGCATGTGGAACAGGTGAGATACTTGAGACAATTGTTCAACAAGTCTGCTGGTGTGGAGAGTAAAAATGCCGATGCAAAGACGAAGGCGAGAGAACACATTGAGCATATGCATGAAGCTCACCTTTGCCGAGATCAAGGCTGCTGCGTGAGCAAAATACAAATGATCTCTGACGTTTGGAAGAACACATGACAAGAAAATTCAGCCTTCTCATACATGGCTGAGATGAAGCGATTTGTGAGAATCCAACGCTACTCGATCTGACGAATTCCGTCTGCATACAACGCAGCAGACTTGGAAGCGAGAACTCAACCATCGAAGACGACTTCATGCTTGCCAAAGATGTTCCCAGGTTCCTCTATCCTTTGATGATGCCAAAAAGGGGGAAGAGGAATACCTTAAAGCAAGAAAAATCGAAGCGAAAAAGAAAGGAAGCGGTGAGAAGGAAAATCAAATGAGGAAGTCTTGAAATGAGAAGAAAGGAAAGCTTGTTGAGGGGAAGGATCAATAGATGTGACATTGATGATTGCACAAACCCCCAACAAGGTCTGTCACGGTGACATTATAAGCGACAAACTCCCTCAGCGACTCGCCACTCCAACACTCTATCTACATGGTCAAAAGAGAAAAATCAATTGAAGCGGGGATGAAGGAAGTGGAAGGAAGAATGGATGCCAGGGTGATGAACATCTTGAAAGAACACGGAGGCATTCCAAGCGGAGACACCTATGCCATCTCGGATGTCGGACAGAGCCACGACGGTCGATGAATTTAAAACGCTCGAGTCGAGGGGATACTTTGCAAATATGTCTATGGCTCAAGCTTGGGACCTCAGTCTTGGGAAAAGGGTCTCACATTATGTGAAGAAGGCGACAGTGGCCAGACAACCTGATCCTGGTCGCTCTCTGCTGGTCACTCACCGGGTCACTCACTGTGGAAAGAAGAAAAGACCCTTCGATATACGCCCAGTAGAGGAAGAAGCGATGAGTGGAGGAAGAAGCTTGGACTCTGGCCTCGCCCAAGAATATTGAATACGTAGATCCGGGGAAGAAAGGAGGGATCTACTTGGGCCGGGCTTGACCAAGTGGCAAATTTGAAAGTGGCTAAAACTAACGCTAAGTATGCAAAAAGAATAGAAGAAAAAACAAGAGACAAACTCAGCTATGGCGGGAGAGAGAGGAAAGAATAAGAAAAGATGAAGGCGCCAGAAAGCATATGAGAAGAAAAAAAGAAAGCGGTGACGACGAGAAAAAAAAGAAAGAGAAGAAGATCTTGAACAAGATGAAAGAAGGAGACAAATAAGGAGATGAAGTGTTCTTTGTCAACCCTTCGTGTATTTTATTATGTAAATACATACAATGTAAGTCTTACGTAATAAAGGTATAAATTCTTTATTTTTTTGTGAAGACAAATATGTGCTCGATACACCTTGTAAACAACATTGTGTAAAAGAACAGAATGATATGATCAATAAATAGATCTATTCTCGCACATACATTCTATGTCAATACACTATCTGTATGTATCTTTCTTTGTTTGCATTTTTGAATGATTTAAGTTTTGGCATCATCAAAAAGGGGGAAATTGTTAGGAATTTTATTGTTTAGATTTTGATGAATGCCATGTAAAACTTAGAATAGAAAGTTGGCACCCCAATTCTTCGAAAAATGTATTGTAACAATTAGAGCTGCCAAGCTGAGTTAAGTCGGCTACGCCTTAACATGCAAGAAGACAAATCAAGACCGAAGGAAGACTTGATTGCGAGACAAATTTGAGTATGGCAAAGAAGAGTAGACAGGAACTCTCTTTGGAAAAGCATCGAGATGCAACAGTGGAGCATCGGTCAAGTCAACTCAAGAAAAGCCAAGTCTCAAGTTGAAGTGACGGAAGAAGTCATCCAATGATTGGAAGGTGACTCTAAGTCACCTGGGAAAGCAAGGAAATGCGGTCAAGTCGAGATAATCAGAAAAGAAGCATTGCCGACTCAAGAGATTTACTTAAACAAGTAATATCTCCATACCACCTTTCTTGGAGTGCTCGGTCCCCGAAGCGTGCAAAAGGAATGAACCAATGGGAAGCACTACACCGTGTCGAACTCGAAAAGGTGAAAGAACAATTCATACGAGGAAATGGCAATTCCAA
Organism: Rehmannia glutinosa; assembly: GCA_016081115.2. NCBI lineage: Eukaryota > Viridiplantae > Streptophyta > Magnoliopsida > Lamiales > Orobanchaceae > Rehmannia > Rehmannia glutinosa. The sequence goes on along the minus strand of CM071937.1, from coordinate 21,202,894 downwards.
GGATCGCAAGCCAACGACGCAAAGTGACTTTCAAAAATAAGCCTATCTCTTCAACGGGCAAATTTTTGAAAGTTCACTATAAAAGGCCGAGGAGTTTGTTTGAGACAAAGAGATGACACACATATGAGATAAACAAGCATATCGAAAAAATTGAAACATTCTCAATCCTCAAGCCCACATTACGAAGCACATCAATCCAACACTCACCTTGTGAAGGAAAGAGAACTTCAATCGGTTGAAGAGGAAAATACGAAAACAAGGGGTCTACATTCCGAAAAGGATTGTAGAAAGGTTCAAGGTGAACCAAGTCTTAAGCTTTTGGAGGGCTTCGTGATCAAATTCAAAGAGCTTGAGCAAGTGAGCTGTAGTAACAAAGCGTGCCTGTGAAGAAGAAGCTGAGTCGTCAGAAAGCCACCAGTGATCAAGGCGTCTCATCGAGTCCCTAAGGATCAAGTCGGCTTGTTGTGATCAAAACTTGTATCTCGGATCACCCACTTTGTAAATCGTGTGTCATTTACATTTCAAAGATTTAAATTCTGCACTTTTAACTCGCTTATATCTCTGTGATAAATTTGCTATCCATTTGATAAAATTATAAGTACTAAATCAAGCTCTAAAATCTTGCTTAATCAAACATAAGGGTGTTAAGTCTTCCAATAAAATAAAACCACAAATTGAGTTAAATTATAGCCAACAATGAGTTACTCCATCAACAGCTCGATTGAGTCTGGAGAGAGATTAACTCTCTGAGTGACTAATTCGACTATCCATCAAGGACACAAATGTAGAATCAACTCTGTAGATTTAAAAGGACTAAATCGAAAATTTGGTAAGGTTTATTCAACCCCCTTCTAAACCTCACACTTACACCCCTCGGGACCTCTGATTCGGACTCTTTCATATGTAAAGCTTCAAATTCACCTCTTAATGTCTGGAGACATACGTTCTTTACTTGCTCGGCTCCTTTATGAGACGTTTGAAGCTTCTCCCATGCATCCTTGGCGGTAGTTGCACTTGAGATCTTTTCGAAACCATCATCATCCAAAGCTTGGTAGATGAGATAGAGAGCTTTCTTGTCTCTCTTTCTTGAATCTTTTAAATTGTCCTCTTGAGTTTGGGATAGTGTAGTCTCGTCTTGTGGCTCGACATATCCTTTTTCTACAATATCCCAAACTTCATGTGTACCCAAAAGGACTTTCATCTTGATACTCCAATTATCATAGTTGCTTGTGTTGAGCATATGGACTTGAAAGGAAGCCACACCATTTGCCATATTTTTATGTAAACCACAAGTGATCTTGTGGCTCTGATACCACTTTGTTGGAGGAGGATTATCTCAAGTTTAGAAGAAAAGAGGGGTTATTTAGAAATTGGAAGTTGGAAGAGGGACTATTTTTCTTTGTAGGAGGAGGAGGTTATTTATGCTAAGAAATGTAGGAGAGTTTTTGGTGGAGAAATATTTGCTTGTATTGATTCTTCTCAAATTTGGCTTGTTACAAAATGATCAAGACACCCCTATTTATACTAGTACAACTTCCTAACCAATGGCTAGGATTTATTTGATCTAATGGCTATAATTCATCTACTAGAATCATCCTCCAAAATATATAATTTCCTAGAATATTCTACAAGCTTTCTTACCAATAATATCTAAGATATTTCCATAAGACTTTTCTAGATACATTCTAGAACTTGGGTCATTGGGCTTTGGCTCTTATTTTTCCTTTTATCTCAAAACTATTCTTCCAAGGCCAATATAAATTGGACTCAAATCAAGTTTAAAATCCAACAAACATGTCATAACTTTAGACATGACATTTATATGTGAAAAGTCGTCAAATTGTATTCTTTTTTTTTTTTTTTCTAAATAGGGATACCAAATTCCATTATTATTCTTGCCCAACAATTCACGACTTTAGCATAAGACCTAGACATTATATTCTTGAGGATAATTACAAAAAAATACTTTTGAGGTTTGACCTAATTAAAAAAACAACTAATTTTTCAAATTACAAAAAGTACCCATGAGGATTGATTCGATGCTAAATCTAGGGGTGGCAATTAGTATCGTGTTCGGGTTCGGGTCGTGTTGAGACATGATAATTACACAAATTTGCCCAACCCAAACACGACCCGTTTAATTATTCGGGTCAGATGGGTCAACCCGAACACGACCTGTTTAATACACGGATAACCCGAACACGACCCGAAATGACCTGTATATTTATTAACCTTGAATAAATCTTTTATTTATATTGATAAAATGATAATTTTGGGTTATTTATATATAGAATATTAAAAAATATTAAAAATAATCTTGAATTTTCTTATTTAAACGGGTTAAACGGGTTTAGTGGGTCATTTTCGTGTCAACCAAATCGACTCATTTATTATTTGTGTTAAATGAGTCTGACACGATTATGACCTGAATAATAAATTGGTCAACACTAACCCGCTTATATCATGTTAGGTTCATGTCGTGTTTTCGTGTCGTGTCGGAGATTGCCACCCATAGTTAAATCGAAGTGGTTAACTGTAATATTTTTATAAATGTGGGAGGGATTTTGAATTGTATTTGCTTATGAAGGGGTAAATATAAGAAAAAATAAAACATCAATGATATTTTTTATAATTTTGAAAGTTAGCTGATTTTTTTTGTAATTAGGTCAAACCTCAAGGGTACTTATTGTAATTTACCCTATTTTTTTTATAAAAAAAAATACAATCATCAGTAGTTGATTAATTGCAATGAATAATGAGATATCAAACTTAAGTAAGAAAGACACGCACTACATCAGTGGGCATGAATAAAACACTTCTTTGTAGAATTTTGGGACCTTAGGGCATGTCCAGTAGTACACAAAATGGGCGCCCAATGCCAAATTTATCTCCAGTGATGCGTTATTATTGAGATATGTCACTTGTGAATTATTTCATATTGATTCATTAAGGGAATATATTCTACTTTTTAAGCCAAGTGAGCTACTCCTCCTATCACCAATTGGTTTTACAATGGAATCTCATTTGGTGGCCTTGAGCTATACTTCAAATAGCAATTTACAATTTTCTACACTAGCAGCGCCATTTAACGCTATTTTATTAATTTTTTTATTTTTTTTTTTTTTCCTTGGTTTTGTTTTTCTTAAATTTAAATACTATTATTAATTTTATATTTTAATTAATCTAATGGAAAACAATATTAAAATAAATTCAATTAAATGTGATATTTTTTTGATAATAAGATGTGTAATTTGTATAATACTATTATATGTGTAATTTGTATAATATTCTTTTTTAGTGTAGAAAGTAGTACAAACTGTTGGAGATGGAGTGTAGATTATTCACCAAAACAAATGTCAGATTCAACACTAAAGTGGTGCGGAGACTACTTGAGATGGTCATATACTTATCGTTATGTCAAAAACACATGGATATGAATTTAAGTTGGACAAGTCACCTATAAAAGTGACAGGCTTAATGCAATTTTAGCCCTATAATTCTCAGGGTTGGCAATTTTAGTATCTGTAACTTCTTGATGTGGCAATTTCGGTACTTTTCGGTAATTTTACCCTTTAGTCAAAATAAAAATAATAATTATGTAACTTTTAACGGTCATATAGTAACATTTAATGGTCACAAGTATTTTGGCTAAACGACAAGAGTAGTGTGAGAACAAATGAATATTGAAATACTTAGTTGAGGCCAAAATAGCATAAAATTAGAATTTATAGGACCAAAATTGCAAAAGTAAAGCCAATGTGATCAAAGTTGCACAAAATCAAAAGGCAAAAATTCATAAAAGATCGTCTCATGGGTCCCACTGTGTGAGACGGATTCTCCCCATGACCCGTGACCCAACTCATATTAAATTATTGGCATTTTCGTAAGTATTAAATGGTCTTGACATTTTGTACTATAAAAAGCGGTGATATTTTTGTAAATAGAAAAAGTAATTAGTAACTTAATTAATTCAAATTTTAAAAATACGTTAATAATAAATGTATAACAATTGCACAAAAATATTCAGCATAAAAACCACTTTGATTATTTAAATTAAATATAAAATATTAAATTTTAATGTTTACATTCTTTCAAATAAATATGAATAAATATATTTTTGTATACTGAATGTATATACACATATTGTTTAAATTACTAATAATTTATGTTTCCAATACAAAAATATACGTAATATTTTAGTTAGAAAGAATAAACAATCATATTTTCTTATAGTAATAATTAGATATTTTTAACAAGTGTGATGATAATTATATAGTATTTGGTTTTCCTTGAAAGTATTACTTTTAAGGTAAAAAGTGTACTTTTGAAGTAACAAACCCGACATGATTTTAAGGAATAAGTAATATTTCTCCGCAACTAAGTAATATTTTTAGTACAAATAAGTAATATTTTTTTGTACAATGTGTAATACTTTTCAATTCAACATATACTACGTTTTCACTTAAAGGTGTAATACTCTTCACTTAAAAGTTAAAACCTTAATACTGTTAGTCTAATATATAATATTTTTCAGTCCAACATTCAATGCTTTTAAAGAGATGGTTTCAACGCTATCTTTTTATTATTCCTCTTTTTCTTTTCTTCGTCTTATCCTCTATTTTTCTTTGTCTTTCTTATTATTTTCCCTTATTTTCGTGGCGTAACCAAAATTTTCAAACTTGAAACTTAAAAACTCTATTATATTTTGAAGCTTAAAAACACCCATTCTTTTTAAAAATCGTATTGAACATGATAATGAAAAGTGCGAGGAAAATATGAAAGGAAACGATAACAGAATTCGATATTTTGAACTCGATTATTGCCCAAGACAATGTTACCTTCTATATATAGCCTACTATAAAAATGTACTAGAAAGACACTTGCTAACATATGATTGGAAAATACAAAATTCTATCTAAAAGGAATCCAATGTTAAGAATAATCACCGGTACCAAATGTGGCCTCATTGCCATGTTGTACCAGTCCGCATTCTTGGTGGATGATGTGGATGATGCTACTATTCCATTAGGCCCCCTCAATTCGAACTTGGGTTTAGTAATAACATGAAGTTTATTCCTAAACCTAATGAAGAATTGCCCTGAAATTGGTTTTGTAAACAAATCAAAGAACTTGATCAAGTTTTGGAACATGACAACACACGCATTTCTTTGTTGTGTACTTTGTCCTCGGATAAAATGCACATCCAGTTCCAAATGCTTGGTTCTTGAGTGAAAATTAGGATTGTTAGACAATGCAACTGCACCAAGATTATCTACCCAAATTGTAGTAGCTTTTCTTTGTTCAAACTTCACTTCTTTAAGTAATGATCTCAACCAAATTACATCACAAGTAACATTTGCTAGACTTCTATACTCCGCCTCTGTCTTTGAACGAGAAACCGTGTGTTGTTTCTTAGCACTCCAAGATACAAGATTGTTCCCTAAATATACATAATAACCACTGGTAGATCTTCTATCATCTAAATCTAATGCCCAATATGCATCAACAAAGGCAATAAGATTCGATTATTTGAAGTCGTGAAATGGATACCATGATCAATAGTCCCAACCAAGTATCCGAGGATTCTTTTCACTTTGCCTTCCAATGTGCACGAGAGGATTTTGCATATATTGGCTAACTTTATTGACATGTAAGCAATGTCGCCCGGCTGGTATTTGTAGCATCTTGTAATACTCCCACAATACTTCTATACAATACGAGTCCTTGAGAGGTTCTCCATCAACTTTAGAAAGTACAGGCTGTTGATCATAGGTGAACCAATCCCCTTAGCATGTTGCATCCTCGCTCCGAGTAAAATGTCTCAAATATTTTTCTTGGTTCAAGAATAGGCCCCTGGATCGGTATGACTCACTTGAATCCCCAAAAAGTAGCCGAGAGAACCAAGTCTTTGAGAGAGAAAGAAAGCTTGATTGTTGAATAAGAAGTTTGAATATCCGAAGGGTTGCTACCTATGATAAGAATGTCATCAACATAAATCAATATCATCACACAAAATGGCAACAAATGTTTGTAAAACAATGAGGAATTAGCTCCTGAAACAAAAAAAACCAAGAGAAAGTAAGACTTGGCCAAGTTTGAAAGACCAAGCTCTAGATGCTTGTTTTGAGGCCATAGAGTGATTTATGCAATTTACACACTAAGTGTGCTCCATTTGGATCTTCCAAACCCGGAGGTTGTTCCATGTATAACTCAAGATCAATATCTCTTAGTAGTAGGCATCAATTGAAAGAACCACTCACGATAGTAGTAGCTTGATAACATGACCAATGTCTCGGATAATCAAGCCCCAACAATGAGTATACCCCTTAGCCACCAGTTTGGCTTTATGCTTGATAATAGAACCGATTGCCATCCTTCTTAACCTTGAAAACTCACTTACAACCAATCAATTTCTGTCGATGGTAACTCACGGGGGTCCAAGTGCCATTATTCAAAAGAGCGAGTATTCTTTTTCCATAGCAGCCTTCCAAATAGGAACTTGCAAAGCTTGATTATAGCGAGAGAGGTTGTAAATAGTTGTTTTGGTTTATGGATTCCGTGATTGGACCTAGTAACCATTTGATGCTGATTTGGAGCATTAAGGGCTTGTGTTGGAAGTGGAGCGGGATAATGAATTCTCTCAATTGGCAAGTCGACAAATAACTATCCTTGATGAAGAGGCACATGAGAATTAGAAGAAGGAGGTGAAACAGAATGGAACTATGAGTGGAGGAATGTATGGAAGATGGAGTAGAAATATGTGGAAGAGATGGTGGAGAAGTAGAAGAAATGAAGCGATGCTGGGGATGGTGGTGGTTGTGGTGCTGGTAGGAAAGTAGGGGGAGAAACAAGAGGTATATGTTCAGGAACTGCAGATTGCTGAGCAACTGCAGTTTTATTAAAAGGAAATACACTTTCATCAACAACAAAGATCCCCTAATGTAATGATAACCTTCTTGTCGAAAGCAAAATTTTATAGCCATTATAATGAGGATCATAACCAATGAAAGTACAAGAGCTTACTACTTGAAATTCCACTTGTGTTTGTTGTATGACCTTAAGTGTGGGTAGCATAGACATCCAAATGCTCTAAGGAAAGTGTAATCTAGCTTATATCCTGTGTGGGCTTCAAAAGGTGAAAGGTAGTTAAGGAGTTTGTTGGGGGTTCTATTGATAAGATAGACAGATGAGCAAAAAGCATCAGGCCAATAACTCATAGAAAGATGAGATTGAGCAAGAAGGATAAACCAACCTCAACAATATGCCTATGCTTTCTTTCTGCAAGGCCATTTTGTTGAGGTGTGTACGGACAAGAAATTCTATGGTGAATGCCATGAGTTTGAAAAAATTTAGTTAAGGCAATAAATTCACCACCACCATCACTTTGAACCATTTTGATTTTCTTGTCAAATTGTGTTTCAACAAGAGCCTTAAAGTTCAGAAATGCTTGATAGGTGTCGATTTGGCTTTTAAAAGGTAGAACCATGTATATTTGGTGGCATGATCTACAAATCTTACATAATAATTATAACCATGATGTGATTTAATAGACTAGGTCCCCAAAGATCAGTATGAACAAGTGAAAAGGTTCATGATATAAAGTAGTAAATTCGGAAATGGTAACTGTGACTTTTGGATTGCAAACAAGAGGAACAACACTTTCATTATAATCATCAGAATATGGCAAATTACATCGTTTCAAGGCTCTCTTGACAATTTCAACAGGTGCATGTCCTAATCTAGAATGCCAAGTAGCTAGACTAGGCATTTTTACATAATGAAAAATAATAGGATCATTAATAGAATGAGCAAAAACAAGGTGTGGTTGGATTGAAAGGAGCTCTGGAATGGAGTTGGGCATGTGTTTAGGCTTGGGAGACAACTGGAGAGAATAGAAGCCATCCTTCATTTTCCCTTTAAGCGAAGATGGTGCCTTTGCTTGGTCCTTCACAAGACAAAACAAGGGGTGAAATTCAAAATAAACTTTGTTATCTCTAGCAAATTGAGAGACACTTATGATATTTTTAGTAATGAGAGGCACATGTAAAAGATTCTTAAAAGAAAACTAGCAGTGGAAGAGTTAAGTATAGAATTGCCAATATGAGAAATTTTCAAACCTGCCGCATTACCAACATGAACCTTCTCCTCTCCTTGAAAATCAGATGCAATGCTTAAATTCCCAAAATCATAGGTGACATGATTACTTGCCCCAGAGTCAGGGTACCAATTATTGTCATAACTAAGATCCATCTCATTGCCAAAAGCCATGCTAACTGAAGAATTGTTGTGTGTGAGGGATGGATTAAAAGGAGGAATCCCCTGAGACTGAGAATGACCAATATGCTGAGAAGTGTTATGACTCTGAGCAAAATTAATAGTGGGGCTGTTGGGCACATAATTAAGATCACCTGTGACACTCATCACCGTGTGATTAGTTTTGTAGCATATTTGACATCTCGTGCCATTTTGTCCGCCACATCTCTGTCTCTGAAGGGCCTCTTCCACTACCTCTCGCCTCTACGGTTGGGAAATCCTCTACCACGGTTTCCTTGATTGTTATAGGTTCTCCTTGGATTCTGAAAGGTGAAGTTAATGGAGGCACTTCCTTCAGGGCTGACTTGAAAACTATCAAGTACTTCTAACCTGTTTTCAAAACTCAATAATAGAGCATGAGTTTCCATGAGGCTGCAGGGTGTAATTCTTGAGGTAATAGACACAAGAATCGAGTTGTATTCACTACCTAGACCACTTAAAATATAGAGGACCTGATCTTTGTCACTTACTGGTTCTCCAGAAGAAACAAGAATATCACAACATGTTTTAATCTTGTTGAGATATTCTCTCATAGGCATAGTGCCTTTTCTCAACATTTGTAACTGTAATCGATATTGCATGACTTTTGCAGTGGTTTGACTTGCAAAATTAGTTTTGAGAGCATTCCATATGGCAGATAAAGATTTTAATCCAACAGTAGTAATCAAAATGGACTCGGATTGACTAGATAGCAACTAAAAAGCAAGGGTTTGATATTGCCTTACCCATGAGGCATAAGCATATTAATAGTCTCGAGAATCGCTTCAACATATTTGGGCGGAGGCATGCTTTTTCCGTTAGAAAATCCTCCAATCCATATCCTGTGACTGCTGTGGATATCCGTTGTTCCCAGATCAAATAGTTGGATTCAGTCAGCTTCACACTCACCAGATGACTTTGTAGATGAACCACTGGTTGTAGTGAGCTTCCAGGTTAGTCACCGGGTCGATGCTCTAATGCTATCCTTTCCTCCTTTGCCATGAATGAGTCTAGATAATACGAAGATAAAAATGAAGAAGAAGGTAGTAGCTAGCTAGCACAGAGAAGCGATAGGGATTAACATGTTGCTCGATACCATGTTGAAAAAACCGTATTGAACACGATAATGAAAAGTCGCGAGAAAATATGGAAGGAAACGATAATGTTAATCGATATTTTGAATTGATTATTCCAAAGACAATGTTACCTTCTATATATAGTCTACTATAGAATGTACTAGAAAACACTTGCTAACATATGATTGGAGATTACAAAATTCTATCTAAAAGGAATCCAATGTCATAAGAATAATCATTCAGAGTACCAAAGGTGGCCTCATTGCCATGTTGTACCAGTCCTGCATTCTTGGTGGATGATGTGGATGATGCTACTATTCCATTAATTACATGATAAGAACAATTTTCGCACAAGTAGAATAAATTGAAGAAAATAATGATGCTTGAAGCCAAGAAAAATGAACAAATCATTAAAAAAGTGGACCTAATGCAATTAATCAGAAAGACACTGTTATTTTTTCGGCTACCAACTGATATGTCACGTGCAACATTAATAAAAGGTCAATTAAAATCTGGCTTCCCAGTTGATATTCAAAGCCACCATAATAGAGATAAGCAGCTTCAGAAAAAGAATTGCAATAGATACATATGACATCGGAAAAAAAAAAACAGAGATGAGAGAAAAAAAAAAGATGGGGTTGAAGTTGGAGTTTTGAACATAACCAAAACCAAAGCATTTTTAGTTGGATTTGGTGTTGGAGCTCCGTCTCACAGATTTTGACCTTTGAGACGGTCTCATAGGAGATTCTCTCAAATCAAAATTTTTACGGATCAAAATTGCTATCTAAACTATTTACATGACAAAAATTGATAGTCTTCTATAGTTACGTGACTAATTTTGCAATTAAGCAAAAAGTGACCTATATTCAACGCAAACACTTATGTAAGACGGTCGTACGGTGCGACGTTTGATACTTTTAGTGTAAAAAATGATACTTTTGGTGTAAAAGTGACACCTTGTCTAAATACACTAAAATTAAGTGTATTCATACAAAGTATCACTTATTACACTAAAAATATCACATTTTACATTAAAAGTATCACTTTTTTACCCTAAAAGTGCAATCCTTCGCACCGTAAGACCGTCTTAGTTCTTACAAGAGACTTATTCATGATTCAATTATCTTACAGTTATGACTTATGACATTAATTAATACTGAAAGTGAAGTAGCGATGAACATAATCTAAAATATCTAACAAGACGCTAGACACATGTTTAGAAGAAGATTTTGAGACGTTAATACACACATTATGTGAATATTGATAACGAGATATGTTCAATTTGTCAATATTTTAAACATTACATCAAATATCATGTACCATGGCCTTGAAAAATGAACAATAATGAACAAATCAATTAATATGATTGTGTATATATTTCAAATTGCTTATATATTTAAATGTTACCATGATCATAAATTGACATTTGAATGGAATTTCTACATATGCATCGGACTACTACTTAAAGTCCGTCAATGTGAACAATTTATTCTATATCCGACCCTTTTCATTTTGGGTCCCACCGCAAATCATTTTCCGCACTAATCACTATATAATACTCCCTCCTATTCACAATAAGTGTCTTTTTAGGAAAAAACACACATATTAAGAAATGCATAAAATACCTAATACATCCTTAATTAATCATAAATGTTGCTTTGAAAGAAAACAAAATTAAACATTGTTGCTAATAAATATAAGGGCAATTTAGGAAAAATATATTTTCAATAGTATTGAAAACATCAAAAAGACATTCTTTTGAATAACTTTTATGTGTCAAAAAGACACTTATCATGTGAATAGGAGGAGAATAATCATAGTATATTTTCCCAAGACCCAAAAATGCAAAAAGACAGTACTTGAAAGAAAGAAAAAGTTTATCGCGTTGACACACCAAATGGTTGACCACCTAAATTTATAGCGTTGACGCACCAAAGTCAGTTTCTCTATTTTCTCAATTTATTAGTCTTGTTTTTTGTTTATTCCTTCATCTTTTGAATTATCTCCTCCATTTCACATTTCCTCTAACCCATTTCCCTTTTATTAAATCGTATTATATTGGTGGATACTAGCCTAAGTAATTTTTGGCGGTAAGTGGTTTAGGACTTTAGGCCACTAATTATTTCTCCGGCAAAAATGTTTTTTAGTCCACTAAGTGACGACTTAAGATTTAGTCCACACTTTTAAAATTTTTGAAATTAGTCCACTAAGTGGCAAACATTCTGGATTTTTAGTCCGGGACTGACCGCAATAGCAGTCACAATCCTATGTGGAATTTTTTTCTTTTTGCTTTTTTTTTGCCTCAAAATATGAATTGTTTTTGTTGATGTGGCATTTTGGAGGGAAAAAATATTATTTTCAATGTAAATTAGGTAAAAATATAATATTCATTATGAATAAAATAAAAATAATTTGCAGAATATATTTAATTTTTTTATTAGTCGAAAAACACAAAATATTTTTTTAAAAACATTGATGAAAATTAAGAATAATGTTAATATAATTTAAATATTTTGATTTAATAAATATATTCAAAATATTTTAAAATTTATTAACATTATTCTTATTTTTCAAGAAATTTTTTAAAAAAGCTGTATAAAAAACTTTGAATTATAAAAAAAAAAGATAAAAACTATGTAAATTTTAAAAAACTGTACAAAAATTATTTAATTACAAAAATCGCATAAAAGATATTTAAATTTTAAAAAACTGTATAAAAACAATTTAATTATTTCTCTTTAATTGTAAATATAAAATGTTATTTATACAATTAAATAATTTATAATTTAAACATATGATATAAATATTTTTTTATTTTATAATTTCAATATATTTCTCCAATTAAAATATCTTAAATTTTATTAACATTATTTTTGTTTTTGCCACTTAGTGGACCAATTTCAAAATTTTTAAAAGTGTGGACTAAATCTCTCAAGTCCCACTTAGTGGATGAAAAAAACATTTTTGCCTTATTTCTCCGTACCAAATATTATGTATGTGTTTGTTAATTAAACCTTGGAAATTAAACCGTATGTATGTATGTGTTTGTTGATTAAACCTTGGAAATTTCGTATGGAGAATGAAAATTGTTTAGGGGGTGTTTTGCAAAAACTTCTGCTTTAAAAATAAATGATTTATTATAGGAGAAGTAAAAGTAGTTGACAATCAGAAGTTGGTAGTGTTCGAAAATAGAATCAAAAGTCAAAAATGAGAAGTTGAGAATTTTGGTGAAAAATTGTAAAAGTAATTTTTTATTTGTAAAACTCAACTAGAAGTAGAATCGGAGTCTAAAGCACTCATCTCTCTGTTTTTAAATTCTGATTAAATGAAGCAGAAGTTGGTACTTAAAAATACTAAAAAGTATTTTTTTCAAAGCCAAAAGATGAGAAGCATTTTTCTTAGTGATTACAAAAACTCCCTTAACTTTTTGATCGGCTACATATTCTTATAAGTGTTTTCTACTAATTAATTAGGGGATTATTGGCACCGGAAAATAAAAAGAAAAAGAAGAAGAAAACACAATCTGGCGTTCCAAAATACATTCTTCAATGCTGAAGCAAAAGAAAAAAAAAAAAGCGTATAATAATCTTTTAAGAACCAGTGTCAATTTCCTTAACTAGCAGGCACACATGCAAGTAGTGTTAATTTAGGAATCTTTACAAGAGAGAATTTTTTTTTTTTTTTTGAAATAAGAGAGAGAAGTTATTTAATAACTAATCCTGTTGAAATTCTATTATAGGTAATGTCTAATTAAGGAATCTCTACACCAAACTTACTGAACGCTTTTCTTCTATATGTGTTATCGATAACGACGATAAGGGATCATCCAATCAAGTGTTCACCACGATTCTTAATCTTGGCTTGTAATAAATTAGTAGATCACATACTTTTTCTTTTTTTTAAACAAGTACTTTTATTTTATTAATTAGTTTGATACAATCATAGATTATTAATTAGTTTGATACAACCATAGATTATACACAAACTTGTGTGTGAGACGATCTCATGGATTATATCCATGAGACGGATCATATATTTAAATAAATTTTTACCCAATCCATACCCGTGGAAATAATGTATACTTTTATATGTGTTTAGGATTCGTCTCATGAACTTAGATTCATGAGACGGTCTCACATAAGACCTCCTCTAGATTAAGTTATAGATACAAGTTCCTAAAGTCAATCGGAGAAGAACCATAAAAAAATCTCACATTTCAAAACAATAGAAGAGTGAGAGACAAACAAAAGCTAAATAGAAACAATAGATCATTAAACTTCATACCAAGCTTAGTGGATTGTGATTTTTTATTAGATATTAAGCTCAGTGGATTGTGATTTTTGATTTAATATTACGCTCAAAGGATATTGTAGCATTTCCTAGCAAAATTTGAATAATCCGTACCAAACTCCTTTAAGTTATACAAATCGCCAAATACTCCATAAATCTGATGATGAACTCTAATGAAGCCCCATAAATAACTGAATAGATAAAAGAAAATAAAAGGGATTCAAACCAACTCTCACTCATGGGAGAAACCTACTCCCACCAAATGGAGAAATTGAAAAAATAAAAATTATTAATAGAGAAAAAAAGTATAAAGAAAATAACTTCCCTCTACTCCTATGGTGGGACTGTGGGATGGCAATGGGTCGGTTGGATCGACCCATTCTGCCCTAAATTAAATAAATTTAAGAAAGAAAAAGGGAAAAAAAAGAGAAAATAATTATTTTTAATATATTTATAAAATATTCTTTACAAAAGTTGTTATTTTCAATTTGTAAATGCTAAATATAATATTAAAAGATAAAGATTATATCATAATATATAGTATATATACAAAATATATAATGAATATATTAAAAAATATACGGATTGGGTCGGATACTCGCAGGGTGGAAATAATAATTCCCCTCCCCGTGGAATGGAGCTGGCGAGCACTCATGGGTCAGGGCAAAATTGCCATTCCTAGATGGAAGAAAGTAGATAGAAAGACAACCTTGCTTTTGTTGCAGAGTGCAAGGAGATTGGAATTTCAGATAGAAAATGAATTTGTAAATCACTCTTAATTCCCAGATTTTTATTTTCCTTCATTTATATTTGCACTTCAAGAATTAACATTAAAACTCGAGCTAAATATTTTATCCTTTTGCCATGGCCCAGCTAGGTAGGTGTTCACAATAAGTCGATTCAACTTTTCATTTCGCACATTTCTATACACTAATAATTAAATTCTTGAATGAGAGTTTGTGTGGGATAAAAAGAAAAGATATTAAATATTGAAAAGCACCTAATTAAATAGACTCACGCGCTTCGTTTCCAATTTCCATAGTCACAAAAGTTTAAGCCGTAGCATATTATTCACATGGTAGTTAGCAATATTCTATACACTACACATTACTCGGTAATACTCTCTATTCTATATATACTCTACTAATTAATCTTTGTATCCACAAACCTCCTGAAACACTAGTCTTCTCTTAATTCATTTTCTCTGTCTGCCAAACCCACAATTAATTTCTTCAAGTTTGGTATTTTCTCCGACATATGCTCATCCCTCTAATTTTTCAAAGTTATAATTAGGGGCAAAAGCACCAAGCACCTGATCACAAAGTCATAAAAAATATCCATTTATTTCTATAAATATAATTATTGTTGTTTGTCTACCAAAGCAACATTCTTGTACGTATATTGATCAACAAAATTTCTGCTCAGGTACTATCTTCTCTCTCCCCCACCCCCCCACCCTCCCTTCGTCCACTTGATCAAGGGCGCGTTTCTCAACTTTTGCCGAAAATAAGTCGCTCTATAGTGTTTGAAAATGTCAACTTTTGTTTATGATTCTGTTTCATTTAATTAAAATCTCAAAGCAGGAAAACGTGTTTTAGATTTTTGGTTTTGCTTGTGGTTTGACTTTTACAAATAAATAAATATTTTTACAATTTTAATCAAATATTCCCAACTTCTCGATTCTATTTGCAAAGAAACATCGCTAATTTTTGATTCACAACTACTTTTGTTTTTGATGACGATAAATCACTTCTCCGAAAAGCAAAAGTATTGTGCAAACACTCCCTAACTAATCTCTTTCCCATGCACTATGTGCTCATTTTTAAGTTGCTTAAAAACAGGAAATGGATTAACAATATTTTTTGAATATTACTTATATCTGTAACTTGAACAGGGTTAATTAAAAAGGAAAACAAAAGCCATCATGTGGAGACTGAAGATTGCAGGAGGAGTTGACAGCTCTTACCTCTATAGCACCAACAACTATGTGGGCCGACAAATATGGGAATTCGACCCCAATTACGGGACGCCGGAGCTCCGGGAAGAGGTGGAGAAAGCCCGTCAAGACTTCTGGGCCAACCGACATCGGGTCAAGCCCAGCAGTGATGTCCTCTGGCGATTTCAGGTTAATTCAACAATTTTAATTCCCCACCAAACCCTCCTCTAATTTTTAATTATATAATTTGTTGTTAATATTGTTTATTGGATTTAAGCCTTTTGCCCGTGAGTCCACTGTCCATACATGGAAACAACATAATGCATGCAAATGTTAATTATAATTGAGTATCCCTATATTTTAATACTTATAGCTAGTAAAACTATTGAATAATAATAATAATAATCAATTTATTAAGTTCGATTGGAAAAGATTCTCGATAATTTTATTTACTCTATTTATGTCATGTAGTATGTGTTTTGATAAGTTTTGAAATGGATCATACGGATTTTAAATTGCAATACGCATCATGATTGCACATGTTAGGTGTAACATTCGAAGCGTATAATGAGAAATTCGTCCAAAATATTTTAATTACTATTTGGGCTGATTTTGTTCTCATTTCACCAATTGTTTTGAAGCCAGATTTGTCATTATGTGAATCCAACTTGTCTTAAAAAAAAGGTCTTTCACAAAACTCCAGATGAACTAATGATCAAAATTGATTCTTCGCGTTTAAACATAAATTTCTATAAGCATGCCTAATTTTTTTTTATCTAGTAATTAATAAATATTTGCTTTGCAAATTTCATATCATTTTATCTCTTCAAATCTCTCGAAATACACACACCTAGTTTCTCTCTTTTATTCTTTATTTATATTAGGATTGACAATTCGAGTCATCGAGTGGGATTCGTGATTGGTTTTGGATTATACTTAAATACATCAAAAATTAATTAAAATTTAAATAACCACGTTTTTGATAAATTGATAGCATCATATCGCTTTCGTGTTAGTAGTGTTCATGTTTATGTTTTTCGTGATCGGGATCGCTTTCTCTCGATAGCTTGCCGTAGGTCAGGTCGTGTCAGGGATTGACACCCCTATATATAACCTTGCAAGATTCACTGATTTCTTTAATTTTATTTGACCCGAGTAGATCTCCGGCCCGGGTCATGTTCCCTCATCAAGTCCTATACTTTAATCAAGCAACCTACAACTTCAATGTTTGAAATAAATTATTTCCATTTCGATTGTGGTTCGGACAATGATAAAATAATTTCTATTTATAATATTTTTGCATTGTTATTTCAATGAAATCCTATATTTAAATGTTTAAAACGTACTCTTCATGTGGCAAACCATAATCTCAAATCTGGTTACTGATATGGTTTTTGTTTGTTTGTTATAGTAAATGACTTATCTATATATTAATCAAAAAGTTAATGTTTTAGTTCAAGACACATTTGGGCCAACCAAAAAAATAAAATACATTTATTATAAAATTTTATTTGTCAACAGCAATTAAATTCATAACTTAATTTCATCTATTATCCGATATCATTGTTTTACGATTGGACATTGATTTAACATTTTTCACAAAATTAAACTATGTTCCACGCGTCAAGGTTAGCATACTAATTTCATTCCTTGACCACGACATCTAAGCCACCTGTCTTAATTTGGAGTTTAGTGTAGATAACTATTAGTAGTGATTATGATTTGAGTGCGTGGGATCAAATTATTTTATCATTGAAATTTTATTTTATACTGATATTTTCACATTTATTACTTTCACTATGACCCTATGATTTTCATATGTTAAATCATCCCTGTCCCCTTAGGTTTTTTTTTTTTTTTTGAGTACAATGGAGAAACTTGGGGAGGAACACACGCACTCGTATATGATCAAATCCGGGTCATTCACTCTTACAACACATATCTCAACCACTAGAGCACAAGGTTGATCCCTCCCTGTCCCCTTAGGTTAGCTGAATGACTATGTTTAATCCATATTAAAAGGAAGTATGTTTGAGCCCAAGAAAATAAACTGCACACTGTGTATGATTTTCTAATAAAAAGTGATCAAATAATCAATTTATTTCATATATTTAATTTACTCAAAACCATTTAGCAACATTTCTCCAAAAACTAAGGTTTTATTCGGCGCACCAAAATTAGTATTGCTAATTTCATTACTTGTTCACAAACAGACTTACATACTATTCATATCTAATAACATTCATATTACTCATAACTCTAATTCAAATGCAGTTCTTGCATGAGAAGAATTTCAAACAGACAATACCCCAAGTTAAGGTTGCCGATGGTGAAGATATAACCTACGAGACGGCCACCGCCACACTGCGTCGAGCTGTCCATTTCTTTTCAGCCTTGCAAGCAAGTGATGGCCATTGGCCAGCTGAAAATGCTGGTCCATTGTTCTTTCTTCCACCTCTGGTAAGTCCTTCATAAAATTTCATGTCCCCAAAAAACCATTAAAATGTAAATACTGAAGTTGTCTTAATGTTTATGCAAAACCATGCAGGTCATGATTCTGTACATTACTGGCCATCTCAATACTGTATTTTCAGCAGAACATCGTCGTGAAATTCTCCGTTACATATATTGTCATCAGGTGCAATATCTACACAAGAAGCAAAAATTTTCTATTGCATCTTCTATAATATTGCACTAAGTGTCTAATGACTTATTATTTTGAATAACAGAATGAAGACGGTGGGTGGGGTTTTCACATAGAAGGCCACAGCACAATGTTCTGCACGGCACTCAATTACATTTGTATGCGTATATTAGGGGAAGGGCCAGAAGGTGGTGAGAAAAATGCCTGCAGTAGAGCAAGAAAATGGATACTTGACCATGGTACTGTAAAAGCAATACCTTCTTGGGGAAAGACATGGCTTTCGGTAAGATAGACTATGTTAAATAGTCGAATTCTGAAAATAATTACTTCTACTTTCATGGGTTCAATAAAACTTAATTAGAAAAATCTTGATTTTATGTTATCAGATATTGGGAGTATTTGACTGGTCAGGAAGTAACCCAATGCCCCCTGAATTTTGGCTTCTTCCATCTTTTCTCCCCATGCATCCAGGTTAGCCACTTTGCTTTCAATTGAATTCTACATCATTAAGTCTAGCAAACAGGGATTTGGCTTATCTAACAATTATACTTACCATTAAAATGCAGCAAAAATGTGGTGCTATTGTCGAATGGTATACATGCCAATGTCGTATTTATACGGCAAGAGATTAAATGGTCCAATTACTCCTCTCATTTTACAACTAAGAGAAGAATTGTATGATCAGCCTTATGAAGAAATTAATTGGAGGAGCATACGACATCTATGTGCAAAGGTAAATATAATGAATTTGCAGCTCCTTTAAGTATTGTTTTTTTAATGCTAAAGATTTACTAAATAAAACGTCCGAATGCAGGAGGACATGTATTATCCTCATCCATTAATACAAGACTTGATTTGGGATAGTTGTTACGTATTAACCGAGCCTCTATTGACTCGTTGGCCTTTCAATAAGTTGAGAGAGCGAGCTCTTAAAGTCACAATGGAACACATCCACTATGAAGATGAAAATAGCAGATATATCACTATAGGATGTGTGGAGAAGGTGTTATGTATGTTGGCTTGTTGGGTTGAGGATCCTAATGGTGACTATTTCAAGAAACATCTTGCTAGAATCCCGATTATTTATGGGTTGCGAAGATGGCATGAAAATGCAGGTAAACAAAATTGCATTTCAACAAATTGATGCCCATTTTACTCTTTTTTCCGATTATATATAATAACATTCACAAATATGATTTTTTTAGTTGAATACTAAGTTATGCACCCACTTTCAAATGTAGAGTTTTGGCAGTCAACAGTGGGATACAGGTTTTGCTATACAAGCACTGTTGGCAACTAATATGACTGATGAAATAGGAGACACTCTAAAGAAAGGGCATGACTTCATAAAGAAATCTCAGGTTGCAACTATGCTAAAGCTTTGCCTTGTTGAAAACCATTTCGTTGGAAAAGATACTTACATTAGCTTTGCAGGTCAAAGAAGATCCTTCTGGTGACTTTAGAAGTATGCACCGCCATATTTCTAAAGGATCGTGGACATTTTCAGACCAAGATCATGGATGGCAAGTATCCGACTGTACGGCAGAAGGGTTGAAGGTAAATATTCATCCATTTTTATCAAGGAAGGTTATATAGTGCACAAAAGAAAATAATTAACATCATGATGTTCTTTTCTGATTGTCCAGTGTTGCCTTCTATTCTCTATGATGCCTCCTGAAGTTGTTGGAGAAAAAATGGAACCTGAGGGACTCTACAATGCAGTCAACATATTGCTTTATTTGCAGGTAGAAACATCACTCATTAATGTTATATGGCTTTCAACACATTAGCAAATAAATCAAACAAACAAGTGGAAACAAACCATAATATTTCTCTAATGCCATTCTCCAAGAACTACATTTTTTTCAATCAATGACATGTCAAAATGAAACAATTGCTTCAAGTAATAGTACTTACTTGGGTGAATTATCGCAGAGCAAAAATGGTGGTTTAGCTGCATGGGAGCCTGCGGGATCCTCGGAGTGGTTAGAGGTAGCTTCTTCTCACAATATTCTTGAACTTTGAAAATATCCTTTTGAAAAAAATATATTAATTGAGATTTATGGGAATTCATAATGAGTAACACTAAGCTAATAATTCCATTTTATTTGCAGTTGCTGAACCCAACAGAATTCTTCGCTGATATCGTTATTGAGCACGAGTAAGATCCATCTCACTTATCTTTTCCCTTCGAAGAATACTTGTTTAACTTTAAGCGATACTAACAAGGTGCTTGATCTAGGTATGTTGAGTGCACTTCATCAGCAATCCAAGCCCTTGTTCTGTTTAAGAAATTATACCCGAGCACAGAAAGAAAGAGATCGAAATCTTTATCAAAAAAGCTGCTGGTTACTTGGAGGATGTTCAAAAGCCAGATGGTTCATGGTAAGTTTCTATTTCGAATAATTAGTGACCAAGAACCGCATAATATCTTCGCAAGACCATATATATAACACGAAGATCCATTCCTATACAGGTATGGAAACTGGGGTGTTTGCTTTACATACGGTACTTGGTTTGCACTTGGAGGACTAGCAACAGCTGGTAAGACTTACAACAATTGTCCAGCCGTTCGAAAAGGTGTTGATTTTCTATTAAAATCACAAAGGGACGATGGTGGTTGGGGAGAAAGCTACCTATCATGCCCAAAGAAGGTAACTTTTCTTTATGACATTTTATCAAACACATGTTGCGCAAAAAACTTCACCATGTCGTTAAGGTTATTCATGATTGCAAAAAGCAATTACACTCTTTGTTGTTGAACTATGCACATAAATCACAAACAACAATCTAAAAAATCTATACTTTCTTGTAGAACTTTGCTTATTCATATGATTACAAAGTATTTAATCTTGGTGTACCTGGAAATAGGAATATGTGCCGTTGGAAGAAAACCGCTCAAACTTGGTTCATACTGCATGGGCTACAATGGGATTAATCCATTCAGGCCAGGTTAGTTGTCTTTTACAGCAATGAATACTATTCTAAACACAAAAGAATGTACCGTAAAAAACCGAAAACCGAATTTATATTTTTTTCATAACCGAAACCGAACCGCATTGCATTGTTTTGTATATTTAACAGGGTGATAGGGACCCCAAACCTCTCCACCGTGCAGCCAAGCTTTTAATCAACTCTCAACTAGAAAATGGAGATTTTCCTCAACAGGTATATATTTTTTTCTGACTTGATTTTAAATTATAATTAGAGCTAAAAATAAATCAAAAACAACTCGATACCCGACTCGAGATCAATAGCTAAAATATATTTTTCATTTGCTAACATTTGAGCTAGATTCGTTTTTTGAGTTGATTAATACCGGACTTGATTTTTAATCTTTGAAAATTGATAAAAATTTAAATTAATTTGAACAATAATATGTTAGAACTTGAAACAAATTCGTCACGAAGTATCTCAATCACGTGAAATTGTATTACGATGTCACAAACTATTCCTAAATGACGATATTATTGAATTACAATGCAGGAAATTACTGGGGTTTTCATGAAGAACTGCATGTTACATTATGCAGCATATAGGAATATATACCCAATGTGGGCTCTAGCAGAATACCGCAGGCGTGTTCCGTTATCATCAAAAGCAAGCATTTAAAAACGAATGTGTTATCAATTGAAGGATGTATTTATTCTTTTGTTAATGTATCTTTATTATAAGTTTAATCTTTTAATAATATTTATTTATGAAGCAATGGGTTTTGTAAATTAAAGTTTTATCATATTATCTTACTCCGCAAGAATTACTATTGTGAAGATGACGAGCAACTTGAGAACGACTAAACATTATAAAGCCTGCATCATCATCATCATAATAATAATAATAATAATAATAATAATAATTCAATTGAGGTTGTTCACACACCCCGCTTAGTTGGGCTTGAGTGATTGAGTCTGTAAGCTGAGTTTCATTTAACTCTCTCTCTCTCTCTTTTCTCTCTCTCTCTGGTTTTTAAAATATGACTAAAAATTGTTTGTTGATTTTCGAACACTTTTATCAGTTTTAAGAATTTATCAAGTTTTAGATATAGCTTCTTTATACTTATTTGTCATCTCTCTTTCAAACATCTTCTCACTCTTTCTTTCTCTAGTTTCCTACAAAACTCTGTTGTTGTCGCTGTAGACAAATTAAATTTGCACCAATCAAATGGTGACACATGTGTAATTTTATATTAAATATCAATTATATATTTTCTATTTATATTTGGAAAATTAATTAAATTTAATTCGTAATTTAAAATAGTTAATTTATTGATATTTTAATATATAATTATTGGCAAATTAAAAAATGTCAAATGTCAAATTCTTATAAATCAAGATTTATCTTGATTTATTATTATTTTTTTGATAATTATCACAATTTGTAATTAAAGAAATAATATTAAATCGTGACGGACCAATCAAATTAGAGTCCTCACCATATGAGTTATCCAAAGACCCATCTCCTACAAGTATAAATAGGGGTCATTCTCAAGGAATTAAATCAAAATTCAAAGAGAAGAAATCCAAGCAATAAGGCGGCGGAGAAAATTCTCTTAAGGCAAGAAGAGCATATTCAAGGAGATCCACGGTGTTCAAGGCGAAATTCAAGGCGTTCATTGCGGAATCCACTCAAATCACGGAGTTTGATTCATATTTTAAATCGTATGGTGAACGGTCGCAAATTTAATATAGTTTGATCCATATATATTTTCTTCAGAGGAATACAAACAATGGTGGGCCCGAGTTCATGGAAACTACTTCAAGAAAATATATCGCATAATTAATGTTGGCTCTTCTAATGGTGACACATGTGTAATTTTATATTAAATATCAATTATATATTTTCTATTTATATTTAGGAAATTAATTAAATTTAATTCCTAATTAAAATAGTTAATTTATTGGTATTTTAATATATATTTATTGGCAATTAAAAAATGCAAAATGTCAAATTCTTATAAATCAAGATTTATCTTGATTTATTATTATTTCTTTTGATAATTATCACAATTTGTGATTAAAGAAATAATATTAAATCGTGAAGGACCAATCAAATTAGAGTCCTCTCCATATGAGTTATCCAAAGACCCCTCTCCTACAAGTATAAATAGGGGTCATTCTCATGGAATTAAATTACAATTCAAGAGAAGAAATCCAAGCAAGAAGGCGGAGAGAAAATTCTCTTAAGCAAGAAGAGCATATTCAAGGAGATCCACTGTTCAAGGCGAAATTCAAGCGCGTTCATTGCGGAATCCACTCAAATCACGGAGTTTGATTCATATTTTAAATCGTATGGTGAACGGTCGCAAATTTAATATAGTTTGATCCATATATATTTTCTTGAGAGGAATACAAACAATGGTGGGCCCGAGTTCATGGAAACTACTTGAAGAAAATATATCGCATAATTAATGTTGGCTCTTCTAATGGTGACACATGTGTAATTTTATATTAAATATCAATTATATATTTTCTATTTATATTTAGGAAATTAATTAAATTTAATTCCTAATTAAAATAGTTAATTTATTGGTATTTTTTAATATATATTTATTGCCAATTAAAAAATGCAAAATGTCAAATTCTTATAAATCAAGATTTATCTTGATTTATTATTATTTCTTTTGATAATTATCACAATTTGTGATTAAAGAAATAATATTAAATCGTGAAGGACCAATCAAATTAGAGTCCTCTCCATATGAGTTATCCAAAGACCCTCTCCTACAAGTATAAATAGGGTCATTCTCATGGAATTAAATTACAATTCAAGAGAAGAAATCAAGCAAGAAGGCGGCGGAGAAAATTCTCTTAAGGCAAGAAAGAGCATATTCAAGGAGATCCACGGTGTTCAAGGCGAAATTCAAGCGTTCATTGCGGAATCCACTCAAATCACGACGTTTGTTTCGGAATAAGCTTTCGTGCCCTCGAGTTAACGTTATTGAAGTCAAAACCATCTTGGAGGAAGATCAAAAGGTCAATCTCACCAAGAAGTTCATATATTCAAATCAAATATCATCATATATATTACATTTAATTCGAGATCAAGTTGTCAAGCCCTCGAATTAACGCTACATCAAGTTCAAGTTCAAGTTTGGATCGAGAAGATCAAACTCAAGAGTTCAACTTCAAATTCTCAACTCCCGGATATTTTATTCTTGAAGAAAAGAATCGAGGATTTAGTTTAGAGATTGTAACCCTTTTGATAGTTTGATCCATATATATTTAATTTGTGCGTTTTTTTCTTGTTTGTTTATTCGCATACAATAAAAAAAGTGTGTTACAAATTTTTGCACGCCAAATGGGACAATCTCTACCTCTCATCTCTTTTCCTCAACAAATCTTGAATTATCGCGATGGCTACTCGCAAAACCACATCAACAAAAGTTGCTTCTTCAAACTTTTTAGGTGACACAAGTAAAGGGGTTGGTATCACTACAAGGAGTATGTCCAAGAAGTTCGAGTACATCTTTTGAGAAGACTCCGAGTGTGAGCTAAAGCAAATCTAACTCATCTCGAAGATGATGGAGACTTAAGAGATGATGCTTCATCCCCAACCTCCCGCCGACATCAAGTTGCTCAAACATGGCACCCGTTATGGTGAAGAATGCTACTTCGCTTGAAGAACAAATCGCAAGTTTGACGAGGACCATTGATGGACTTGCTAATCATGTCGAAGGAACAAGACTCGCAAATTGCAAAGTCGATGAACAAAATAGATGGTGTTGGTACAAGCCGTGCAATGGGCAAGCAAGTTGAAACACATGATGAAGTCGATACATCCATGAAGCAACGACCAAATGAAAAAGAGAAGTCTCCAAAAATGAGTTGCAATTCTCGTCGATGGGCTAATTCCAAATCGACAAACTTAAGAAGTTCATTATGGGGACTATTAAGGACAAGTTCGATGGAAGTTCCAAGTCATCTATGACTTATGCCAAACCATACACGCAAAGAATTGAAAACTTGAAGATGCCCGCTAGTTACCAACCTCCGAAGTTCCAACAATTCGACGGCAAGGGCAACCCAGAGGAGCACATGTGGCTCACTTTGTCGAAATGTGTAATGATCTTTTGGGACTTATGGAGATCGCCTCGTAAAAAAAGCAGTTTGTCCGATCTTTGAAGGGCAACGCATTCGATTGGTATATTGACTTGGAAGCAAACTCGATTGATAGTTGGGAGCAATTAGAACAGACTTTCTCAATCGATTTTACAAAGACTCGGCTCATGATATGGAATTAAGCATGGCCGCAAATGGAGTTGAAGGACCACCCATCCAGGAGTCTTAGAGATCCAAAGAGCGATATGAAGCCAATAAAGGGGGCAAGTTTTCTCCAAACACGTAATCAATGGCGGTTAACACAACACCTATCAAGTTTAAAGCTAATGCAAATGCAAAGACTAATAAGAAGAAAGACATTTCTCAAGAGAGAGAGAGCAAAAAGTTGACTTTGAGGAGATGCAAGCAAAACAATATCCATTCCTCGACTCTGATGTCTCTGGGATATTTGATGATTTGCTCAAGGCAAACCTCATTGAATTGCCCGAAATGAAGCGTCCCGACGAACTGGGCGAGTTGATGACCCGAAGTACTGCAAGTACCATCGTTTGGTAGGCCATCCAATTCATGATTGCTTCGTTTTCAAAGATAAAGTCATGCAATTAGATCGCCAAGGAAAGATATCACTTGAGGAAGATAGTGCAACTAGTAATGTTATTACCATCACGTCTAGATCCATGGATGCATGCAACGTGACGAATGAGCAGCATGTTTCACCTAGTGAAACATGTTTACTTGAGAAGGAAGTTGACAATATTACTGAAGATTGCGTTTCAACAATTACTTTCACTGATGAGGACTTATTGCTTGGTTCCAAACCACATAACCGACCATTGTTCGTAACTAGCTATACTCGCGAGCAAAAGGTGAATAGAATCTTGATCGATGGAGGCTCTGCAAAATATCTTATCGTTACAAACATTGAAAGAGTTAGAAATCCCCATGGATGAACTTGCAAATAGTCGTTTGATGATCCAAGGCTTCAACCAAGGGGGACAAAGGACTCTCGGCATCATAAGATTGAAATTGTTGATGGGGGAGATGGCCTCAATTACACTATTTCATGTCATAGACGCTAAGACTTCTTACAATATGCTTCGGGACATCCTCGGCTACATGAAAATGGGGTGGTTCCTTCTACTTGGCATCAATGCTTCAAGTATTGTAGAGACGGTGTGGTAAAGAAAGTTCTTGGAGATGATAAACCTTTTATCGAGCGAGTCACATTTTGCCGATGCCAAGTACAACTCCTCAAGACATTAAAGCAATCAAAGCTAAATAAAATCCACCTAAGCCACAAGATGATGAAGTCATAGAGGGCAAAATCAAGAGTGCTTCGCAAGTCACGATGACAATGGACCTTTGGAGGAATTGGTATTACCTTTAACAAAACTTGATGATAAGAAACCATCTCCGCAACCACTCAAAAGTTTGTCCGCCCACCAAAGGACCTAAGACTAAACACGGAGAAGGGCTCCAAAATGCGAAATGTTTTTGATCCTGAAGCTTACGATCTTCTTGTTAAAGCCGGATATAATCCGCAAGAAAATTCTACCTTGGGGAGGCTCTCTTCTAAAGCTACGAGTATTGAAAAGATGTCAAAAGAAAAGGGACATGTGTCTAAAGATACTCGGACAGTCTTGGGTTTGTGGCATCAACTCCCATTCGTATCGCCATTAGAAGAGCCAACATTAATTATGTGTCCGAAGGAGAACTTTCATCGATGGAGGATGCCTTTGACAAAAATGGAAAGAAGGTCCGACGAATATCGTCTTTGATAGACTCGGACCCATTCAAAAATTGAAGAGCAAAGGAACCATCCATCGAGATTGGGCATCTCTACATTATCAAATATTGGAAAAGATTTAGAAATTCACTGCCACTGAAAAGTTTCAAGTCTTGTTCCATCTCGTATGAAGCGACAAACTACTTTGCTCATATCATGTGAAAGGGTGTTGAAAGCCAAATTTCAAACTATTGTTCTCACGCAACCTCAAGACGATGAAGATGATAAATAAAGTGTGGCATCGACATATCATATCACCTTGAGCGAAGAAGGGGAAGAAGAAGATGCCAAAGATGCTCCTCCCAAACTTGAAGAAGAGATCAAAGCCACGGTCAACGAGCTAAAAGAAATTAATTTGGGCGACAATAATAATCCACGACCAATCTACATTAGTGCATTGTTAACAACTCGATGAAGAAAAATCATTTGTCAAATTGCTTCATGAGTATAAGGATGTATTCGCTTGGTCCTACAAAGAGATGCCTGGATTAGACCCAAAAGTAGCAGACATCACTTGTCCGTTTAGAAAGGAATCCGTCAATTAAGCAAGCTCAACGATGATTTCGCCCGACTTGGTTCCATTGATCGATCTTTGAAGTAAACAAGGTCATCGGCCGGGTTTATCTCGAGAAGTCAAGTAACCTACATGGATCTCGAGCATTGTCCCCGTGTAAGGAAGAAGAATGGTCAAATCGAGTTTGTGTTGACTTTAGATATTTAAATGGGCGTGTCCCAAAGACGATTTTCCATTGCCCATCACCGAACTCATGATTGATGCCACTACGGGCCACAAAGCATTATCTTTCATGGATGGATCATCCGGATATAATCAAATACGTATGGCTCCGGAGAGGATGAAGAGTTGATAGCCTTTCATACCCGAAAGGTATATATTGCTACAAAGTGATGCCATTCATTTTGAAGAATGCTAGAGCTACATATCAAAGAGTCATGAAGAAAATCTTCGATGACATGTTTCACAAAAATATTGAGTGCTATATCGATGATGTGGTCGTGAAGTATAAGAAGCGAAGACCACCTCCTTGATCCGAGGAAAGTTTTTGAGCGATTAAGGAGATATCAACTTAAGATGAAACCACCGAAATGTGCATTCAAATGCAGTGCCGGAAAGTTTCTTGGGTTTGTAGTTCGTCATCGGTATTGAGATTGAGCAAGCAAAGATCGATGTGATAGCAAGGATGCCTCGAACCTCGTGATATTCACGAACTCAAAAGTTTGCAAGGAAAATTGGCTTATCTTCAAGTTTCATTTCAAATCTAGTCGGTCGATGCCATCATTCATCGTCTTATGAAGAAAGGCGTTCCATTTGAATGGGATAAATCTTGCACGAATGCTTTCAAAAATATCAAAGCATATCGACAAAGTCTCATGTGTTGGTTGCACCATGTGTTGATCCTTTATATTGCGCTCAAGAACGCTCGCTGAGCTCTACTAGCACAAGAAAATGATAGTGGAAAAGAGAACGTGTGATACTACTTGAGCGGATGTTGACACCAAATGAGTTGAATTATTCACCGATTGAAAAGATATGCTTGGCATTAATCTTCGCGATCCAAAATTTGAAGCACTACTTTCAAGCTCACACTATTCGTCTTGTCTCAAAAGTGAATCCACTAAAGTATGTTATGACAAAGCCGCTTCTTTCTGATCGACTTGCAAGATGGTACCTACAATTGCAACAATTTGAAATCACATATGTCCCTCAAAAGGCAAAGAAAAGGGCAAGTCTTGGCGGACTTCTTGGCGGATCATCCCATCCTCGAGTGGGAGTTATCCGACGAATTACCTGATGAAGATGTGCTTGTAGTCGAGATTTCCCCTCCATGGAAGATGTATTTGATGGAGCTTCTCATAGAGAAGGAGCTGAGCCGGATTATCTTCGTTACATCCGATAGAGAAGTGTTGCCTTACTCCTTTACTCTAACTCAAAATTGTTCAAACAACATTCTTGAATACCAAGCTCTCATCATTGGGTTGGAGATGGCGGTTGACATAAAGCAATTGCATCTTGAAGTTTATGGAGACTCTAAATTGGTGGTTAATCAACTACTTGGAGTATATGAAGTGAAGAAGCATGAGCTACTCCCATACGTCAATTATGCGAATAGGCTTATTGGATGGCTTGGAGATGTAACAATTGAGCATATTCCAAGGAAGGATAATAAACAAGCCGATGCTTTAGCAAAACTTGCTTCTACACTCGCCATGCCCGAAAGTGAAACTCGTGTGCCAATTTGCGAGAGTTGGGTAGTACCTCCAATCTTTGATGATGAAGGTTGCAATGAAGAAGAAGAAAATCACGTTGTAGAGGTATTTGAAATTGAGAAAGAAAATTGGTGTCAACTACTTTTGGATTATTTGAAGTATGAAAAGTTACCGGATAATCCACGACAAAGGGTAGATGTTCAACGTTGTGCGGCTCGCTTCATTTACTACAAAGGCACACTTTATAGACGACCATTTGATGGAATCTTCTTGTGATGTTTAGGTTGATGAAGTTGTTCAAGCCATGGAAGAAGCCCACTCGGGTTTGTGGCGCCCATCGCCCGTGCCCAAAGTTACACTTTTGAATTAAAAGAATGGGCTATTATTGACCGACAATGGTGAAGGATCGCATGAATTACGCACAAAGATGCCAAGCTTGTCAATTTCATGCAAATTTTATTCACCAACCACCTCGGCCATTGCACCCTACTTTTGTTTTATGGCCATTTGATGCTTGGGGTTGGATATGGTCGGACCTATGACAAAGTCATCCTGAGGACACTTATATATCTTGGCCGCGACATACTACTTTTCTAAATGGATCGAGGTTGTACCCTTAAAGAAGTGAAGAAAGAAAATATCGCCGACTTTATCCGCATAAACATTATTTATCGCTATGGGATCCTCGATACATAATAACGAATAACGGAAGCCCTTCTCAAATAGCCTCATAGATAAACTTTGCCAAAAGTTTCAATTCAAACAAAGAAAGTCCTCTATGTATAACGCTCCGACTAATGGACTTGTCGAAGCTTTTAACAAAACTTTGTGTAACTTGTTGAAGAAAGTGGTCTCAAAGTCAAAGCGAGATCGGCACAAAAGGATCGGAGAAGCTCTATGGGCATACCGAACCACATATAGAACGCCCACTCAAGCAACTCCGTGCGCGCTTGTATATGGTGTTGAAGCGGTTGTTTCCTTGAACAACAAATTCCGTCACTAAGGATAGCCTTGCAAGAAGGACTAACCGAAGAAGAAAATGCACGATTACACCTCGAAGAATTAGAAACTCTCGATGAGAAAAGATTGAAAGCACAACAAAGACTTGAATGTTATCAAGCTCGCCTTTCTAGGGCTTTTATTAAAAAAGTGCGATCACGCTCTTTTCAAGTTGGTGATTGGGTGCTTGCTGTCAAAAGACCCATCATTACTACTCATCGAACTGGAAACAAATTCACATCAAAATGGGATGGTCCTTATGTTGTTAAAGAAGTCTGCACCAATGGTGCTTACAAATTGGTCGCCGAAGATGGCTTGAGAATTGGCCCCATAAATAGCAAATTCATAAAACACTATTATCCTTAGAGACAGAATAAAGCTCCATGACGCATGAGCTTAAACGGCATGTTACTCCTGACCAGCACGAGTATAAAATGTGAACGATAACCACCAAAGGCAAAGTACGTGGTGAAACTGCTAACTTCCCCACCAAAGTGAATACATGTGGTTAAATTGTTAATATCTCCCACTAAAGGTATTTTATGTGGTTAAAATATTAAATACCCCACCTAGTCTAGGGTGGTTAAGCAATAGATATTCATGGCCCGCACGAGTATAAACTGTGTACGGCACCCCCCCTTTAAAAAAATATCCCTTGAACTACGTTATGACTTGATCCCTTTTCTTGGGTACGTAGGCACCTTAGAATTTTCTAAGTTCAGTCATGAGTTTGTGATAGTTATGATTTCGTGATGAATTCAAAAAAAAAGGTCAAAAAAAAGGACGCAAGCTCTCAATTCTTCCTTGGCAGCCTCTAGACGCACCATCGAAAGCTCCAAATTTTCCAGCACTTCATCATTCGAAGGCGAAGTATTCTGAATAGTGGTAATCTCTTTTTCAATCTGTTGAACTTCAGTATGAGCAATGTGAAAAAGTTCTTCTTGTCGCTTTAATGAGGCGGTCAAATTCTTCTTTCTTTTCCTCAAATTGTCAAGCTCCCTATTAATGGACTCTAACTCTTCCTTAGTGAATGAAATCTGGGCAGACTCTTTAGCTTCTTTAGTCTTGGCATCATGCAAATGATCTTCGACTTTGCTCAATTGTTTTGCAAGAAGTTCTTTAGACACAATCTCTGAAGATGACGACCTTGCCTCATCATATGCAACAGCTTTGTCAAAAAGATCTTTCAAAGATCCCTCCACAAAAGAGATGTCAATAATATTAAAACTCTTCATAGATTTGAGCACAATCATCATTTCATCTTGAATAGAGGAAAGGGAGTCAATTGGAATGTTGCATATCTTCTCACGGAGATCGCCCCATAACTTTTGAAGGTATTCTTGGTGGTTACGAATAAATTTTTCACCTTGAAATACCGAAAATACCGCACAAGGAGACGTCTTGGCCTCAACAGAGTTAGATGTAACCTTTTGATGATTCACGGTTGGCAAGTTGGGCCCCATGATTGACTTCTGGCTATCTTGTGATCCATACTCGCACTCATTATCGAGTAGTTGTTTCTCCAGCTGAAACATCACACCATCAAATTAGAAAAAGGATTACCAATCAAAACAAAGTGACGGGAAGTAAAAAAAAACGAAAAAAATGAAAAAAAAAATGAAAAAATAATTACTGACCTCTTCAACAAAATTCCAACCATGTGTTTGTGGGTCGTAGCTGTTATATTTCTTTAATCCAGGTGTAATTTGTGCAGATAGCTTTTGGGTTGGAAAATTGAAATCTGTTTCATGGATAATGACTACATACAATGCTAATGTGGGCCAATCTTTATTTTATTATGGAGTCATCATCTTTTTCAAGCCCCAAGTGAATTTATGGACTCCATTCACATTAGCGGGCCAAATCAATTTGAGCGAGCCCAATTTGGTTTTGAGTTCACTTGAAGCAAGGAAGTTGGCCTAATTATTGATATATGCGGCTTTCAAGTCTCAAGGTCCGGATATCAAATTCTTATGTATCATATGTCAAATTCCACGATTCATTTGTTTAAATTCCAAAGCCTACAAGCGTAATTATTTGTCGCGACTTATTCACTCCAAGACACGTCGTCCGTGAGCAAGTCTCGAGGGGGCATTTGTAGACAAATTAAATTTGCATCAATCAAATGGTGACACATGTGTAATTTTATATTAAATATCAATTATATATTTTCTATTTATATTTGGGAAATTAATTAAATTTAATTCCTAATTTAAAATAGTTAATTTATTGATATTTTAATATATATTTATTGGCCAATTAAAAAATGCCAAATGTCAAATTCTTATAAATCAAGATTTATCTTGATTTATTATTATTTCTTTTGATAATTATCACAATTTGTGATTAAAGAAATAATATTAAATCGTGAAGGACCAATCAAATTAGAGTCCTCGCCATATGAGTTATCCAAAGTCCCCTCTCCTACAAGTATAAATAGGGGTCATTCTCAAGGAATTAAATCACAATTCTAAGAGAAGAAATCCAAGCAAGAAGGCGGTGGAAAAAATTCTCTCAAGGCAAGAAGAGCATATTCAAAGAGATCCACGGTGTTCAAGGCAAAATTTAAGGCGTTCATCATGGAATCCACTCAAATCACGGCGTTTAATTCGGGAATAAGCTTCCAAGCCCTCGGGTTAACGTTGTTGAATTCAAAACCATCTTGGAGGAAGATCAAAAGGTCAATTTCACCAAGAAGTTCATATATTCAATTCAAATACCATCATATATTTTACGTTTGATTCGAGATCAAGCTGTCAAGCCCTCGAATTAATGTTATTGAAGTTCAAGTTCAAGTTTGGAGAAGATCAAACTGAAGAGTTCAACTCAAAATTCTCAAATCCCGGATATTTTATTCTTGAAGACAAGAATCAAAGGATTTAGTTTAGAGATTGTAACCATTTTGATAGTTTGATCCATATATATTTAATTTGTACGTTTTTTTCTTGTTTGTTTATTCGCATACAATAAAAATTTGTGTTACAGTCGCATGTCTTAGATTTCCACTTCTCTGATGGGTATTTTAAGGATTAAAATATAATAATTCTAACATTGGTCGATCTCAAATTACTCCACCTCCCTGAAATCTCCTTCCGCCCAAGCTCCACCGTAAACCTACACAAAAGGAGGGCCGGAGGGTTGCTTCGACGTCAATGGCATAGCCAGGAATAAAACGGGGGGTGGCCCGATATACAAATTTTGGGTGGGCCAGAAAAAAAATTAAAAGAAAACCATATAAAATTTAATTATTTTTTTTTCTAAAAACAATTACCTAAAAAAACAATTTAAAAGGGCAGGGCGGGTTGGCCTCCTAGCTACGCCATTGTCCGGCGTACTCTCTTCGATGCTTAAGTTAGAAGTGTGTTCAACAAGAAAAGAGGTAAAATATAATATGACAGTGAAAAGAGTAATTGGGGTTTTGAATGAACCTGTAACACCATATTAGGTATGACCTAATTAGGATTGCCATAAAATTCGGATTCTGTTATGATTTCCGTAATATAATCTGGTTAGGATAAGCTCCGCCTATTTCAGAGGCCAACTTACTCAACCAGCTCAAGAGATCTGGGCTATCTTAAGTCATCAATCCCCTTTGGTTTCAGTACATCCAATCTCGAAGTCATTATACTCTAAGAGTTCAGTTTAAAGATCTTATTTCTTTATAATAGCCCATTTATTCCGAGATGTAGACTTCAACCTACGATGAACAACTCAGCTCTAGCAACAAAGCTCTTTGTTCTCATCTACAGCTCGACTCACGAGATCGGACCAATTTAATCCTCATCAAACTTACTGAAATTCCACATATACATGAAAATGATAGGGTAAGTAGATGCTACCCAAGTGGGTAGTGTCCAACTCCCATAGAATTGTGACATATGTCCCACTATGACATATGCATGTATTTTTTTTCGACAAAAGAAAATTAAAATGGAACACATATCACAATCCTGGAGTAGTTGGGCTCTACCTGTTAGATAAATATTTTTATCATGATTTTGATGATTTTTTTTAACTGAGTTTTTATACCAAAACAATGTCCCTAAATGTTGTCCAAATACTCCCAATTGATTTAAAATGTTTTTACTAATTTTTTGGAGTATTTCTTGAAGTTTATTTTTGTCAAAAATCGAACAATACTTCTGTTTTGAGGTCAACCGGTCGCCCTAGAGGGCATCCCATACCTGAAAGTCGAAACTTGAAACAGAAACAAAACTAGGGATAAAAATGGGCAGGTCGACCAGTCGACCAAGGGGTCGACCGACGTACCGACATGGTCAACCGGTCGACCACCCGGTCGACCGGTGCCTGCAAGTTTGCCAAACTTCAGATTCTTTTCTGTATTGAAATTTTGAGAGGGCAACCGGTCCAACAGGGGGTCGACCGGTCGGACCCCCCGTCGACCGGCCCCCCTGTGTAAAATAGTGAGATCTAAATTTAAATTTCTATCTCTACGCGACCGGTCGCCCTATGTTCTTTGACAGCAAAATTCAAACCGTTGGACAGCCATTATCAACAAGATTTACTTTATCAATTTTGTACATTATTTCTACATCTTGTGATCTTCTTTTTGTAGACAAAAGTGAAGATGGATAAGCCTATGTTGGAGATCCAATCTTGAAGACTCTCCTATAAATAGAGGAAGATTTGAAGCAAACAATACAACGACACAAGCAAACAATACAACAAGAAAATCAGCAAATTTTTCTAAGTCTTCATTTTCATTATTCTTGTTGTAATAGCCTAAGCTCTTGCACTTGCACAATCTTGAGGTCTAGGCTTTTTATTCTTGATTACACTTGCACTCAAAGTTTGTATACTTCATTTATTGAGTTGTAATCTTAAATTTTTCTATCATCCAAAACAAGATATCATTGTTAGTGTTCTTGTGGTAAGAACACACTTGGGTGATCTTAGGTGTTGAAGAGTGTGGTACTCTTTATAGGTGTTGAAGGAAGATTGTGGTAATCTCCTTGTATGTGTTGTAAGAAGATTGTGATAATCTTCAAAGGTGGTGTTGTATTAATTGTGGTAATTAATAAAATCTTTTTTTCTTTTTGAAATCCATCCCAGAGATACTGGGGTGGTAGAGGATTAGCCCTAGGTGGGTCGAACCTCTATAAATCGACGAGTGTTGTTTATTTTCCGCACTTACATTCTTGTCATTTATTTGTTCATTCGAAAAATAGGGCGATTTGCGAAAAATTGGCATAATCTATTCACTCCCCTCTAGATTATCGTAGCCACTTGGACTAACACTACCCACTTAGTAGCATCCACTTACCTTGATAATATAATTTCTCCCAAGTCCCAACAAAAAAAAAAATCTAACTTTTGAAAATTTAAGCTGATAAATCAACCCAACAAGTCCACTTACTATAAAGACTAAAAGGAAAAGAAGAAAGAAGATTTTTGAGAATATAGTATGCATATTATTGCAGAAAGAGGGGTAGAAAAAAAATGCACCGTAGTTTTTTTAATTCTTTTTTTAAGAAATAAGTCTACGAGACTACGAGGGGTATAATTATTAGAACAATATTTCTTATTAGAGCTGACAAAATTAGTTCGATCTATATAATATTAAATTGGACTTTATTTTTAGAGGCTCGAGAAGGATCAAATCTATTTTAGCCTATCTCAAATAACCTGAAGTCCAAATGACCCAATATAATCATATGTGTATCTAAATATGATTAATGGGTTTGGATTGGGCTGCAGGATGACGGGCCTATAAAACTACATACTGGCCCTACTAGGGCCTGATTATCGTTTGGCCCGACGCGACACATTGTTAGGTCTGCTTCTTATTATGATGATCTATATTGATCCGGCCTGGAATAGGCCTAGTTAGAGAATGGGCTCTCATAAGCCGAGTCCAACTACAAGCCCATCAAGGTCCACTTCTTAAGGCCCAGTTTCTAGAAGGCTGAGAGTGCTCGGGATAGATATGCGAGCTCGGTATTTTGGAGCCTAACTTAAATTCCTCAGATCTAGATAAGATTTTACAACAAACGTCTGACAGATTCTCCTTAACCATTTCCTAAAAATACTAAACCCTAATCTGTGAGCCTTATAAATAGTCATTCACCATGTATGAGTAAGGTTAATGCATTTTTACTCATCCACACTACATCTGAGCTATTTTTTATCTTCCTCGAATTGATATCTGACTTGAGCGTCGGAGAGGGTACGCCGGAAAAACCCTCCGGCCCCCCTTTCTTGCAGGTGCTCGGTGTTTGCAGCGGAGCTCGGTCGGAGATACGTCGGAGTTCGATCAGCTTTGTCACCGTACATTTTCTGGTATAACCAAATTGGCGCCGTCTGTGGGAAGTTTTGAGCTAAGGCGTGAGGTTTCAAGGGCGATTATGGAGGATTTGAGGAGGAATTTGACGAGGACTCAACCGCACTCCCATGGTTGATACGCCAGGGAGTGACTCGAGAGAGGGCGTCGTCCCCCCACCACCCCTGGAGGATCCACATCAGAAAATCCGGAATGACTCGGGGGGCTCTGTCCCATTATCCTACGGAGTGGGGATATTGGGACCCATGTTTTTTGAACAACTAGGTAATTTTGTTAATCCAAATGCGTGGAGCAAAGTGTGGATCGGAGGTTTAGCCATTGGGTGCCGCCACCACCTCCTGTCACCACCCCGGGGGGTGCGCAGGAGGCTAGAAATCCTGAGGGAGGTGACAGAGGGCGGCGGGGTCCTGTGGTGGAGGAGGAGCACTCATCTCGTGCTACGGAGTATACCGCCACGGATGATCCTGATCGGTCGTCGAGTGGATGAATGATCTTCGATGGAAGTAAGGGAGGTGCGGAGGAGAGTAGCAGAGCGCTGTAAGAGCCTTTGTTCCTCGGGTGCGGAGAGGACGCCATTCACGGAGGAGGTGATGGCGGACGAGTTACCGATCCCATGAGCTTTGAGTTTTGAATATGACGGCACGACGGACCCATGGGATCACTTTTTGCCGGTTCGAAAATGCGGTGTTGTTACATAGGTTCTCTCGACGGAGTAATGTGCGGTGTGTTCCCAACAACCCTCACTAAATTGGCGCAGCATGGTTTTCCCAACTCCCCGAACTCTATAAGAACTTCGATGAATTCACTGTGTTTATGCATCGCTTCACTAGCCGCAAAGATCGAAGGCCCCTTTGACATTATTCAAGATCAAGCGATGAAGGAGGATAAGGGTCGAGGAGTTACATCCAAATACCTTCACAAGAAGAAAGTCGAGGTACCCTCCAGCCCGAGATTTTGACAAACGCATTGGCACAGGGACCGAGAGATGGAGAATTTTTTTGAGTCCTTGGTAATTGAGCCAACCAAAACTTTCGATGAGTTGTTGGCCGGCGGAGAGAGATACATTAATTTGGAGGAAGCTAGGAAGATGAAGAAGGAAGAAGGAGTAAAAGGAGAGATAAGATGGAAGATAAGGAGGAGAAAACGCCTCGAGAAAAATCGAAGGTGGAGGTATTAGGAGGAAGGCCTAGATTTGATAAGTTCACTCACGCTGGTGGCTTCTCAAGGAGAGGTGTTTTCAAGAATAGAAAGACACCCCTACTTGAGGTGGCCAAGGACATATTCGAGAGGTTCCCGAGGAAGGAGAAGAGAAATGAGTTTTGTCATTTTCACAATGAATATGGGCACACCACAGAGCAAATGTACTCACCGAAGGATGAAATCGAAAGAATGATCCAGGCAGGACACTTGAAGGAGTTCGTGTATGTGGATAAGAGGAGGTCGAAGGGTAATTACCGGAGAGGGCAAGGTAATTACCAGCAGAGGCAGGAGCCGGAGAAAAAGCCGGACGAAGAGAAGAATCTTCCCCCTCCACCGCCAAGGAGGGGTTATTCAGATGGTTATTGGGGTCCGTCTGAGGGGATTCTCGAAGGGCTAGAAAGAGTTACGTCGGGCGGCAAGGCACGAGAGAATTCAAGAACAAATGAGGATTGAACAAGACCGTGGGTCCAAACATTCGAGTTTGGACCGCAGATAGGTGGGGTATTGTGACTCCATACGGTGATGCCCTTGTAATTACGGCAATGATTGCGAATTACGATGTGCGAGAGGGTGTTTGTAGATACAGTAGTTCAAATGATATACTCTTTTATGAATGTTATAAATGAATGGACTTGCAGTTTTGGAGATGGTGGATACTTCCCACGTGGGCTTTGCGGTGGAACTATTCAACATCGGGGATGGTTACTTTGCCCATGTCCTCGGGTAAAGAACCATTCAGAAAACGAGGATGGTGAGATTTTTGGTGGTAGATGCCCTTCGTCATATAATGTGATGATTGGGAGGCCATCTCGAATGCGTTCCAAGTCAGGTCTCGATATATCATCCAAAGATGAAATTCCCGATGACCAAAGTGGGAGAAGTAGAGGGGATCAAAGACATGGCACGAAGGTTGTATGTGGAGAGCCTTCGGATGGTCGAGAGGAGAAGCTCACGATGATGGGAAAGGAAAGAGAAGATCATTAAGTTGGACGATCCGGTGGAACATGTGCGCGCAGAATGAGGAATTGATATGGTGGATTTGGTACCGGGAGAGCCGGTAAAGCTACGAAGATAGGGAGAAACTTGCGATGATCTTAAAGAAAAATTGGTGGAGTTCTTGAGAAGCAATGCCGACGTGTTTGCCTGGTCGGCTAACGATCTAGTGGGGATAGATCCGAGCATCGCGAGAACATGACTTAACGTGAACCCTTCATACAAACCAAATGATGATGCGAAGAGATGAACTTTGGTCCAAAGAAGGACGCAATTATTCGAGCGAGGTACGTAAGTAAGCCGCTGAGTGCGGGCATATTAAGGAAATCCAGTTTCCCGAATGGTTATCTAACATTGTCTTGGTCCCGAAGACTCAAGACGATTGGAGGATGTGTATAGACTTCAGGGATTTGAATAGAGCGTGCCCTAAAGACTATTACCCACTCCCGAGAATAGATCAACTGGTGGACTCTACCTCAGGATGTGAGATGCTTAGTATGATGGATGCCTCTCAAGGCTATCACCAGATCCGGTTGTACAAGACCTAGAAAAGGGTGAGCTTCACCACCTCTTTTGGTACCTATTGCTACGTTGTGATGCCCTTTGTCTAAAAATGCGGGGCAACATACCAAAGATTGGTGGACAAGATGTTTAGTGATCGGATCGGAGAAATATGGAAGTCTATGTCGATGACATGTTGGTTAAAAGTGTGAAGGCCGTGGACCATGTGAAGGACCTAATGGAAACATTCGATACAATCGAGGAGATATAAGATGAAGCTTAATCCCAAGAAATGCGCTTTTGGGGTGAGATCGGGAAAGTTTCGGGATACATGGTAACAGAGAAAAGGAATTGAAGCTAATCCTATAAGGTAAGGGCTATACGAGAGATGGCCGAGCCCAAGGATGAAAAGGATGTCTGAGTTTGACTGGGAGGATAGAGGCCTCAATCGATTCATCTCGAGGTCGGCGGAGAGGAGCTTGCCTTTCTTTAGAGTATTAAGGAAGGCCAAGAATTTTGCTTGGGATGAAGAATGCCGTAAAGCGTTTAAGGAATTGAAAGATTACTTGGCCGAGCTATCAAGATCGACAAAGCCGATACCCGGAGCCATTGTATCTTTACATTTCGGTAGAGAAAGCGGGGTTAGTACGGTATTGATAAGGGAGGAGAACTCGGTGCAAATGCCGGTGTATTATGTGAGCAAGGTGTTAAGAAACGCCGAGGTAAAGTATGCAGAGATTGAGAAGGCCGCTTTGCTCGATGATAACAAATGGAGATTGAGGCCATATTTTTGTCGCATAAAGTGATTGTGGCGCACAAACTTGCCGTTGAAGCGTCATGATGAGTAAACCCAAGTCTCGGGAAGGTTGGTGAAGTGGGCTATTGAATTGAGCGAGTATGATATAGAGTTCCGAGCCGAATCGCCATTAAGCCCAGCCTTAGCGGATTTCGTGCATGAATTAACGGGCGATGTGCCCGAGGAGGAACATGGATACTATTCGTGGACGGATCCGTGGGAAGCATGGGATGCGGAGTAGGTATTATATTGATCGATCCAGAGGGGATGGAGAGTAGTTTTGCGGTGAGATCGGATTTCAAGTTGTCCAATAATGAGGCAGATTTGAGGCCTTTTTGCGAGAATCAATATGGCACAAGATGAGAGCATCTAAGGTACTCATACATATAGATTCCCAATTGGTATACAAACAGATAAGAGGGGAGTTCGAGATTCGGGAAGAAAGGATGAAAAATTATGTGGAGAAATATAAGATCCTAGAAAAGAAGCCGAAAGAAATCGAGGTCCCGCCATATACCGAGGGAAGAAAATGCGAAGGCCGGTTTCTTATCTAAGATTGCAAGTTCAAATGACAGGGTTATACGACAGAATATTCTCTGTTGGTAGATCGGATACGATTCTCGAGTTTGGAGATCGGAGAGATAGAGGAGAATGAAGATTGGAGAGTGCCAATCCTAGCGTATCCGAAAGAGGGATATTGCCGAAATATAGAAAGAAGCGGCTCGGGTAAAAATACAAGCGACTCATTTTTGTATCTTGGGAGAATTGTCAGTATAAGAAGGGGTTTAGTGCTCCGCTTTTGAGATGCGTAAGTTACAAGGAATGAGAGTATGTTTTGAAGGAAATACATGAGGGATGTTGTGGAAATCACATGGGAGCCAGGACTTTGGCAAATAAAGTACTAAGGGCGGATATTTTTGGCCGAGCTTAAGAAGAGATGCGAACTGATGGTGAAACGGTGTGAGAAGTGTCGTGCATGCGCCTTTCATACATAAAGCCACCGAGGAACTCATGACTATGAGCTCGGCTTGCCCATTTGCTAGGTGGGGAATTGATATTGTGGGGCCTTTCCTCCGGCCTCGGACGGGAAATTCTTGATAGTTGCGATAGATTATTTTAGCAAATGAGTGGAAGTTCAACCATTGGCTAAAATAACCGAGGATGTGGTTATGAAGTTTATTTGGCAAAGATATAGTATGCGGGTTCGGATACCTCGGGTGATTGTTTCGAGATAATGGAACGCAGTTCAACGGAGCGAGGATTCGGGAATGGTGTAAAGAAATGAAGATTAAAATGACTTTCACCTCGGTGGCCCACACGACAGCGAATGGGCGGTAGAGAGGTTACGAATCTTGGTCCAAGGGTTGAAGGCTCGGCTAGAAAAGTCCTGGAGGGGCTTGGGTCGAGAGTTGAGCTCGGTCTATGGGCGTATAGACGAATCCAAAAGAAGAACAGACGACACCCTTTAGTCTAGTATACGGAATGGATGCGGTCATACCAAATTGAGATCGGGATGGAAACCCACCGTATTCAAAACTACGAGGAAAATCGAATGAAATGAGAACTCAAGAGGCTTTGGATATGATCAATGAAAAGCGAGATATGGCATTTTTACGAATGGAACGGGCAAGAAGTCGAGTCCGAGCTAGTTACAATAGCGAGTAAACAAGAGGAGTTTTCACCGGGGACTTGGTGTTGAGGAAGGCAAATGCTACGAAAACCGAGGAAAACGAAGCTAATTGGGAGGGACCTCTCGGAGTAATCGCTGATCTTGGTTGGTGGTGCTTATGAGTTAGAGGAGTTAGACGGAAAAAACTACCCCGAGCATGGAACATTGTTAACCTGAAGAAGTACTATTCTTAAGAGAAAGGAAGTTCTGTGAGTGGACCCATGATGTCTACCAAAGTTTCGTTTTATCTTGATGTAATGAAGAAAAGAATGAATGAAAGAGTTTACGCTTTACCGACTTAAAACGTGTGAATATAGCAAAATCTTGATTCAAATTCTTAGCTTGAAAAAAAAAGTAAATAATGATTTAAAGGGTGGATACCCATGAAATAAAACCGAGTAGCTCCGGCTTGATCATGAAATGGTCGAGTAGTCGAGTCTTGGAAGAGTGGATACCCATAAGTACTTTTAGCTTTGTCCCCAAGTGACATGAAGCTAAAAATACCTGGCTCACTCGAGCCTCGAAAAATCGAAAAATTATCCAAGTATTTTTAGCTTTGTCCTCGTGACTTGAAGCTAAAAATACCGCAATCACCGAGCTTCAAAAATCGAAAAATTGCCAAAGTATTTTTAGCTTTGTCCCGATGTGACTTGAAGCTAAAAATACTTGCACTCAACTTGAGCTTCAAAAATCGAAAAGTTGCCAAAAAGTATTTTTAGCTTTGTCCCAAAGTGACTTGAAGCTAAAAATACCTGCAACTTCACTCGATCCTCGAAAAATCGAAAAATTATCCAAGTATTTTTAGCTTTGTCCCCGAAGTGACTTGAAGCTAAAAATACTTGCACTAACTTTTGAGCTTCAAAAATCAAAAATAGAAAACAAGAAAGGAAAAGAGCTCGATCAAAAGAAAAGTTCATTAAACATAAAAGATGAAGTACATGGAATTAAAGAGGCCAAATTATATTTACAAGAGCTAAGAAGGGTGTATCCTTAATGCCGTAATCCGCTACGGTTAAGGAGT
Source organism: Rehmannia glutinosa (assembly GCA_016081115.2). Lineage (NCBI taxonomy): Eukaryota > Viridiplantae > Streptophyta > Magnoliopsida > Lamiales > Orobanchaceae > Rehmannia > Rehmannia glutinosa. The sequence continues at coordinate 21,160,106 of CM071937.1, read as the reverse complement.
CTCATCTCGGATCTCGATAGTCAGACGCTTCAAAGAAGAAGAGCAGAAGCATCTCCCGAGCCGGGGAGGAGCTAGATGAGCCAAGACGAAGCTCGGTCGGCCTCAAAAAAAGGATATGGTTGAGGAAGTCGGAGAGCTCAGATTAACCCGATTTGCCTCGGCAAAAAAGGATTATAGCCTTCGGGATCGATGGCGAAGGTTAAGGCTTTGTTCGATAAAAATTTTCAACAAAGCCCTTCTCCCGCCTTGGGCCTCGGCCGATCAAAGGCCAAGTGGAAATATTGGAGAGCTCCGCCGAGAGAAGAACGTCAAGGAACTCTTGAACTTAGAAAACTTTGTTTGGCCACCTCCCGAGCCTTTTGAACTAGAGCACAACACTCGGTGATTGGAGGAAGTTCTCGAATCTTGGCTCGGCACCTTCCTCTCGAGCCTCATCTACTTGACGAGCGGATCGCCGGAATTTTTCGAGCTCGGCCTTGAGAGCTCCTATCTCCTCATCCTTATTAGCCAGGGTAGCTTTGAGTTCGTCGAGCTCGGCTTTGCCTTTGTCCAAAACCTTGAGCATGTCCTCTTTGAGTTGGGCCACTTGTTGCTTTGCAGATCATTGCGCTCATCGACGAGGTTGGGATCAAGAAAGCCCACGCGACTTCGGGCGACTATTTTAGAAAGCGGAGTAAGGCCCGTGAAATTACAATAAAAGCAAGTATGAGTAGAAGAATGAAGTAGTAAACTAAGAACATAAGAAGGAAAATATTTTACCCTAGAAAAGTCGAGTGAAATTATCCACTGTGTCGAGGCGGAAGCTTTGTTGCGGTGGGCGACGTTCCCGAGGAGGCAAAGGCCCTGTAAGAACTCGGCCGCCGTCCGGGGATGGAGATTTTCCATAATGGGGACTGCAAAAAAAATGTCCGTTGGGAGTAGTAGTATCTCCCGAATCGCCGAAATCCTTGGATTTCTTTTGAGAAGAGTCCAGAGCAGACGGTGGGTGCTTCTTCAGAGTTGGGTTGTTGCTAGGATCTGAGAACTCCCTAATGACATCCCGAGCTGAGTCGGGGCGAATGGTCCGGGGAGACTTAGGAGCTTGGCCCTCGGTAGGTTGAGCAGAGGTGATGGAAGGAGGAGGAGGTTGATTGGACTGAGGATTGGAAGACGTTCCCTGGGAGGGGGCACGGCTCATGGAAACATTTCTCTTCCGAGCTGCGTCCTTCTCGGCAAGTCTTTTATGCATGGCGGTGGCTGAAGAAAGAGGTAACAAATGTTAGTAAAAAAAAAGGGAGAGGCAGACAGAAAATAAGTACTGGCAAAGATTAATACCGAGGTCATCCTCGAGCTTGGCCGGAGTATGGCTTAATTTGAAATACCATAATAGGGCAGGGCAAGAGCAGAGTCGGGAAAGATCATACTCTTGCTTATTTAACCGATCTATGAGAACTTGGAGGTCGGGATCTCGCCTCCTAATATTTACCTTCCTCTGAGGAGGAACTTCCCAAACCCACTGGGTAGGGAAGGGCCAGGGTTCGGGAGAAGAGAGGAAAAAGTAACGATCCTTCCAAAACTTGTTGGAAGTAGGATATTTCCCGAGGAATCGTGCATCACCTCGGGAAGAAAGATAGAACAGGCCACGAGTAGTGGAAACCTTTATTTGAAATAGAGAGTGAAAGAGCTCGGCCGTTGGCTCGATTTCGAGAAATTTGGTGACCATGACGAAACCGGTCATTAGTCGAAAGGAGTTCGGGGAAAATTGGTTTAAAGGAATTTGATACAAGGCTGAGAGTTCGGTCATGAGAGGATGAATAGGAACCAAGCCCACCATCAATCTGCCCCGAGAAAAAAGGCTAGAAAACTCGGTGGAGGCCGGTTCGACCTATCATAAACGCTAGGAGAGCCAATTTAAAGGTTGAAGGAATGCTTATGTTTTTACAGAGATATTTTAAATTCCTAGCAAACATGGCGGTAGCATTGAAACTACTATCTACATGGGAGGTCGGGATAATCGGCCTTATTTCTACATTAGAATAACTCATATCGAAAAGAGAGCTAGAGCTCACCGGGAGATTTGAGGAAGAGTCCTCGGTATGATGTGAAGCGAAAAGGAGCGGCATTTTCGTAAGAAAGTTCCACTCATCAACCCAGGCCGCTAAACCACTTATTTCAGATCCGTTGAAGTACGTAGAGGAAAGATTTACAGGAAGGAAGACATGATATTATACAAAATAAGAAAAACAGAGAAAGAAGATAGAGATGGGGGAATAAAAATAGGGCTAGGAAAGTACCTAAGTAGAAGGCGGCCTTAGAAGAAAATGAGGAAGAAAAAATTACACGCGGAGTGGAGGTTCTCGAGTCGGAGGACGTCCCGATAGATGCCGAAATCGCTGAGGGAGAGGATGGGCAAAAAGTGAGAAATGAAATGGAGAGCCCTTTATATAGAAGAAGAGGTCGCACACAAGTCTCGGTGACATTAAATCTTAGTTGATGATGAGGAAGGAGATCTAGGGTAATGGTGCATTGGGCGCAGGACGACGTCCCATCAATAGGGCAATAATGACATGGATGGATCTCAAGAAAGGAATTTCAAATGATAGGAAACTTTCGATATATGAATCAATATATACATTGGATGACTTGTTTGGAAGAGCTTTCGCTTCGCGTGATTAAAGAAACACTATAACCAAGCTTTTCTACGAACAACTCAAATAGTGGGGATCGGTTGATCCTACTGGAATAGCCTAGTTAGAGAATGGGCTCTCATAAGCCGAGTCCAACTACAAGCCCATCAAGGTCCACTTCTTAAGGCCCGGTTCTAGAAGGTGAGAGTGCTCGAGATAGATATGCGAGCCTCGATTTTGGAGCCTAACTTAAATTCCTCGGATCTAGATAAGATTTTGCAACAAACGTCCGACCAGATTCTCCTTAACCATTTCCTAAAAATACTAAACCCTAATCTGCAGTGAGCCTTATAAATAGTCATTCACCGGTATGAGTAAGATTAATGCATTTTTACTCATCCACACTACATCCGAGCTATTTTTTATCTTCCTCGAATTGATATCCGACTTGAAATACTTCGGAGAGAGCAGACGGAAAAACCCTCCTACCCCCTTTTCTTGCGGGTGCTCGGTGTTTGCGGCGGAGCTCGATCGGAGATACGTCGGAGTTCGATCGCCTTTGTCACCGTACATTTTCTTCGGTATAACCATATATGCCTCTTAGACTCTTATTATAATGGGTCGAATATGCAATCCAATAATCCATAGTCACATCAAATACCCATAATAACATCTTACAAACCAAACGGGGCCCAAGAGCAGAGCACAAGTACGTAAGAAACTAGTTATAAGCCCATAGGCCCAAACCTTCCAAATCCGAGAATCAAACAACCGATCGCACACTTCATCCTTACCCCACACCACCAAACCTCTCAATCCAGCCAATAAGAACCTGACACGTAAAATCCTACCTGTCAACTGCTGACCCTTTTGTAGTAACACGGAACTTCTATGCTACCTTGGGCTCCAATATATCGCCTTTGGCGCGGTCCTCACTGCAAAATCCTGGAGCCAAAAGCTTCCCTGAAAATTGCACTTTGAATCCGTCCCCTCCAAATTTACATAATTTATTATTATATTTTTATTATTATTTTGCTTGAACATTAAATAAAAATAATTCCTTTACACCTGTGCATTCATTCATTCCATATACACACAACCAACATACTACTACAAAGTTTTTTCGGTTTAATGTGCCATTAAAGCAGTTTTTTTTTTTTTTCTTGTTTTGTTTATCCGTGATTCACTAATATTCTTATCCCTTTATTCCTCCTTACTCTCGGATTTTCTTTTTTAAATTTGTTGTTTGGTCGGAAGATTTCGGGTTTCTTGCAGAATTCGATTAAGGAAAATCGAATTAGAGGGTGGATTATATTTTTTTTTCTGGGTTTTCAGATTGGGTGGGTTTGAGTTGTAATTCTGAAAAATTAGGGTTGCATTGAAAACTTTCGGCGGAAGATTTTTGTTAAATCTCAATAATCAGGATTTGTTTGAAGGGCACCTGGATTAGTTTTTCCGCCGTCGAGAAGAGGAATTAGGGTTTTTGTGATGGGCGAATTTGATTGATGCGGAGAAGATGATAGGGAAACCGCCGAGGAAAATTGGAATGCCGAAATTTAAGCGTTGTTCAGCGGCGAAAGAAGAAATCACTGGTGGAAACGACGTTGAGCAATCATGCACCGCTGCTACGAATTCTGTGAAGATGCAGAAGACAGCCAATCAATGTTTTACAGTTCCTGTTGTCCAAGTAGATGGGAACAATATTGATTTTTCAAACCACTGCCGTACGACTGGAGTATCATTCTGCAATGCCGAAGCCAATTCCACTCCTCAGAAGGTTGCTGAGAATAAGCCTCCATTGTTGAAGTCTTCCCGAGGACGCAAGCAGGCACTCCCTATGAAATTTAGTGACTCTGTTTTGCACTCATGGAAGAAAGAAAAGTCAGATTGTTGTGATGATTTGAAAAGCTGCGTGGCTGATAATGATGAATATGTTCAGGATGTGCCCTGTAATAAGAAGTCAAAGCGAAAGGAGTCGTCTGCATCTTATGATGACATTTATTTAGTCAAGAAACCACGGATTGGAAAGCAATTTGGCTTCCAATTGAAAAACATAATTTTAGAGCCTTATTCCGGTCCGCGTAGTTCAGCGACGTCGGTAAATGAAGGAATTTCTTCGAAGTTGAATGGACATGCAGGATTGATGAAACCAGTGCAGGAGAAAGTAGTTAAACAGAAGGCTGATTTTTATGAACCTGGTGATTTTGTTATGGGCGATATAATTTGGGCGAAATGTGGGAAGAATTTTCCTGCTTGGCCTGCTATTGTGATTGATCCCAGTTCCCAAGCTCCTGTGGCGGTAGTGAGAGCTTGTATACCCGGCACTATTTGTGTGATGTTTTACGGGTACTCTAGGAGTGGAAAAAGGGTAAAACAAATTATCTAACACTTGGGTTTCATGCATGATTGTGATACTTATAAAAATTTTACTAGGTGGCGCAAAGTATCAGATGTACGTAGGAAAATCTGAAAAATGCTATGGGCAACTGCAGCTAGTGCAACAGCCCAATTTTTCTTCTCGGCTATGGTTATTGAACCTCTTGGTCAAATGACATGCAACAATTCATGCATATTGACAATTTGGCATGATTATTGTAGTGTTGTGAATGCTCAACTTTTTTTGTTTGTAGGATTATGCATGGATAAAAGCTGGAATGGCTTTTCCGTTTCAGGAGTACATGGACAGGTGAATATAACGATGTTTGTCATAATCTATGCTAATTGTGGAAAGCTGGCCTTTAAATTTGTTTAATGTTTAGATTTCAGGGACAGACTAAGTTGCATGGTAGCAAGCCAAGTGATTTCAAGTTGGCTATAGAGGAGGCAATTCTAGCAGAAAATGGCTACGGAATTCAGTCACGGAAGCTGGGCCGGAAACATTGCCTGTGGCAAATTACGGCCATGCTGAAGAAGCAACTGGTTCAAATCAGGAGTCTGAATGTATTCAGCAGGCAAGTTTCAACTTGGCTAACAAGTCTACTGTTGTAAAAAATAATTTATCCGAATCTTGCTTGATGGATGGTATCTTTAAGTTCTTACACGTATCATTCAAATTAGAAATTACTTCACAGGATTTTCTACTACAATCAGAGATGGATCCAGAAATTTTCTACGAGGGGGGCACAAAAAAAATACGATTATAAACTACATCAAAAATAATTAATTGGGGCACATTTTACTTTCTTTAACTTAATTAATATATAGTTTTTAAAAATAAATACTAAATAGTAAAAAAGAATGAAAAAAAGCTATTAAAAAAAGAGGAAAAAAGCTTTAAGAAACAATGAAATACATAAAACCTATGGGGGCACGTGGGAGTGTGGATCCGTCATTGACTACAAGACTTAGTTAGACTTACAGTTATGACAAAGTGTCACCTTAGGGTTTGTAAATTCATGTTGAATATTTCGTTTTGAAAATGCTTTTTGGGGTTTGGAGGCATTTAAGGTTGAGAATAGTTTATTATAAGCAGACAGACAGCAAGATATTGTTCAGTGCATGTGTTGCCTGTTCTTACCCATAAAATATCTTGCTGACCTTGCAAGTCCCAAGATTTCCCAATCTCTCAATTGGATTTTTATAGTGTTAGCCAACTTCATCCTGCATGTCTGTTGCAGGAAACATTAGATAAAAGGAAAGACACCCGAGCTTGTGGCAGCTGTGGCTTGATATATCCATGTAGAATGGTGAAGAAAATTAAGAACACAACAGCCAAATCTCATTATTTGTGTGAACATTGTATTAAGGTAAATCAAAAGTTTGTTTTGCTATTCATCCAGTTTTATTAATTTCTCATATTTATTTTTGATACGTTTCTTACTATAAAAGTGGTAATTTTTGTAGCTAAGAAAATCCAAACAATTCTGCGGTATTTGCCAGGAAATCTGGCATCATTCTGATGGTGGCAGTTGGGTGAGATAATCTGCATTGCTGATCGTTTTTGTTGTCTACTGACTAATAACCTGACGTAATCTCTTTTTTGTTTTTGCAAAATCTTTGGCTTAGGTATGTTGCGATGGTTGTGATGTTTGGGTCCATGCTGAATGTGCCAACCTTTCTACTAAGCTTTTGAAGGTTTGCCTACAGATCTGATATATGAAGATGGATTTCATGCTATTACTGTGTCTTGTTGGCTTGAACCCACTTATGATATGTAGCATTTGACACATAATATGGCTTTTAGGATCTGAAAAATGTGGATTACTTCTGCCCTGAATGCAAAGCAAACCCGTCATCTGATTTGTTGGCTTTGGTTAAACAGCAGTTTTATGTTAGGTACCTATCCTGTTACCCTTTTGTTTTACGTTTATGTTTCTTGATAGGAGAATAATGTTTTTGGGAACTTGCTGATTTGTGACTATGCTGATATCTAACAGACCTGCTGAAAGTCTTGAAAGCAAAAAACCGCCTGACAAGATAATAGTCGTGTGCAATGGTGTGGAAGGGTGTTATTATCCAAGTCTGCATTTGTAAGTTCCAACTTATATGAAAGGGATTTTCACTTCTATTTTTTTCAATTTAGAGAGCAAGCTTTCAGTGATGTGCATAATTGATTCCTGCCTGCCCTGGTTTTATATATAAATAAAGGATTGTCGGGTTCTCTGCGAACTATTCTAAAAGTAGAATTTTAGCTTTGATTACCGGAATAGTATCTCTCACTGCTGCTATGGACTTTGAGAAAAAAGCTCAAAATTCTGAGAAAAGTACGAAAGCGGCACTGCTTCTTTCAATTAGTTGATAATTATTCACGAAAGTTTGATCTAAAGCATCCACATTCTATGGATTGCCTTTAGTGATTTCCGTACTTTTCTTCTATATATTCATGATATGATTTAGAAAAGACTAATGTTGTCTCAGTCATACTTTAGCCTTTATATTACATTAAAGCCTAACACCTAGATGAATTATTGGACTGATAAGTTATTTTGCCTTGAAAATTTTTAATCACTAATTGTGAATCATTCAATAGTTTCTATCACCTCATACAGTGTGCCTTAAAAATGAGAAATATTTTCTTCATAGGTGTCCTATTACTCATCTTGGCATGTCTAATAACTGTGGGTTAATTGTTAATTCAAATGCACTCCTTTCTCTCTGAAGTAATGGTCTTCTCTCCTTATGATAAGTACACTATTGACTTAACAGTCATAGTAATTAATGTAGATACGCTTTGTCGTATGGTTGCAGTCAAACTAATAATATTGGTCGATTATCTTTTGCATGTTGTAATTTTTCGAATAATTGATCCGTTCACAAAAATTTCATAGTTTTACCTGATTTTGTGATCTAACTTGTTTTAGCTGCTTGGTTGTGTTTGAATACAATTTCTGTGAGGAAAACAAAGTAGAAAGCAACACGTTTTAGATTCAGATGCACTTTCACTTTTTTCTGTTGAGATGATCTAGTGTTGTTCCCAAGACTATTATGACGGTAACTTTTTTGGATTTTAAAGGGATAATTTATTTATATGTATAATCTGTTCCTCTTCTCAGGGTTCAGTGTATTTGTGGTTCATGCGGTACCAAGAAATATGGGCTCAGTGAGTGGGAACGGCATACAGGATGTAGAGCGAAGAAATGGAAGCATAGTGTAAAAGTGAAGGGCTCTAATTTAACACTTGAAAAATGGGTTTGTTCCTGAACAACATGTTAATCTTATGATTGTGTCTTATTTGTAAAGCTTTATATCAAAGAACATTGGTAATCAGATAATGCTCAAAAGAAGAAAGAAAATATACAATACCATGAAAATTTACATATCTCCCTGATGTAAAGCTGTGTGGTCATCCGCCTTGTTGGTCCCCCTGGTCATGCTCTTGACAGATATTGTAAACCCATCTTTTATATCCAGCCTCAGATATATGCATTATTTACAGATTTTATGCTCTTGATTATATCTAATAACAGCAGTTTGCTGCAGATGACAGAGTACAATGTACATGGCTTCAATTCTATGCGGTTAGATAAGCAGCAGCTGTTTTCTTTTCTGAAAGGTTGTAGCTTGGTCTGTTTTGATACATCACATTTATTTTTCTTCATGATGCATTTGTTTTATATATGCAGGTAAGAATCAATTTCTCACTAGTCTCACTTTGCAGAAAACTACCAACCTGTTCAGGCAAAGTGGACCACAGAACGATGTGCTATTTGTAGATGGGTTGAAGACTGGGACTACAACAAAATAATAATATGCAACAGGTGTAGATATTTACTATTACAGTTTTGTCTCATAGACACCTAGCAAAAGCTATTCTTTGTCAATATAAGAAAATCTTTTGTCGTTTAGATGTCAAATAGCAGTACACCAAGAATGCTATGGAGTAAGAAACGGCCAGGATTTTGCTTTGTGGGTTTGCCGTGCATGTGAAAACCCAGAAGTTGAGAGGGAATGTTGCCTGTGTCCTGTAAAAGGCATGTCGTTTTATGTAGTTGATTCCCCTTGGTTAAATTTATGTGGGTGATAATGTTTTTTAATTCTTCTAATTGCAAACTGCTTCTTCAGGGGTGCGCTAAAGCCAACTGATATTGATGCTTTATGGGTTCATGTTACATGCGCGTGGTTTCGGCCAGAAGTTGCTTTCTTAAATGCGGAAAAAATGGAGCCTGCTGCTGGACTTCTTAGAATTCCACCAAGCACATTCACTAAGGTAGGATTTTTTGGAGAATTGACATATTGGTGACTAGTTTAGAATCCAGAAGGTCCTCAAGAAAATTGTGGAACTGAGTAGATGACTAGTGCTATGGCTTTCTTCATGATTTTCTAAAAGAACTCGTAAATTTAGACTTCATCGAGTTTTCTAGTGAAACTGGGTTTGCTGTAAATTAGCTGTCATGCGTACAGACTAAAGTGTTTCTTCATCTTTTCTTCACATTATTGAATAAAATTCTCTGTTATTATCCTCTAAAATTGTAATTTTTATGTACTAATATCTTAATGTAATATGCAGGCATGCGTTATTTGCAAGCAAATTCATGGTTCTTGCATGCAGTGTTGCAAGTGTTCTACCTTTTTTCATGCTACATGTGCTTCTCGTGCTGGATATTGCATGGAAGTAAGTCAATATTCTTGTTTCTTTTAATTTGTTTGTTTACTAGACATTGACATCCTATTGACCATTTTTTGATATACCCATATCCATCTTTAACTCCTAGTAAGTTCCTTTTAAGTATTTTCCTACAGTTGTTTTGTGGATTTTCTCGTGTAATATTCCGATGATCCGACCTTGATGTAATGTAGTTTGATTGATGAGGGTACATCGTAGGTGGAAATTTGGCTGTTGTGAATTGAATGGAACATATTTTCTGGTAAAGATTATTTCAAGTTTTTGCAATGAAAGTGGATGGCAGAGATTGGCCCATGTAAAAGGATGACCCTGAGTTTCTTTTCCTGTGACGTTTTTGTAGGTTTCAAAATAAATATGGAAATGAAAATTGGATAGTTGAAAAATACTGGTACATGAGGCATTACCATCGTCCTTGCTCAAAAGTTGAATCGATGATTTAAAATGAAGTTTGCAGTAACAGCTCCAGTTGGACTGGTCCATAACTTTTGGAACGATTGAACAGAAAGCCTTATTATTCTAATATTGGAATATATAAAGAATAAGACATCTTAAAACCTAAAGGCTTGATTGCTCTTAATATCATGTGAATCAATGAAATGAAAAAATGGTGTCAAGATGAAGTTTATGGTTCCTTTTGATGGTAACGTAAGATAAGTTTATAGATCATTTCTTGTGTATGAATGTGAAATATTGGTCGGTTGCAGCAGAAATAGCTTCTTTATCGGTTGGTGTAATTTCCATTCACTTTAGGGTGCAAGAAATCATAGAAATTTGATTAGGAATGCTAAACTTAGTCTTCTCACACTTATCTTTTTAGGTTAATCTGCATTCTTCTTGGAGTGTTCTTTCATAATTGTCTAATCCCTCTAGAAAAGAAGCACACTGTCAGACAGATGGTTGCCGCTTTCCTTTTTGCTTTATTATTTGACTGGTTCTTTGAGTAATTTTGATCCTTGATTTCAGCTGCATTGCTCCGAGAAGAATGGGGTGCAGATAACCAGATGGATATCATATTGTGCTATTCACAGGTATGATTATGTCACTATTTATGTGCCACGTTTTTTCTGCCTAAACTAGACAAATATTTTTCATGCATGCTTATACGAGTGTTTTTAGAACTGTTACATGTATGAATGAACATTTGTAAGTGCTCTCATTTATATGCATTTATAGATTTGTCTATATACACATGAAGACGTATGCCATATATGTATATGTGCGTACAGTATATTAAGGGTCAATTACAAAAAGTACCCCAGAGGTTAGGGGTAACCCTTGAGGTTTGAGGGACTATGCTAAAACTAATGGAGTTTGTGTAGAATCGACAATGCCAGAATTCCCCAAAAGAAAAATTGAAGGAAAAGAAGAAGTGGATGGACAAATTACTCCCATCTAGTTTGGAACCTTTTCTGTAGTTTATGGAAAACACAGAAGGGGTATTTGTAAGATTCTAGGGAGGTTTTTTGATGTTATGCTATTTATGCAATGTTGTAGTCTATGTTGAAACTGAATTATGTTTTGGTAAGTTATAATAGTTTGTAGTTTGTAATCTTTTGTGAATAGACAAACGGTATTTTTGTCTCATAATCTTGAAGAGTATTGTAGGAGCATTTTTGGATTATCAGTTCAATTTTTTGATGACATCAGCAAATTTCGTTAGGTCAACTAACGGTTGGGGTAAAGTGTTAGACGGAGTCAAACCTCAGGGGTATTTTTTGTAATTTTGAAACTTGTTTTTTTTTTTTTGTAATTACCACAAACTTGTTGTAATTAACCCATATTTTAATGTATAAATTTATAAGTTTGTGTAAGTCCTATTGATTCAGTTATCAGAAGCAAATGATGGATTCATATTAATGGTAAAGACCTATATTGGCAACGATAAAGGATATTTAGGAACGTAATTATTCGTGATATTTATTTGAAGTCAAATTCAATGCACGTTAGGGATCAATTTGTCAAATTGAAACTTTAGGGAAGAGAGTCAAAAAAAGGTTTCTGCAGTTCAGCAACTCAAGGTGTGAATAATTTCTGAGTTTGCAAAGACGAAACGCTGAAAGTATCAAACCAGAAATACTTGCAATGCTGTTTCTTCTTTATTGCTTTGGCATTCCTTTTAGATCAATGGTTTTCAACTTTTTATGTGCCTGGTGTTTTAAATATTTAGTGTTGTCACAGGACGCCTAGCACAGAGAATGTACTAGTGATTCAGACTCCGCATGGGGTTTTCTCTAACAGAAGTTTGCTCCAAAGCCAGTATAAAGAACAGTGCTGGAGAGGTTCGAGGCTCATCTCAACAAGGACTGCTGAATGCCTCGGATTCATCTCCTGCTGATATTAATGAATTTGAAGCAATGTCTGCAGCAAGGTGCCGCATTTACAAACGATCAAACATGAAGGTAGTGTGATCATAAGCTGTTGCCTGGACCATTGCCATCATGTTTTTATATTTTATTCCAAAACTGTGTGTGTTTATTCACCTTTTGCTATTTCGTCTCACCTTTTTATTTTTCTTTAAATAGAGGACTGGACAAGAGTCAGTTTTCCACCGCTTGATGGGGCCTCGTCATCACTCTCTAGATGTCATAGATTCTTTAAGTTCACATAATAAAGTAATTATTTTCCTTCATGATATTCTTTTCTTGTAAAAATTTATTTCCCTTGTTTATAATAATTTCTTTGTTGTCAAGAGTTATTTAACTTATTTGGTTGCTCCTATTCTGTCATTGTTAAGGATAATGAAGAGGAAAAAGCTTTTTCGACACTCAGAGAACGGCTAGAACATTTAAAGGTCAATTATCTTTCTGCCTATTTCACATATAATTTTTCCTTCTCTGGTCTTATATCACATTTTGTGTCTTCCCTAATCCACCGAGACACAAAATGAAAATCTTATATATCACTTTTCCGTTTTTTATTTTTAACAAATTTAATTGGTTGATGCTTCAGAGAACAGAAAAATATCGGGTTTGTTTCGGTAAATCAAGAATACATGGATGGGGCCTCTTTGCTAGGCGAAACATTCAAGAAGGAGAAATGGTAATACTAAAAATGCTCCCATTTTGCTTCTGAAAATATATGCAATCATGTTATGACTTCTAGTTTACCATGCTGCCAGACTTCCTGTCACTTCACTGAATACTATTCTTAAAGTGTACAATCTTCTTTTCTGGTTCTTCTCCAGGTTGTTGAATATCGTGGTGAACAGGTGAGGCGTAGCATTGCTGACCTAAGGGAGGTACACTATCGGTTGGAGGGCAAAGATTGCTATGTGAGTCAACTCTTTATGGTCCTCTTTGAGCATGTGCATTCTCTTGTTTGGTGCAGGTTATATGCGTACATCGGCTTGATAAATATTAAAAGGGTTAATTACAGAAATTATGTTGAGGTTCAGTCTAATTACAAAAAAACTCAGTCGTCTTTCAAACTTACAAGTGTGCCATCTACATTTGTTATTGTTGAGGTTTGGGCTAATTACAAATAAGCCCAAAGATGTTTCAAAATTCAAAAATAAACCTAAGGTTTGATATTGTCTTAAATTTAAGCGGGTAACTATAATATATTTTTAAATGTAAGGTTTTTTTTTGAATGTTTTTGCTTATGAAGGGGAAAATGAAAGACGGAATCAAACCTCAAGGGTTTTTTGTAATTTTCAATAACCTCTGGTTTAATTTTTGTAATTATCCCTTAAGCAAATACACACCTCAAAGGGGTGTTTGTAATAACTTAAGGGGTATAATTTTGAAAGACAATAGGAGTTTTTTGTTTAGGCTAAACCTTAGGAGTAGTATTTTTTTGTATTTCCATTGTCATTTTTGTCTTCACGTGTTATTCATGTAAAGTCCAATTTGGAGACTTGGATTCTGTCTCATCCTCTGTACGCAAGTTTGTCCTGGGTTTGGTTATAAGCATGTGGTTAACTTGTCCTTGGTCTCCAATACTGCTTTGGTGAGCTAATCATGTTTACTTAGCCTTACATTTATTAATTTCATTCAACTAATCTATATGTAGTACCGCTTTGACTTTGTTATAATTTAATGTTTTATGCAATGCACTATGCAGCTTTTCAAGATCAGTGAGGAAGTAGTAGTTGATGCCACAAATAAGGGGAATATAGCTCGCTTGATTAATCATTCGGTAGGTTCTTTTTATGTCCTATTGACATTTCTTTTATAGTTATATTTAAGGATAATTACAAATACTACCCTTGAGGTTTTAGCCTAATTACAAAAGTATCTAGTTATCTTTCAAATTTACAAATACCCTATTTACATATTGCACCAGCTGAGGGGGTGTTTAGGGGGTGAGGTGGGGGTGGTCATTTGTATTTTGTATAACAAATACAAACCTCAAGGGGTTTTTGTAATGCCTTAAGGGGGTATCTGTAATTTTTAAAGATAGCTGGATTCTTTTTTGTATTTAGAATAAACCTTGGGTAGTTTTTGTAATTATCCCTTATATTTTATATTCACCTTTGACCCAAGTATCAATTGTGCATTTCAAATCAAAGTCAGTTTAGCTGCCTGATTATTTTGCCCAGCACGATTTCTTTGTAATCTATCGCATACTCTTTCAAATTTCTTTGTAATCTATCGCGTGCTCTTCCAATACTTCAATGAGCTACCTTGCGGTGGATGAAATATGGAACCATGAGACGATTTTATTTTTTCTTTCTCGTATAATACTCTCATCCTCAAGTGATGATATATAATAAACTTGTCCATATTGGTGCAGTGCATGCCCAACTGTTACGCGAGGATCATGAGTGTGGGTGAAGAAGAGAGCCGAATAGTGCTTATAGCTAAAACCAATGTTTTAGCTGGTGATGAGCTAACGTATGACTACTCGTCATCCTTAACCAACCCCATGATTCCCCCTTGTGTTTTCAATCTATTATCATTAATATTATATTTCTTCCCTTTGTTGTCTGAACAGGTACGATTACTTGTTTGATCCTGACGAGCACGAGGAGGGTAAAGTCCCTTGCTTGTGTAGTGCTCCCAACTGCAAGAAATTCTTGAACTGAAAATCAACTTTTGTATAGCTGCTGATAGGACTGCCCCTTTTCTGATGGAGGATTTTTTATCACTTCACAGCAGTAATTGCCTTATAATTTCCATTTTTCCAAAATTGTAATTACCATTTTATTTCTTTTTTTTTTTCCTCTTTTCAAAATTACAATTCATTTGCAAATAAATGTCAACTCATCAGTTATGTACCAACTACCAATTGTTTCGTTTACATGTTGAAAGATCCTTGATTTTTCCTGAGTACATATCTTGGGAGTATAGGGGTGATCAAAATAGAATCCCTGACGAGCTTTAACCACTCAATCATGTTGAAAGATGTTTGTAATTTGCAGTTGTTCACATACTTTGCCATTTTCATGTTGATATGGAAATTAGCTAACATATTTTGATACTTAGGTTAGTTATTGTGCCAATCATTGCTTTAGTGAATTATTGAAGTTAGAGTTAACTTGGCGGGTGTTCAGTTGAGCCTATTAGCTTTCATTAGAATATCTACTGAGATATATTTGAGAGTATAAAAAATTATAAAGTGTGTAATAAAGATTAAAAATGACTTTTTAAATTATATTATCCTTCAATTT
Source organism: Rehmannia glutinosa (assembly GCA_016081115.2). Taxonomy (NCBI): domain Eukaryota; kingdom Viridiplantae; phylum Streptophyta; class Magnoliopsida; order Lamiales; family Orobanchaceae; genus Rehmannia; species Rehmannia glutinosa. The sequence goes on along the minus strand of CM071937.1, from coordinate 21,144,826 downwards.
ATTGATTCACAGTTCTTCTGAGGATCGCTAAACTGATTTTGCTACCCTTGACATGCATTAAAGATGCTTGAAAGTTCCATGATGTTTTTGGCACTTCTACTAATGAACTTTCAAGCTCCAACGGCCAACGTTAATAGAATGGTCCATGAAACTTAATGCCACCGCAACAAATAATGTACACACGCACACACAGGATAATTATAGAAACTACCCCAAAGATGTGGCCAAATTACAAAAAACTCCAATCATCTTTCAAAAACTACAAATAACCCCTTAAAGTATCACAAACATTCCTTTAAGGTTTGTATTTATATAACAAATACCCCATCTTCAGTGTGAAACCTGTAAAAAATTGTGGAGAAATCAAGGTATTTCTTATAACAAGCCCTTGACATTTAGCAAACTTGCATGATCCTATCATGTTACTCTTTTAGTACTTTCTTGTTCCCCAGGGGAGTTTACAAGGCAAGCATATAGCTCCACTGCGTTAAACTTACACACCTTAGAGACCTCTAAGTACTTTTGGAAACATGGGATTATTTTTGAAAACTCTGTTATTTGCTTTCTTGAATTTCTCTGTCATTCATGGTAAAAATCTCTGTCCATCTTCTGTCTGTGGCAACATGTTAAGTGTGAAATACCCTTTCAAATTAGAAAACCAAAAACCCACAAATAATTGCACCTATGTCAATCTGACTTGCAGTACAACTCGTACCACAACTACCGTTAACCTTCCGTGCGCAGGCGATTTCTACGTACAAAACATCGACTACGTTGGTAAATACGTCCAACTCTATGATCCTGAAAGTTGCCTGATGAAAAGGCTTAGGAACTTTAGCCTTGCATCTTCTCCTTTACAGGCAATTTACTATAGCAGGTACACATTTTATGTATGCCCTTCCGATTCTATGGTTTTGGGTTCTCATTACGTCGATCCGATTCGTTGCTTAAGCAACGATACGAATATCACGACGGCCACGCGTGATTTGTCGAGAGAACTTATGGAAGGTTATGGGTGCATAAGTATTGGCAGTTGGTTAATCCCAGTTTCAACGGTTGCTGATGAATACTTGTTGTTGACATGGGATGTCAATGCTTGCAAGGATTGCCAAGAATCTGGTAAGAGATTTTCTTGATGCTTAGACACTAGTTTCTTGGATAGGATGGATAGATCAAAATTATGGGGTGAATTACAAAAACTACCTCTGAGGTTTAGCTTTATTACAAAAAAAAAAAAAAAAAAATCTCAGAATTACAACATTTGTTTCGATTTTAGAAATTGAACCGGATGAAGAGGAAGATAGGGTATTTCATATTGGTTAGGTTAATATAAACCCCAAGAGAGTGTTTGCAACACTTTAAGGGGGCATTTGTTATAACTTGAAAGGTAACTGGAGTTTTTATAATTAGGCTAAACCTAAGGATTAATATTTGTAATTTATCCAAGTTATGGTTCTCATTATTTCAAATAAGGTACAAGTTTAGCCATGTAACTCTTACGGGTTTACAATCTTAGTCATGTAATTTCTTGATTTGACAGTTTCGGTTCTTGACGATTTTACCCTTTAGTCAAAATAACAATCCAGTCCTATAACTTTTAACAGTCATATGCATTTTCGGTATTTTGCCTAAAGTACAAGAGTATTGTGGGAACAAATAAGAACCAAAATCGCACAAAATCATAACTTATAGGTCTAGAATTGCACAAAGTAGACTCATAAGATTTGCAAAGAATTTCTAGTCCCCTATATTTACGGGACCAATTTTGCAATTAAGCCTTTCAAATAAATTCGCAAAATCACATTGAAGCCCCCCTCCTCTCCCTTGCAGGTAAATGGGGAGGAAAGACAATAACCAAAATAATTGCAATAGCCTCAAGCATGCCTGCCCTTATGCTAATGGCCTTTGGCTGCTGCTCAGTATTTTGCTTGCATATAACAAGGATGATCACAGGCAAACACGAAGTCGTTTCAGCCGCTCCAACCACCACGGAAACACCTCAAACCACCGTAGCCACCGCACTGCCTCCACCATCCACCACCACCAACACCGGCCTCGATGAGTCCAAAATCATGGCATGCACAGAAATGGTTGTTCTTGGTGAAAGTGATCAAAGCATCCCAAGTGCTAATAGCAACACATGCTCAATATGCTTAGAAAACTATGGCAAAAAAGAGACAATAAGGGTCATAAGTAAATGTGGACATTGCTTTCATGATAGCTGCATTCAGCAATGGTTAGGAAAAAACAGCACTTGCCCTGTTTGCAGGACTGATGTTGTCTTGTAACATATGTTTGATTTTACAACTTCTGGTGTAATTTTTTTGAAAGATTGTTCTGTTTTTCTCATGTCATAATAATGACATAAATGCCATGATTTAAAAGACTACAACATACCCTGACGAAGTTCTAGATACATCCCTCACCTTTTTTTAAAGCTTATAATCTTCTTCACCAAACTCTAATTTTTCAATGCTCACATTCTTGCAAATACGGAGCACAAAGAATTCATTTGGATGAATAAGATAAGTATCTTACAATTTTATACCACTTAAATTTTTTCATATATTTCAATTTTTATGAAATTTTTCTAGTTCAAAAATGATGTTATGCAATGTTCGACACAAGCACCGCGTGATTGTGACTATATGCACTTGGCACGACCTCATATTTATATAGTGATAATCATGTGGCACGATGGTGCCATATTCATATAGGCACGATTGTATATACATGTGGCATGATCATGCCAATATATCCATTTTTTGTTTAAGTTGAGTCTTTGAAAGTACACCAATGATTAAGAATGTCAAACCACAATTGAGGGTTAATTACAAGAATACCCTCAAAGCTTAATCTAATTACAAAAAAGTATCTTTCAAAATTATAAATACCCACTATATACATGTTTCCGTTTTACAAATTCCACCCTCAATTAGAGGGTATTTGTTATGTAGAACAAACATGAAAATGGTATTTGTAATTTTGAAAGAAAACTATATTCTTTTTCAAAATTACAAATACCCCATTAACACTTATTTCTCTGTTAGAAATTGCACCCTCTAGAGGAGGAATATTTGTTAAGTAAAATACAAACTTGAAGAGGGTGTTTGTGACACATAGAGCATCCACAATGGTATTTACAAGTTTATATTTTTTTTTTTTTGGTCTCGTAGTGCCACATCAACTTGAACTAAACTCCTTCCTACTATCACAGTGGTAAGTTCAAGCTTAAGATTCGAAATGGGTCCCACTATAAAATTTATTGAATATGAAATGATGTTCAACTAGGTTCAATATATTAAACTCAAAAATTGAACTTGCAACTATTGAATCTTCCATAATGGCAACAATCAAGTTCAAGTTCAAAAACTTGAACTTGAACCATCCCATTATGGATGCTCTTAGGGGCAGGGGGATTGTAATTTTAAAAAACAACTTGTTATCTTGTAATTAGACTAAACTTCAACGATATTATTTGTAATTTTCCCAATAACTTAACTAAAGTTCCATCCCTCGATTAATGAACATAGAAAATACCAAAACATTGTTTAAATCATCATAGCCCATAGATTAAAGCCTCCCAGCAATAGTTTCATGCTTCCATTATTGGGCAAATCAAGGAAATAATCACAAATGGCTTGTTTTTATTTCATTGTATTCTTGTCTTTTCTTGTTCCTAATGATTAGCACATATAGTACCACATTCATTTCCAACAATCATATTTATGGCATATCCTTCCTATTTGCAGTCCCTCTACTTTCCCCCAACTTTCCAAATATGGCAAAAACTCTTGAAATTATATTCCTTCTTATTACAACATTTCAACTGTCCAAGCTATTAATCAAAATGTTTGTCCCACTTCATCCTGTGGTAACTTGTCTATTATTTACCCTTTCAAACTTCAAAACATAAGCCCACAAGATAACAATTGTACCTACATCAATCTAACTTGCAATACAACAACACTAGGTATTAATGAAACAACAACTATTGTAAATCTTCCTTACGCCGTAGATTTCTACGTTTGTTACATCGATTACTACGATCGAAACATACGACAATCCTGGAAGTTGCTTTATGGGGTGGCTCACAAACTAGTTGAACCTTTCGTCGCCTCCATTTCATTGTCTTCCTCGCCAAGAAGCAGCCCTTCTTCTCCGATAGGTCCTCATTGCACAAACGTTTGTTTATTTAGACAGAGTACATGAGAGCAAGAATCACATGGTTGTATGTTTGCGTATCGCATGACTGGGGGGTGTATGTTTGGTTTAATTCGGGGAAGGGTAAATTGAGGAAATGTTGATGGCGTATTAAGTAAATAGTTTTTTTTTCTTAAAAAAAAAGAAAGAAGGTGTGAGTGTATTTAGAGCAAAAAGTGGTGTGAATAGAGCCACCCTATCAATAATCCCTGGGGGAATTGACTAAAGGAGAAAAAGAATGCCTCATTACACCTGTTTGGGTAAATTACAAAAACTACCTCACATGAGGTTTAGCCTAATAACAAAGAAGTCCAGTTACCTTTTAAAACAACAAATGTTCCATTAAGCTATTACAAAACTCACTACATGTTTGTGTATTTATTTAACAAATACCTCCCATTAAGTGTCAGTTCATAAAATAAAATCAATATCAAGAAGGTGATTATAAATTTGAATAATAGCTACGTTATTTTACAATTATACGAAATCTCAGGGTATCTTTTGCAATCAACCTTCTGTTTTTTTCATCATCTCTCTTCAATCTGTTGTTTTCTCATAGTATGTTTCTTACTAATTAATATAATGGAACCTGAAGGTAAATCCAAAGGTGAAGCATCCAGATCCTCCTTTCCCCTTCTCTCTCTAACACTTCTCTCCCTCTTCTCTCTAACCCAAAAAAAAAAACCCTAGCTTTTTTCCCCCTCCCTCTCCCTTTTACAGCCGCCCCTCTCCCCTCTCCCCCCTCCCCCTCCCTCCTTCCCCCTCCCCCTCCCCCTCCCCCTCTCCCTCCATGTTTTCTATTGGAGGGATACCAAATGGCGGTTCCTTGGCGTGAAGGTGGCGGAATTTTTGGTCCAGGGGCAAAAGCGGTCGGAGCTTCATGGAGGTGTCTCGGAGCGGGAGAAGACGATGGACTACGGCAGAGATTTGGGAGAGGGAGAGACAATTTTTGTTTTTTTATCTCTAGTTGGTTTAGTATAGTTTGTTTTTTTTTTGTTTGTGTTTTCTTTTCTCGGTTGATTTGCGAAACTCGTAGGCGGGTCAGTTTTTTCTGTTCTGCAGTATGTAGTGGTTGCTCGTGCCTGATTTTAGTTTTTTGGTGTGTTACAGTCTCCTTTAAGGAGTCTTTGAAGTCTCCTGTGGAGTGGTTAGTTTGGGGTGAGTAGTTTTTTAGTCCATGTGAATCAATTGATTTTACCAATTCCCCACTTGGCTCTTAGTTAGTCTTGTCGGCCCTTAGCCCGTTGGCTACGATTATAGTTGTAATTTTAGTTTTTGAGTTGTTATAATTAAATTCTATCGTTACAAAAAAAAAAAAAAAAGAAGGTAAATCAAAGGTAACTCATGGGGCAGATTTGCTGTATCACCCTATTTCATACCATCCTTTGCAACAGTACCCATATTATCAGCAATCTGTTTATTGAGCGTCGCAAAATCAATTGCTCGGAGAAATGCGATTAATTCTGACTCCGACGCGGTTGATGCACCGCCAGTATCTGCCACGGCCGTAGAGCACGACCACCACATTCTGCTGGTGGAGGGCTGTATGAGTACAAATTAAATTCTTGCACAGAGTTGGTGATTCTAAGTGAAAGCAGAACAAATACAGGGCCTGATTCTAATACCTGCTCCATATGCTTAGAAAGATATCATTCCCAAGAGCTTATTAGAAGCATATTTAAATGTGGGTATTATTTTCATGTTGACTGCATTGAACTGTGGTTAAGATATAGAAGAACCTGTCCAGTCTGCAGAACTAACATTTTTAATATTGATTTATAACATATTTTTCAATTTTTTTTTGTATTTTGCTTAATAAATACACCTTAATAGGTGCAATTTGTATAATAGAAACAAATATTAAGAGGGTATTTGAAATTTTGAAAGATAATAGCCTAGTTTCCTTGTATTTAGATATACCTCAAAAGGTATTTTTAGTAATTAACCCAACAAAATAAAATTAAAATGTTAGATCATCACAAATGCACCAGTCATTTTCTTTAATGCACAATTCTATGTTGAACATTCACTCAAGTTCAAGTCAATATATTGGATTGAAAATGAATTAAAGAAAAATAATAATGCAATAAGAACCAAATCCTACAACATGACGAACTAAAAAAGAAAAACAAAAAAAGTTCCTTCACCAGAGTGGTTAAATAAGTTTGTTTTCAGAAAATGAATTGCATTTGGTGATGCCATAGGACCAACCAACTCACAATGACATAAGACCCAAAATCAACCAGATACAATTCTATGTAAACTGTAACACTAATATAACTGGGCCAATTTGTTTTGTCTACAACATAACCCTTGACAAGGAATTACCGAATTACAGATGAAAATACCAAAGCTTCAAATAATGCATTTCAAAGAGTCTTAGTGGCTTAACAAGAAATGCAAGTACATTTTCTAGAAAATGCGGAAGGCATAAATTTAAAAATTATCTTGGTAGTATCTGAAGAAAAGTTCACACTCTACTCACACATGGTTCGAATAGCTCAAAATAATGAACCAAGTTAGATGAGGCATACTAGACATTTCATTTCTTGGCAAACAGCTTCTTTGGAAGCATCTCTAATGGTGTGGTTTTGAGCAGGAAGAGCCTGGCTGCACGTTCTTGCAGGGTACCCCCACATTTCAAGCCTCGGACTTGAAGTTCCGTTTTTAATCGTTCCATTCCAAGAACCTATAGTCAAGCATGGTTCGTTACATACAATCAGTGGCCACATCCCCATTTTAAAAGATATATAAAAGGGATAATTACAAATACTACCTTTCAGATGGGCTTAAAAAAACCCACTTTTTTCAAATTTTACAGATTGATCCTATCAAGGGGATTTGTAAAATAAATACAAACCTCAATGGGCTAATTTAAAAGATAGCTAGATTTTTTCTTAATTAAACGAAACTTCAAGGATGGTTTTTTTGTGTAATTGTTCCTAAATGAAATGATTAACTAAGAGAAAAACGGAAGATAAAATTAATGTATCAATAAAAGCTACTAAATCATCAACAACATACCTCTAACTCAGCTACTGAATGATATTCATCAAAATTGAGAGGCTTATCCAAGTCTGATACTTCTACACTCACGGACACTGCTTCTTCCTGAATGGGCTCCAACATGGTACTATTGTTCACTTCTGCAGCAGAAGGAACTTCCTCCTCTGAGCAAGAGACACCAGGTAGCTGACTATTTATTTCTTCTAATTTGCCAGTGTCAGATTCATCAGGCACTTTGAAATCAATGCCATTTTCACCACGTACATCAAGATTTTTATCTGGTTTAAAAGATTCTACACCGACAGCATCTTCTTCCTCAGAGCCACTCCCAGATGAACCTTGATCAAGAGATCCAGCATCAAGTTTCCGACCAGTAAGTGAACCTGAACTTCCCTCAGCTTCTTTGCTTGAATCGGAATGATTCCCAGTATCTATAATAACGGATTTCGGATCTTCTCCTTCACCTTCATCGCTACCATCTTCACTGTCACTGTCACCCAACTTTCTCTTACCGTACCTTAAAAAAGAAAAAAAAAACAAGGGTCATTAAAGGGTAAATAGAGCAAAAAGTAATATTCTATGTTTGAGATATCTAGAGCAAAGAGAACACAGTTTCCAGATGAAGTTTTAATTTATAGAACAGTTTCCGTCTAGCTTCATTTAGCAACACAACGAGTAGTCAATAAACAACTAACACCAAATACAGCTCATCTGCTTGCAAATATTACACTCTTGAGCCTTATTTGTCATAGCAACAGCCATAAATCGTCAATTCCAATTAACTAGAGTTAAATCTTAAAATCATTTCATATCATGAACTCCATTACACAGTAACATCACAAACGTAATACTCAAGTTGATATTTGTTAAAAAAGTATTCTCTTTGTCAATGTCATCATCATTCTCCTATCTAGATATCAGGTTTAGAATACAATTTCAAAGCCTCTGCACAATATAAAAGACAAAGCAAAACAGCAGAATGTTCTGAAAATTTCATACCATATCTTCAACCTCTTGGAATCAGATTGACTTCCTCCACGCTACTCTTCCGTTTTGAGCTCATCAACCCCTTAATGGACTCTCTAACCGACCTATCGACCTCCTCCATGCACTTGGCCGAATCTTCCCTATACTTAGCTACATACTTCTCAGCACTATCACCCCCTTGCTCTTCCCACTCTTCACCACCTCCTTTGTCTTCTTCTTAATGTACTCCTCTGCCCTCTTCTCCAGCTTCCTCTCCTCCGCCTCTGCCCTCCATTCTTCCAGCTTCTTCTCGGCGTTCACGTGCCTCAGCCTCCGTCCACTCATATCCCTACAAGCATCAAAATTGTTCGTTTTTTTCTGCCCTGCTTTTGTCGCCGCCCCTCTAAGCAATGACCCAAACCCTCCTTTCCCACCCCTAAGCCTCAACAACAAATGCACCACCACTGAAACCTTCCCAAATCCCTAAATCCATTACAATTTTGATTTTGAGGAGTCTGGGTATTACAATTGTGGTCTAGGGTTTCGGGAGCCTGAGATTTCCGCGGGATTGAGCGACGTTTAGGGTTTGGTGGTCGTGAAGGACTCGGGAATCGTTGAATAGGAGGAGCTGAAGGTGGGAGGGTATGGAGGTTAGCGTCTGAATACGGTGTTTGAGGGCGGAGACGGTGATCGACGGAGTTGTGAAATTCAAAATTTTGTGTTTTCCATCAAGCAATTTCACAAACACCTGGTGAGTACCGGATTCATACGCCTCCATCTACAGATCTTTTGATCAGTGGATCGATCGAGAATCGTCGTTCAATTTTCTATTCACACCTGGAACCTACTTAAACAATGGGAGAATGATAAATAGATATCTTTGCCGGTGATTTATATAAGAGGTCCCCATGTTTGTAATGAAACTTTGAAAATTGAGAAAATTGCATTTTTGGTCCCATAAGAAAAAGGGTCAAATATTTTTAGTCCCACAATTTATATTTTTGGTCTTAGTTAATTTTTTGGCATATTTAGTCCCATATGATTCAAAAGTTACACTTTTAGTCCCTAAACTAACAGAAAAAATTAACTGCCCATTAATTCTATTTTTACGGGACCAAAAGTGCATTTATCCGAAAATTAATTTAAAAAAAATACAAAAAATATTTGAAAAATCTGAAAAATGTCTAACATTTTGAAAAATCTTTCAATAACAATTAAAATTATTTGTAATTTATTTAAAACATGTATAAAAAATTATTTTAAAATCTAAAAATTAAAATATAAAAAATACGATAATTTTAAAAAAAACAAAAAGAGTAAGAAAAATAGAAATTGTTTTAAACTCCAAAAATTATAAAAATAAAATATGGAAACTGTTCAAAAATTATAAATCATTTTTTTGTTTTTCATTTATATTTTAAATTCCAAAATAAAACACTTTTTAAAATTTTGAAAAATATTTTAAAAAGTTCTGGAAATTTTCTACAAATTATATATCAGATTTTAATATCCCAAATTTGGAATAATTTAAGACTTTTAAATAAACTTTGGATTTTCTTAAAACAAATTTCAATGTTTTGTTAATTTATGTATTTTTAAAAAGAAAAAATAGGATCACCATGAAAATTCTTTGTTTTTTCCCATTTTGGATTTTTAAAAAAATTAGATTTTTTTTTTTAAAAATCTTCAATAGTTTTCAACTTTTAATCAATTTTTCAGATTTTTAGAAAAGTTTTCAGATTTTTAATTTGATATTAAATTTATTTTTATTATTTGAAGTAATTATAAGATTTTTAACACAATTTTTAGTTTTTTAAACGTAATTTCAGATTTTTAAAATATCGTTTATTTCTGAAAACAACTTATGAGTTTTTTTATTTTTGAATTTTAAAATATTTTAAATAAATTTCAAATGTTTAAAAGAGTGAATATTTTTCTTAACAATTTTCATATTTCTTGTTCTTGTAATTTCCGGGATTTGAAAATAACTTTGTGTTGGACCTCTAGCGCTACTCGGATTGACGACTGTCCCCACAAACCAACACGAATCTTTTCTAGCGTGCTTTGTCCTCACTCACGCGCACTCGAAAACTTCCCAGGGGGTCACCCATCCCATGTCTACTCCAGGCCAAACACGCTTAACCTTAGAGTTTCTATGTAATGAGCACCAAAAAAAGAAAATGCATCTGTTGGTATAGGTAGTCAATATCAAATTCTTTAAGCTCTCCTTTTAATCAGTGCAATCCAAATACACGAGTTCGAATCATGGCCGCGCCGCGCTCTTTTAAAGCCCATTGCAGGCAGGATGCTGGACCAAATCCCAACACTTTGGTTTTTTTTTTATTTTTTAAACAAATTATCAATTTTTTTAGATTTTAGAATTATTTTTTGGATTTTTTTATATCTTTTTTAAAAAACTGCAATTTTTTTCAAATGCTATTGAAATAATTTTCAATTTTTTTTTTGATAATTTTCAGACTTTTTTGAAAGAAAATTCTTTTTTCTAATCAATTTTCGGATAATTGCATTTTGGTCCCGTAAGAATAGAGTTAACAGTCAGTTAAGTTTTCCGCTATTTTGGGATTAAATTGCAATTTTTGAATCATATGGAACTAAATGTGCTAAAAAAAATTATTTGAGACCAAAAATGTAAATCGTGGGACTAAAAGTGCTTGACCTCTTTTCTTATGGGACTAAAAGTGCAATTTTCTCTTGAAAACGTAGGGCCATGTATGGTTATATTTTCATTCCCAACTTTCTATTTTCCAACTATTCCCAAAAATGGATTTGTGTTTGTTTAGTGACGTTTTTAATAGAAATAAAGTCATTTTCAATTTTTCACTTTTTTTGTGGAAAGATTCATTTTGGACCACAACCACAAAAATCACGCAAATCTACGCAAAACACACTTTAAAAACTATAACCAATAGAAACAGATCCACACTCCCTCCTATAGGGGCACATGCCCCATAATTTTTTTTCTTATAGCTTTTTCCTTTTTTAGTAGCTTTAATATTTTTTTAAGAAACATATATTAATTACGGTTAAAGAAAGTAAAATGTGCCTCCATTAATTATTTTTGATGTAGTTTATTATCGTATTAATTTTGTGCCCCCTCGTAGAAAATTTCGATCCGTCCCTAATAACCAAACATATTTTTATTTTCAAACATAAAATTCGCAACAACGAAGCACATTCTCAATTCTCACGCGAAAACCAATAAAATTTTAAAATTCATTTTCCAATACTAAACCTAAAATTGGACTTGAAAATATATTCATACAAGATCGGTGGGTCATCCAACTTTTTACTATTTGAGATGAAATATGTAAATCATATTTGGTTTACTCAATCTCATACGAAATATTCTATTATCAACTTTTCATTTTACAATCTCAATTCTATATTCTAAATTTTCACATTCAACTTATACTACATACTTAATTTTAATCTATATACATTACATAATTGAGACCCACACTACTAAACCACATCCACATAAATCATTATTTACAAATAAAATATTCAATAAGGGTCTCACTCAATTTCATCAATTATAAATTATTACTTTCTACCATGAGTAGGTCTCTTGTAAGACGGTCGCACGGTACGACAAATTGCACTTTAAGGGTAAAAAGTGATACTTATAGTGTAAAATGTGATACTTTTAGTGTAAAAAATGATACTTTGTATGGATACACTTAATTTTAGTATATTCAGACAAGGTATCACTTTTACACTAAAAATACTATTTTTTGCACTAAAAGTATCACCCATCGCACTGCACGACCATCTTACACAAGTTTTTGCCTTCTACCAACATGTGATCCCACAACTTATATATTATATATAAAAATCATCATCTTATCATAATTTTCAATGACAAAATTCAAAACAACATTTCTAAACCAAATATATTTTCAAATTCATCAAATTAATTTTACATCAACTCTTTTGAAAACCAGACATAGTTTCACTTGTACACAATTTCCAATAAAAGTTGAGAATTTATCAAAATGGGATGGAAAATGATTTTTGTTATCAGACTGAAAATCACACATGATACAACTCCTTAACCGCCGCTAGATTGGGTTTGGGTTGGCAAGTGGGCCGTACTACATCATCGTTATCTCTGTTAATACAATAATGGACCCACTGACCAGGATGGAGCCTAGACCAATTGATTTAATAATTTCTTTTTTCAAATATAATAGTCATATTCAATTATTTTTTCAATGTACTTGAAAATTATTGAATATCAAAACAAGAAAAAAAGGTAATTTTGTAGGAAAAAATTCACACAAGATATACATCAAATCATTTAAAAAAGAAACATCTAACAGAGTCGTGCAATTAAAGGGTGTTGGCTGAGCTTATAAGCTCTCAAACATCTTATAAACTCTTAAAATAATAAAATGGTAGAGTTACTTATAGAGTCAAAATATCCATATTTAGAGGGTGTTTGGTCGAACTTAGAGAATAAAATATCTTATAAGTTTCTACATCCTATAAGATTTTTTTATAGCTTATAAGCTATTAAGTATCATATATATACATATATAAATATATGTTGAGGATCCAGTAAGACCAGAGCCTTAGGTGAGATCAGTATGGACTTCATTTTAAATTACTGATTGAATCATTGAGTGGTTGTGATTAGATATACAAAAAATATAATTAAATAATTAATTTATTCAAAGAAAAGATAATAATGTAAAAAATCAGCCTTAATTGACAAGTACTAATCCCAGAAAAATGAATATACAATTGGAAAGAGAATATGTCATTATCTTCAACAATCTTATAAAAATAGATATACGATTGGAAAGAGAATCTGTCATTATCTTCTCATTGAATGAACTAAATGTTTCTAAAAAAAAAAAGACTATTCAATTGAGTCTAATATATATTATCACAATTACTGAATTACATAAAATAACTCTCTCATTAGTTAATGATGTGGGCTTTTTTTTTAATGAACAAGTTAATGACGTGCTCTTAAAATTGAACAAATGATGTTTGTTAATTGCAAGCAAGGCCTAGGGGAGGGATTTTCTTTGTTTAACTAAGATAATAAATTCTTCAAACAAACAAATAAAAAACTATATTAATTACAAAAAAATTATTTACTCCATCCAACTAGGAAATTTTTGACATAACTCCTTTAAAAAATGGAAAAGATAACAAAATGGCAAAATAAATATTTATACAATTAGGATAATCAATGCTCACGAAACCATGTCCATGATGTGATTCCAGGACCTACGAAAAGTTCATCATCTGACTATTGACTTGGATGTTGAGCTATCCTGCAAAAAATATCATCAATTTTTTCTCAAACTATTATACAACAAAGTTGGTCCCCAATAAAACATAGAAAAAGAAAACTAGTGACTGGTAAATTAACATCACGAACTTTTTTTTCACCCGTTTTCACACTAGTTTAAGATAAAATTACAATTTTGGATCTGTACTATTGAGGTGGCAAAATTATTAAAAAGGAAACTGCAAATTGGGTGTTTTCTTGTCGCTAATAATTGCAAAATCACAGAAAGTGGAATCATGTTTGTTTATAAAAATTCCAATGAAATCATCATTTTCATTTTCTATTTTCCACATATGAGATCCTACATCACTCATCAATCACTATTGCCAAATTTTAACCCAATTATACATGTGAGACCATCACAATCAAATCTATTTACTTAAAATATTACTATTTTAATGGGACCAACCCACCAACAATTTTACAAATATAATATTATATATTGAAATTAAAATATTGAAACTAGATCCCACCACTATCAACTTTTCAATTATTATATACATAAAATAATATTTCAAAATTACTCAATTACACACAAACTCATTTATAACCTTACATAAAAAGTATTCCAATTTATTCATCCAAACATAATTCCAATTTTCACATAGAAATCAATAAATTCTAAAAATTCAATTTTCAACATTAGAAACTAGAAATGAGCCATCGAAATATAAACAAACAAGACCTTAATTTTCGAGTGGAAATAAAGACTCAATTTAGTTTTTGACATAGGGAAGGATCAATCCTACAGCTAGTCTATAATTCTGGGATCAAAACTGCAATTTACTGTTCAATCAATGGGATCAAACTTCATGTTCCACTACCCGACCCATTTCACTTCATGTTCTACCCTATTGAATGTTTGACATGCGTAAATACATCTAGAAAATTATAAGCTCCCAAGATATTTAATTTAACATACAATGATCCAAATGAGTAGAACATGACTTGGAAATCTCATGCCCCAATTAACACCACATTAGATAGAGAAAGACTCAAAAAGCACACTAATTAAAGTAGTAGTCTAGGAGGGGTTTTACAGTATTCCTTTATGGGAGTGGAAATTTTCTCTCCCTAGAGCGAACCCTAGTTTTTCTCCTTTGCTTCATTTTTGTGTTTTTCGGTGTGTGTCTTTTTTCGACCGCCTCTCTTTTGTTCACCATGATACTCAAAGCTAATTATTAAGATCGCCATGAATGCTGTGGATGGATACATATGGAATGGAATGTTTAAGTTTCATAACACTCTGTTACTTTAAATACCTGACCATGAGGTTGAATTTGCATTATTTTTCGTTGTTTAGAGTTGACCTGTTGTAGGTCCCAAGGGGTGTGAGTAAGGTTTAGAAGGGGGGAGTGATTGAATAAACCTTACCACATTTTCGATTTTAGTCCTTTTAAAATTATAACAGAGTTAACTCAATCAGCTGTGTCCTTGAGGGACAACTAAGTTGGTTATTCAGCTGAGTTAGCCACTCAATAGACTCGATAGAGCTGTTGATAGAATAACTCTGCTGTTTAACCTTAACTTTAACTTGGCTGTATTGGTTTTATCAGCGGAAGACTTAACACCCTTGATTTGTTTTAAGTTTGTTTTAACACTTGATTCTTTAGCAATTGGTTACTAATCAGTTGGATAACAAATGTGAGTTTTTATCAGCAGATATGATGTAAGTATGCAAAAATGTAAATGTGCTGAAAAATAAATGACACAGATAATTTTTATAGAGGTTCGAAGATGGGTTAATTCTTCTAGTCCTCTCTTCTCCAACTCCTGGAGGAATCCACTATGTAACAGATCAGTTTACAACGTGGTGAACAGTCTAGAGACAACCTTGATCACACAACTGGCTTCTCTTCCGACTCAGCTTCTTCACAGGGCAGCTGCCTTGCTACTTCAGCTCACTTCTCAAGCTCTTGGATTTGATCACGAAGCCCTCCAATAACTTGATACTGGTTCGACCTTGAACCTTTCTACAATCCTCCTTGGAAAGTAGACCCCTTTTGATTCTTCAAAAGTTTCCTCTTCAACTGATTTGAAGTTGTCTTTCCTTCACAGCTTTGTGTTGGATCGATTTCCTTCAAGTTTCAAGCTTGAGGATTTGCTTGAATATACTTGAGAATATTTGCAGGTTAATTGCTTGAATATTGCTTGCTTGTTCGTGGTTCAGGTTACCTTTTCTCAGTAACTTCCTCAGCCTTTTTATAGTGCACTTTTGAAATTTTGCCCGTTGAAGAGATAGACTAATTTCAAAAGTCACTTAAGATCATTGGCTTTTCTTGTCTGCAGTCTTTGATGTTAACATTTCCTCGGATTAGTTGTCTTGCACCATTTCAAACATTCTGACAGATGGTGCAGTGCTTTTTATTGGTTTATTCCTTTTGCACAATTCTGAGACTAACACTTTACACCTGACAGCTTTGACATGTTACTATTCTGAGTAACATTCTTGACTTTTAATCAACGGATCTAAGTCAGTTATCTTGATGTGACTTGAATCAGCTTCCAGTCATTGGATGACTCAACTGTCACTTCAACTTGAGACTTGACTTTTTGAGCTGACTTGACTGACACTTCTTACAGTCGAGTCCTTGACTTCCTTCTTAGCCTTACTTAGCTGACACACAGCAGAGTCTTCAATCCAGTCCACAGTTGACTTCTTGTATTTCTTGGCGTAGCTGACTTGACTCAGCTTTTCAGCTCTATCTATTACAATACAAATTACAAGGAAAATGGGGTGCCAACTTCCTAGTTTAAGTTTTACATGGTATCATCAAAATCTACAAAATAAATTTCCCAACAATTTCCCCCTTTTTGAACTCGGAAGAATGTTACTGTCTCGTGACCCTTACCAACTTGGCCACTCAAATGACTCAAAATAATGAAAATAACACCTAATCTATGATAAACAAATACAAGAACTCAAGAACTCAATTATATAGTCTTCAAGAACTCGAGATAGCTTGCATTTGGTGTTGCCCGGATCCTTCGTGACTGGATTCTCATCATTCCCCTCCTCTTGAAAGGGATTCGTCCTCGAATCCAAACGTTGGACCCCAAAGATTGAACAATTATATCAATCCACCCGAATCAAATGTGAAACGACACGCACATTCATCCGGTTGCCCAAATCCCTGCACATGAGAAACAATAGAACTAGACAAAATATTATCAAATATGTTAGCATCCAAAAACTTTCGCCTAATGCCTCTCTTCTTAATCATAAGCACAAATTTTCTCTCTTGTTTTACCTCATTGACCTTTCCCCCCATTTTTTTGGCCCACTCGAAATTTGTACTCTCCTTTTTCTTGGCCATCTCTCGAATCTCACAACTACCCTTGGCCAAACTCTCAAGCTCTCTATTTTTATTTTCACTCAAACTCTCATTTTTCTCGGCTTTTATTTCTTTCTTTTGCTCACTTGCCGAATACTCTTTTTCTTTTGACTCACAAACTCTCATCCTCACATGATCATCATAGATTTCTGTAGGTGTAAGAGATGCAAGTATGAACTTTCTTCGCTCATGCTCAAAAGTATAGCAATTAGTATATCCATCATGCACAACTCGCCTATCAAACTACGCCATGGCCTACCCAACAAAATACAAGCTCGCATTGGCACCACATCACATAATATATCATCCTTATAACCCCCAATTTGAAAAGACACCAACACTTTTTTATTAACTCGCACCTCGCCACAATCATTGAACCATTGTAGTGTATATGGTTCTGGATGTTCAAGTGTAGGAATCTCCAACTTCTCCACCAATTTCTCACTAGCCACGTTTGTACAACTACCTCCATCAATGATCATACTACACACTTTATCCTTAACTAAGCATCTAGTGTGAAAAATATTTTCTCGCTGCTCATGATCAATTAACTTTGGTTGCATATTCGAAACTCTACGCGACACTAGTGATAACACATCGCCCTTCACCGACTTAACTATCTCTAGACCCTCCTCCAATTCCAGATTATCATGATCATCCTCACTTTCGGACTCTACATCACCATTAGCCCGAATCACCATCACTCTTCTATTCGGACATTCACTAGCTCTATGACCCCTCCCATGACATTTAAAACACTCAATGTCCCTAGTGCGTGAAGTAGAGGGATCAAATTTACCTGATGGTTTTGTCTTGTCCGAGTCCGTCTTGTTCTCCACAACTTTTGGCTGTTGTGAAAAACGTGCATCATCCATCGCAGGAGTATTCGAACCCGAAGTTCATGTGCTAGTGTTGGGATTTTGCCGTGTAAAACCCCTCCTCTTAAGCTGCTGCTCAATTTTCACCGCCATGTGCACCATCTCCTCAAGATCGACACAATGATGTAAGTCGACGACATCTGCTATAGGAGTATTTAATCCGGAAATGAACCTCGCCATCGTAATCTCCTGGTCCTCCTCTATGTTAGCCCTTGCCATCAACATCTCCATCTCCTTATGATAATCCTCCACGCTTCTCGACCCCTGTGTCAACCTCTGCAACCTTTGATAGACGCCTCTGTAATAATGATTTGGTACAAAACGACGTCGCATCAAACTCCTCATCTCCTCCTATGTGGAAATGGGCCGCTTGCCGCTTCTTCTCCTTGAGACCATTAATTGATCCCACCACACACTTGCATAATCCGAGAATTTGGTTGACGCCAATTTTACCTTTTTCAACTCAGAATAGTTTTGGCAATCAAATACATTCTCGATTTTCTCTGGAACGAGGGGATTTGCATTCTGATGTTACTCAAATTGCCATCCTCACGTCCCCGATCAGCCCTATTTCCGCGCTGACCTCTACCCGGATTGTAATTTTGCTCTCTGTCGGAATCAAAATCATCCATCTCATATGCCCACTCCTCTAACTCGAACCTCCTAGGCCTTCGTACCCTAGTAGCAGGCTCCTCGATTCGCGACGCCTCTCTGGGATCCCCGTATGTCTCCAACATTAATTTCTTTAACATGTTTGCAATCGCCTCAATATCTAACTTGTTACCCAAATCTGATGGTTGTCGTTTTTCCTCAGACATGTTAAAATCACTCACTCACGTGTATACGCTCGTGTATCACTCAACTCACAATCTCCCAGCAAATCACGAAATCAACTCCTTCGTTTTTTTTTTGAATTTCGATTTTTTTTCTCTCTCTTTTTTTTGGTACCCTTGAAGAACTAGGGTTTATAAAAAAATCTAAAACAATAACAAAGATAAAAGAAAACAAGGATAGATTTAACCTTGCTAGATGGCTCTGATACCAACTGATGTGAACCGCAACAACAACTGTGCATACGACCCAACAACAATATGTTGTTAACCCAAGATCTTCACTAGTTCGGTTAAAGATTGGTGGAAACCTCGACCCGTTGCTTAGAAAATCAAGAACCTCGGTATGCGTAGACGCCACAAATGAATGTGTAAGTTCGCTTGATAAGTCGGTAATCGCAATAAGATGAACAATCTTGAAGCTCTTGGAAAAACCCAAAGGGTTGGAGAGAATAATCTCAATTCAATATTAAATAATCAAAGTTGTTAAGAAAAATAAACAAGTGTTTGCCTTATATAGGCGACTCAAAGCAAACCCTAAACAAACTAGAAAGGAAAATAAGTCCAAACCCAAAAAGGAAACTCAATCGCAATCAATATTCACGTGTGGGCGAAAATACACGTCCGGGATTTTTGAATCTGTTCCTGGAGTCTTCATAAAAGTTGTATCCCTTTCTCTTAGCTTTCCATAGCAACTTGAATCAGCCCAATACCAATTTTGTAGATAAAGTGATGGCCCAAATACTAAACCCTGCCAGTGCTGAAAATTGTTGACGTTTTGGACGTTTTTTTTTAAGGAATCCTCTTGTTTGTTCGATCAGTCAATGCTTCCTTTAGACACATAATTAACTAATATGACTCTAAACTCAATATACTTGGCCTCTAACATCAACTTGGCCACTCAAATGACTCAAAATAATGAAAATAACACCTAATCTATGATAAACAAATACAAGAACTCAAGAACTCAATTATATAGTCTTCAAGAACTCGAGATAGCTTACATTTGGTGTTGCCGGGATCCTTCGTGATTGGATTCTCATCACTTTTACCTTTGGAATGACCTTTGCTAAGGTTCAGGTCTTTGCCATTTAGGCTTGTATTCCATTGGTCTTTGCTGATATTTCACATTGTACCAATCAGCTTGGTTTGGATAGTTTCTACCATTCCCATCATATGTATTTCTCTGATGAAATTTCTGGGGTTTCTGGTAGCTCTGTTTGCTTTTCACAAAGTATTTTCTATTTGGAGTTTGCTGAGGAACTCGGCTGGATTTCTTCTCAGCTATCCTCTCAGCATACTCAACTGGCTATTTTCCTTTCCTTTTATATCCAAGGCCAGTTTTTTTGTGATTGTGCTTAGGAGTGAATGTGGGTGAAACATTTGGTGTTTTGGATTTTTGAGATGCTTCATTGCTTGAAGATCCTTTTTCCAAAATCACTCTTGGAGTTTAACTGTGCACAAAGGAATTGAATCATATGCCTGTTTTATCTCCATATTCTTTTTGACTCATGATAAGATCATCCAATGATTTGGATGCCTTTGTAAATGAGGCAATAACATTTTTGAGATCTTTTTCCCTCTTTTCTATAACAGCTAACTCTTCTATGATCTTGGCATTTCCAGCCTTCAGCTTAATGTTCTCATCAACTATGTGACTCAGAGTACTCAGCTCTTTAGTCAGCTGTGAGTTTTGGCTTTTAAGCTGGCTGTTTTCCTCATTTAGAGTTGTGTGTGAGGATTTTATGTGCTCAAAATCTTTCATCATTTTGCCTAATGAATCATAAAGATCAGTGGGTGATGAAGTGTGTGTATCACAATCACTATCACTTGAATCCGAATGAGATGAGTTAGAGTGTACCTCATCTTCTTGGTCTGGTTGATCTTGTTCTTTAGCCATAAGGCAGATCATAGCCTCTTCTTCAGAGTCACTTGAGAAGTCAGCTTCACTACTCTTTGAGTCTGCTATTTCTTTAAACTTGGCTGTCTCAGCAGCCAACATGGCTTTCTTCTTTTCCTGCCTTCTTTCTCTGAAGACTTTTATTTATTCTCATTCCTATATTTGTTGACTGGTGGATAGGAACAATCAACTGCAAAATGTCCTGGTTGTCTGCAGTTCCAACATAGGTTTTCATCTCTTTGATTAGCTCTTTCGGTTCATGGATTATCAGCTCTCTGATATTCAACCCTTTGATGCTCAACTCTCTTGGGTGGCCTATCTTCCATTGACTTAGAGGGAGCTGAATGTCTCCTGGAGGTTTCACCCTTATTTCTTTTATAATTCTTATTGAAGAACTTGTTGAATCTTTTAACCATTAGGGAAATTTTCTCCTGGTCTATGGCTTCCTTGGGTTCAGCTCTCTTTCCATCCTTGGCTATCAGTGCAGCTGTCTTGGGGACATATGTCTCCTCTTGCTCTTTTCTTCTCAGCTCAAACTCATAGGCTTTGAGGTCTGAGAATAGCTCATGGTTAGATGTTCTTGTGAGGTCCATTAAATGTCTCAGCGCCATAGTCTTCATTTCCCATTCAGCTAGGAGGCTTCTTAAGATCTTCATACACATTTCCTTTTGTGTATATTCTTTCCCAAGAGCTGAAAGCTCATTTGTGATTTCAGTGAACCTAGAATCCAACTGATCCATGGTTTCACCTGCAAGCTTTTTGAAATTTTCAAATTT
Source organism: Rehmannia glutinosa (assembly GCA_016081115.2). Lineage (NCBI taxonomy): Eukaryota > Viridiplantae > Streptophyta > Magnoliopsida > Lamiales > Orobanchaceae > Rehmannia > Rehmannia glutinosa. Next base: position 21,123,606 of record CM071937.1, on the reverse strand, counting down.
TTGAACAACAACAGACAATTTATTTTCTTTAATTTGCTCTGATCCTTCACAAATTAAAGTCAGTTTATTCCAGATTTCTTTTGCAGATTTGCAAGATTTGACTTTGTTGAACATTGCTTTGTCCAAAGTCTTGTAAAGTATGTACTTGGCCACATTGTCCAAGTTGTATCTCTTCCTATATCCATTTGTCCACTCAGTCCATGGTTTTCCAACCATGGTTTGGTCTTCTTCAAAGAAGAACTTCTTCTCCTTCAGCTACATTTGCTCTTCTTACAGTCGTGTTCACTTTCAATATTTGCAGTGGCCCATCCTCTATCACAAGCCACATCTCATCGTGTAGAGCAGATAGATGAGCCTACATACGAATTTTCCAATCATCAAATTCTTCAACAATGAACATATGAATGCGTGTCAGATTTGCTTCCATGACAATAACTTTGCTTAAAATGAAAGATTTTGAAATACAAGTGTTTGAAACCTTTTTGAAAAGATAGAGATCTAGTTCAGTAACTAGTGCGGAAGGCTTAATGAACCAACCACTCTGATACCACTTGTAGGTCCCAAGGGGTGTGAGTAAGGTTTAGAAGGGGGGTTGAATAAACCTTACCAACTTTTTGATTTTAGTCCTTTAAAATTATAAAAGAGTTAACTCAAACAACTGTGTCCTTGAGGGACAACTAAGTTGGTTATTCAGCTGAGTTAGCCATTCAACTGACTCGATAGAGCTGTTGATAGAATAACTCTGCTGTTTAACCTTAACTTTAACTTGGTTGTATTGGTTTTATCAGCGGAAGACTTAACACCCTTGATTTGTTTTAAGTTTGTTTTAACACTTGATTCTTTAGCACTTGGTTATTAATCGGTTGGATAGCAAATGTGAGTTTTATCGTGAGATATGATGTAAGTATGCGTAAATGTTAATGTCTGAAAAATAAATGACACAGATAATTTTTATAGAGGTTCGAAGATGGGTTAATTCTTCTAGTCCTCTCTTCTCCAACTCCCCGGAGGAATCCACTATGTAATGATCAATTTACAATGTGGTGAACAGTCTAGAGACACCCTTGGTCACACAACCTAACTTTTTTGTGACTCAGGCTTCTTCACAGGCGGGCAAGCCTTTGCTACTCTTGACTCACTTCTCAAGCTCTTGGATTTGATCACGAAGCCCTCTAATAACTTGATACTGGTTCGACCTTGAACCTTTCTACAATCCTCCTTGGAAAGTAGACCCCTTTTGATTCTTCAAAAGTTTCCTCTTCAACAGATTTGAAGTTGTCTTTTCTTCACAGCTTTGTGTTGGATCGATTTCCTTCGAGTTTCAGGCTTGAGGATTTGCTTGAATATACTTGAGAATATTTGCAGGTTAATTGCTTGAATATTGCTTGCTTGTTCGTGGTTCAGGTTAACTTTTCTCAGTAACTTCCTCAGCCTTTTATAGTGCACTTTTGAAATTTTGCCCGTTGAAGAGATAGGTTAATTTCAAAAGTCACTTAAGATCGTTGGCTTGTCTTGTCTGCAGTCTTTGATGTTGACATTTCCTCGGATTAGTTGTCTTGCACCATTTCAAACTTTCTGACACATGGTGCAGTGCTTCCCATTGGTTTATTCCTTTTGCACAATTTTGAGACTAACACTTTACACCCGACAGCTTTGACATGTTAATATTCTGAGTAACATTCTTGACTTTTAATCAGCAGATCTAAGTCAGTTGTCTTGACTAGACTGCTGTCTTTTACCCCAGGTGACTTGAGTCAGCTTCCAGTCATGGATGACTCAACTGTCACTTCAACTTGAGACTTGACTTTTTGAGCTGACTTAACTGACACTTCTTACAGCTGTTCCTCAGTTGACACATCTTCAGTCTAGTCCTTGACTTCCTTCTTAGCCTTACTCAGCTGACACACAACAGAGTCTTCAATCCAGTCCATAGTTGACTTCTTGTATTTCTTGGCGTAGCTGACTTGACTCAGCTTTTCATCCCTATCTATTACAATACAAATTACAAGGAAAATGGGGTGCCAACTTCCTATTTTAAGTTTTACATGGTATCATCAAAATCTACAAAATAAATTTCTTAAACACCTGCATTAATGTCGTCCTATTCATTTTCAACCACCATTGTTTTTACTTTTTTAAGATATTTGTCTCCCCACTTGTCTTTTTAGTTGTTCTTTTTGTCTCCTTCTGTCTGTTTCTTCACTATCTTCCTTTTTGTGCATTTTCTCTCTCTTTGTCTTTTTGGTTTACTTTGCTATTTATCAGGTGGCTGGATCTGGTTTATTGGGACTGTATCAAACGACTGTGGTTTTTCTATGAGTATGGATAAAGATTTATTGAGCAGACTCAAGAGGTTTACCCTTTCTGCAGAGGAAACCGAGGATATCAAGTTGGAAACAGCAGATGTAGCCATTTGTATCGATGAATACGAACGGTGTCTCATAGGGAAAGTTTTTGGAGCAAAAACAATTAATTATTCAGGGCTCAAGAATACTACTAGTAACATATGGCAAATGAAGGCAAATTAAAGAAACCTTCTCTGTGAGGAAAATTGGAGAGAACTTGTTTCAGTTAATTTTTCTTTCTCAAGAGGATAAACAGAGGGTCCGCAGTGGCAAAACATGGAGTTTCGAAAATAAGTATCTAATTCTTAGGGACTGGTCGGAGGAACTAATTAACAATCTGGATTCAATGAACTATGTGGAATTATGGGTGAAATTGTGGAGTATCCCTTTTCACTTGATTTGTATGGAAACAAGAAGAAAGATTGGTAGTAAGTTCGACAATATCTCTGACATTGTCATACTGGAAAGGGGGAGCTTTAGAGGTAGACATTTTAGAATTTTAGTGGAAATAAATTTAGAGAAACCTCTTATGCGTGGAACCAATATTAATCTGGGGGGAAGGTATTTTTGGTTGAATTTAGATATGAAAACTTGCAAGGTTTTTATTTCTACTGCAGACGAATTGGACACAATGAGAGAATTTGCTTAAGAAAGAAGGACGATTTGGCTAATAATCACATTAACGAGGGTCAATTTGGTGACTGGCTAAGGGCCACAGAATCTGGGATTAATAAGATGCTCCCTAAACAAAGAGGCAGTCTGAGCATTATGGAGGATGTGAAAATTAACAAGGAAATGATCCCAGAAGTGCTAATTCCTATTTTGAAGGACAACGCCCTAATAAGCCTTTGGAGTCTCCAATTGATGTCAATGAAAATGTGAACAGCTCTGAGCCTATTCCTGAGACAAGCAGGGAGTTACCACTTTCAAGGATTAAGAAAACTCATCGTGGGAAAGAGAATGATGTGGCTGTTGAGTTACAAGAGAAGGCTCTTAATAAGGTTGGCAAGGAAGATATTAGGTCTAATCTTAAGGAAATTGTCGTTCCCTTACAAGGAAGAGAGAAGATTACATGGATTACTGCTAGAGTGGGTAAGAGATATATTAGGAAAGGTGACCAATATATTAGCAATAAACCTATGGAGATTTTCGAGGAGAAAACTAAGGCTTATAGTGGGATCAAAAAAGGATTCCATCTAGTGGATGAAGTTGTGGAGCAGGCTTTTGATTCTTATAAGAAAGCTAAAGGAACAAGGTGATTGAGGAAGAAACTGAGTTGGAAAATATGGTGGAGGTGGCCAGCCAAAATTGGGCCCAAATTGATCAATGAGTATATGCTTTTGGAATTATAGAGGGTTGCGAGGACCTTGTATAATTTCTCAATTAAAGGAGTCTATTCGATTCCATCTCCCAGATTTGTGTTTTGTTAGTGAAACATAAAAAAAAAGAAAAATTCATAAAAGCATTGTGTAAAAGATTGAGATTTGATGATATGTGTCTCTACATTAATCCTATGGGTATGAGTGGGGGTATGTTCCTTTTTTGGTCTAATAAAGTCAGAGCTTTGAATACAAGATGCTCTAATTTTTGTGTGGAAGTGGAATATTGTTTGGTGGACTCTAACGACAAATTATGACCGATTTTTGTTTATGCGAGTACTGACAAAGCTGTGAGAAGGAAGGAGTGGAAATATCTGATTGAGGCTAAAGTGAATTGGGGTAAGAAGTGGTGAGGAGAAGAAAGGAGGGAGAACTAGAAGCAGTGGAACCTTTGAAGATTTCCTTAATTTTATTGGAGATATGGAAATGGGGAAATTCAATTTAAAGGACACCCTTTTACGTGGGCTAATAACAGGGAATGAGAGGGATACGTGTGTTAGGAAATTTATTGTTTAGATTTTGATGAATGCCATGTAAAACTTAGAATAGGAAGTTTGCACCCCATTCTTGTTGTAAAATGCTTTGTAATAAATAGGTGATCAAAGCCGAGTTAAGTCGCCTACGCCCAAACATGTAAGAAGACAACCGGAGAACTAGAAGGAAGACTCATTGCGAGACAACCGAGTATGGAAAAGAAGAGTAGATGGGAACTCTATCAAGAAGCGGTGAGTAGAGTATCACCAAGTCAACTCAAGAAGAGCTAAGTCTCAAGTTGAAGTGACGAAAGAGTCATCCAATGATTGGAAGGCGACTCTAAGTCACCTGGGAAAGCAAAGAAATGCGGTCAAGTCGAGATAATCAAAAAGATCCGCCGACGAAATCAAGAGAATTACTTAAACAAGTAATATCTCCATACTACCTTTCTCAAGTGCTCGACCCCGGAAGCGTGCAAAAGGAATTAACCAATGGGAAGCACTACACCGTGTCGAACTCGAAAAGCTGGAGAATAATTCATACGAGGAAATGGCAATTCAAGGATCGCAACAAGACAAGCCAACGATTGCAAGTGACTTTAAAAAATAAGCCTATCTCTTCAACGGGCAAATTTTTGAAAGATCAATATAAAAGGCTGAGGAGTTTATTTGAGAAATAGAGGAGATCAAGGAACTAAGTAGACCCCGAACCAAAAACGTTCAAGCAATTATTAGAAAATCAAAATATTCTCAATCCTCAAGCCTACACTACGAAGAACATCAATCCAACACTCACCTTTGTGAAGGAAAGATAACTTCAATCAGTTGAAGAGGAAAATACTGAAAAATTAAGGGGTCTACACTCTACGAAGGATTGTAGGAAGGTTCGGGTCGAACCAAGTCTTGAGGTTTTGGAGGGCTTTGTGATCAAATCAAAAGAGCTTGAGCAAGTGAGTCAGAGTAGCAAGGCAAATGCCCTGTGAAGAATCGAGTCGTGCGAGAAGCCACCGAGTGATCAAGGCGTCTCGGATCGAGTCCCATAGGATCAAGTCACCGTGTGATCAAGACTTGTATCCGGATCATTACCACTTTGTATACTTGATCAATACCTAGTGGATTTCTCCAGAGTTGGAGAAGAGAGGAGTAGAAGAATTACCCCATCTTCGAACCTCTATAAAAATTTTATTGTGACATTTACATTTCAACATTTTAATTCCTCGCATCTTAATTGTTTAAATCACGATAAATTTGCTATCCACTTGATAATTTCTAAGTACTAAACCAAGCACTAAATCCTTGCTTAATCAAACTTAAGGGTGTTAAGTCTTCCAAAAAACAAACCACGATTGAGTTAATTTAGACTTAATGTGAGTTATTCCATCAATGGCTCGGTTGAGTCCGTGAGAGACTAACTCTAGTGATTATCTAAATCACCAGTGTCCACCAAGGACACAAATTGTGTAGTATCAACTCAATATTTAAAAGGACTAAATCGAAAATTTGGTAAGGTTTATTCAACCCCCTCATCTAAACCTTACACTTACACCCCTTGGGACCTACAACGTGGAAGAGAGACTTGATAGATTTTTTGGATCTCCGGAGTGGTTAATTAAGTTTCCTAAAATATATGTTCATCATGTGGAGAAACAATCATTTGATCATTGTCTGTTGGCGTTGGAGAAAGATTCAGGATTTCAAGGAGGGAAAAGAAGATTTGTTTTTGATAAGAGATGGCTACAAAAGGATGGGATTGAGGAGGTGGTTAAACAAGCTTGGAAAAAGTGTGTGATTGGTACACCACAATTTCAAGTTCAGTCTAAGATTTCTAATTGTAGAATGCCACTACTCAATTGGATCAAGGTATTAAAGTTGAATTCTGCTAATATTATCGAAAAATGCAAGAAGAGACTTACTGTACTTAAACACCAATGGGTGAATCTCAGAGGGGTGCTGGATAAAGCTTACAAAGATGCGGAGTTTTGTTGGAGGCAAAAGGCTAGGGTGAATTGGTTAAAAGAGGGTGACAAGAATTCTAAGTTTTTTCATGCTTGCACTATACAAAAGAGGAAAATTAATTACATTGAAAAAAATGTGAATGAAAGGGGTACAATCTGTGAATCAAATGAGGATGTTGAGTCTGCTGTGACTGAGTATTATGAAGAACTATTGAAGACCTCTTTTCCTATTCAAGATGAATTCATACTTGAAGGAATTCCACAGTCTAATCACATCCCCAATGAATCAGGCCCTCACATGCCAAGTGGATGGCACAAAAATTAAAAAAACACTATTTGAACTCAGCCCCTCCAAAGCTCCAGGTATGGATGACATGAATCCATTATTTTTCCAAAAACTCTGGATTATAATTTCTGAGAAAATCTGTTTTGCTGTGAAAAACTTCTTTCATTCTAGGAAAATGCTAAGAAGTGTGAACCACAGTCTCATCACATTAATTCCTAAAATACCCTTCTTCTATGGCTCACTATAGACCTATCAGCTTGTGTGGCTCACTATAGACCTATCAGCTTTTGAAAGTGTTCGCCTATATTTTTAGCTCACCGCAAGTGTACGGTGCAAGTTATAGAATAGGGTAGCAAGGTCGTATCCACGCAGACTAATAAATTAATATGCTAAGTATTGAACTAAGATAGCCTTATTTTTATTTAGACGATCGAAATTGGATAATTGTTGTGGAAGTAAAGACAAGAATAACCACAAAAACACAAGATGAAAATAAATATGGAATTATCAAGGGAATGAGATGGATTCCCGGTTATGGTTTCAATTAATATTCCTCTTGTTTTTACGATTTAATGAAAACCAAAGTTATTATCAATACACCTATAAGACGATCACAACGGTATTTTATCCTCCCTCTCGAGATGTATATAAAGTGTAGATTGAAATATTTATGCTAGCATCTCTACTCAACATAAGATACACAACTCCCAAATGCACAAAAGATCAAATGTCCTCACAAATATCTACAAACCTCTCGATTCATGCAAATATTCGTGTCAAGTACTCAAGATCTAATATTGAAACTCATCTCTCGAATTATGAATCAATATATCAAACATGCTAAATCATTGGCCAAGTGATAAAACAATAATAAGAACAAAGTACTCAAATAGGCTTCAAGACAATAACTTCAACTAAGATTAAAACATTCAACAAGAGTTCATTAATCTACTTCCAAAACACGGAAATCTCAAGAAGTTTAGCTACTCATTACAAATAAACAACCCATAGACAAATTGTTCATATTCATGACAAGCTAAAATGAAAGATTAAAGCACAAAGAATGAGAAAACTTAGGGAAATGGATAATCTCTCGATTAATCTTCAATCCTCAAGCTCCGATTCGACCCGATTCTTACCTTAATTATTCCTTGATGAAATTGATGTATTTCTTGTGTTCTTGGGTGTATTCACAGCCTTTTCTCCTCTGGTGTGCGCCCCAAAAAGTGGTATTTATACCCTTTTAGAAGCCTAGGTCAATGTGCTGTCATTTTTGGACATTCCAGCACAGACGCACGAGTTGTGCGCCCAAGCACGGGTTACCCATGCTCAAATCCGTAGGAAAATCAATTTTCAGCGACCCACGAACGGGTTACTCGTGCTCCCACGCACGGGTTACCCGTGCTCGAAGCCATAGGCATGCTCAAAACCTTCAGGTGCCTTCAGGTGCGCACGGGTTGCCCGTGCGCTGCCCAAACGTCTGAATTTGTTCGCGGGGTCTTCATAATAGTTGTAGCCATCTCTCTTATCTTTCTATAGCCGCTTGAATCAGCTCAATATCAAGTTTGTAGAGAGAGTTATGGCCAAAATACTAAACCTGCCGATCTTTGAAAGTTCCAAACGCGTCTCGAATGGATTTTTCTTTTGAATCCCCTTGTTGTTTGATCATCCATGCTTCTTTTGACACACGAATCATCACTATGACTCTAAGACTCCATATAGTTGGCTTCCAATTGGGTGTAATCGCTTGATTCTTGATGAATCTAGGTCGCAATGCTCGTATTTGTCACAAAATCACTCCAAATATCGCTAAATTCCTACAAAATGAGCAAAGCGTAATACCTTTTCCAAAAAGAGCGAATATATACCATTTCAAATGTGTTATTGCATGTTTATAAATAATTATAGCCATAAATATGCCCTAAAATACATACAAAACTCACACCAATCAAACCCCCAAACATAAACTATTAGCCGTCCCGGTCAACACTTTAAAACAAGACAAAACATAACTGGGAGTAATGAAAAGTAGAACGCACAACAACTCCATAAAATTCGTATTGCCCATCATAGGTGTCAAGCAACGAATCAACCAATCCTCAAACATCTAACAAGAACATACATCAAAGAAACTATGGTAAATGCTAAAAATCACGCCTCTCAAGATCAAGTGTATACTCTCATCTCGAATGAATATAGGACGTGTTTACGCTCAAATCAATTCAATGTCTCAAAATTACCATAGGCTTGCAATTCATCTCATATCCCCGCCACTAGAGTGTATGCAATTTGTGAATCAAAAAGACTTTCTCATTTGGTTGTAATGAAGGCACTTTGGTTAGGGTAAGAAAATATAGATAGAGTAACTCAAACTCGAGCGTATAGACCGGTGAACATATAAATCATCTACGTTAAAGCTTAATATGCTACCCAAATCATCTCTCATTTTCACCAACTCTTCTTATCTCCATCCCCTTTCTTTTGTAAAACACCATCACCTCACATTGCAATTCTTTGCCTCCAAGTTCATTCAAAGAAACTCATTCATAAAGCTGATTTTTGTTTTGTCTCTTTTGTGAGTTTTCAACATTCTTTTCTTCTCATTTTCTTCCCCTTTTGTTCCCATCAACCAATTTTTTTTAACACCACCTTCTAAAATTTTGATTTCACCCATTCACCCTCATTCATTCCCTTTACTCAATACTATACGCTCGAGTATAGGGTAACATATATATCAATGATAAGGCTTGAATTTTGGCTATCACAAAAGATTAGGCAATAAGCTCAAATTGGCTAAATAAGGATTTCAACATCATTAGGTAAGCAAAAGGCTTGAAGAACTAACAAAAAATATGGCCTGTAATCATTTTCACAATTCGCATACAACATGTGACTTTGATAGAGATACCAGAGCAAGTTCTAGAATTCTAACAACATGAATGATACACTCAAATCACAAACAAGACTGCATATGATGACAACAATAAAGGCTCAAAAAGCTCACAGGCTTGTAAATATGTAATTCAAAGCATCAAACCAAGTTTTCCACATCAACATGCTCAATGTTATCTATTCATGGCCTAATCAACTCATGCTCAACACCCAATCCAAACAATACAAAATTTTCAAAATCAAGCACAAGTTACAATCCAGAGATCAACTCACTCCCTAAAATCTATGAAAGCAATAAACTGTGCTAAAACAATAAACGTGTTTCTAATGCAAATGCAACCTAAAATGCTCTACATGCAACTATATGATAACACACAAAAATTAATGCAATTTTTTTATCCACACATTTCATATCAAAATAACTATCTCTCCCCAAACTTAAATGAAATTATATCGCACGTAAGAAAAATCACATTCTCCGTGTGAGCATATGAAAAATCTTCGTAATTCCTCCAATCAATAATTGTGCGTAGGAGTAGGATTATTCCAATAATCGTAGAAATTCCAGTTATTGAAATAATTGGTCTCCTCCATCCGAGTGGGTGTTCGTGCACTACCTATACCAACTCAAAGAAACAAATCAAACATTGTAGAGATAAAATTTACAAAAGAAAAATGAAATAAAAAAATGTCTAAATTAAAAATAATTCTATCTATCGCAATATTAGCACCAAAAATTGTATTAGTCCCCGGCAAAGGCGCCAAAAACTTGTTCGCCTATATTTTTAGCTCACCGCAAGTGTACGGTGTAAGTTATAGAATAGGGTAGCAAGGTCGTATCCACGGAGACTAATAAATTAATATGCTAAGTATTGAACTAAGATGGCCTTATTTTTATTTAGACGATCGAAATTGGATAATTGTTGTGGAAGTAAAGACAAGAATAACCACAAAAACACAAGATGAAAATAAATAGGGAATTATCAAGGAAATGAAATGGATTCCCGGGTTATGGTTTCAATTAATATTCCTCTTGTTTTACGATTTAATGAAAACCAAAGTTATTATCAATACACCTATAAGACGATCACAACGGTATTTTATCCTCCCTCTCGAGATGTATATAAAGTGTAGATTGAAATATTTATGCTAACATCTCTACTCAACATAAGATACACAACTCCCAAATGCACAAAAGATCAAATGTCCTCACAAATATCTACAAACCTCTCGATTCATGCAAATATTCGTGTCAAATACTCAAAATCTAATATTGAAACTCATCTCTCGAATTATGACTCAATATATCAAACATGCTAAATCATTGGCCAAGTGATAAAACAAGAATAAGCACAAAGTACTCAAATAGACTTCAAGACAATAACTTCAACTAAGATTAAAACATTCAACAAGAGTTCATTAATCTACTTCCAAAACCCGGAAATCTCAAGAAGTTTAGGTACTCATTACAAATAAACAACCCATAGACAAATTGTTCATATTCATGACAAGCTAAAATGAAAGATTAAAGCACAAAGAATGAGAAAACTTAGGGAAATGGATAATCTCTCGATTAATCTTCAATCCTCAAGCTCCGATTCGACCCGATTCTTCCCTTGATTATTCATTGATGAAATTGATGTGTTTCTTGTGTTCTTGGGTGTATTCCCAGCCTTTTCTCCTCTGGTGTGCGCCCCAAAAAGTGGTATTTATACCCTTTTAGAAGCCTAGGTCAATGTGCTGTCATTTTTGGACATTCCAGCACAGACGCATGGGTTGTGCGCCCACGCACGGGTTACCCGTGCTCAAATCCGTAGGAAAATCAAATTTCAGCGACCCACGCACGGGTTACCTGTGCTTGAAGCCGTAGGCATGCTCAAAACCTTCAGGTGCCTTCAGGTGCGCACGGATCGTGCGTCCACGCACGGGTTGCCCGTGTGCCACCCAAACGTCTGAATTTGCTCACGGGGTCTTCATAAGAGTTGTAGCCATCTCTCTTATTTTTCCACAGCCTCTTGAATCAGCTCAATATCAATTTTGTAGAGAGAGTTATGGACAAAATACTAAATCCTACCAGTGCTGGAAGTTCCAAATGCGTCTCGAATGGATTTTTCTTATGAATCCTCTTGTTGTTTGATCATCCATGCTTCTTTTGGCACACGAATCATCACTATGACTCTAAGACTCCATATAGTTAGCTTCCAATTGGTTGTAATCGCTTGATTCTTGATGAATCTAGGTCGCAATGCTCGTATCTGTCACCAAATCACTCCAAATATCGTTAAATTCCTACAAAACGAGCAAAGCGTAATAACTTTTCCACAAAGAGCGAATATATACCATTTCAAATGAGTTATTGCATGTTTATAAATAATTATAGCCATAAATATGCCCTAAAATACATACAAAACCCACACCAATCAAACCCCCAAACTTAAATCATTGGCTGTCGGTCAACGCTTTAAAACAAGACAAAACATAATCGGGAGTAATGAAAAGTAGAACGCACAACAACTCCATAAAATTCGTATTGCCCATCATAAGTGTCGAGCAACGAATCAACCAAGCCTCAAACATCTAACATAGAACATACATCAAAGAAACTATGGTAAATGCTAAAAATCACGCCTCTCAAGATCAAGTGTATACTCTCATCTCGAATGAATATAGGATGTGTTTACGCTCAAATCAATTCAATATCGCAAAATTACCATAGGCTTGCAATTCGTCTCATATCTCCGCCACTAGAGTGTATGCAATTTGTGAATCAAAAAGGACTTTCTCATTTGGTACGTAATGAAGGCACTTTGGTTAGGGTAGGAAAATATAGATAGAGTGATTCAAACTCGGCGTATAGACCGGTGAGCATATAAATCATCTACGTTAAAGCAATATGCTACCCAATCATCTCTCATTTTCACCAACTCTTCTTATCTCCATCCCTTTCTTTTGTAAAACACCATCACCTCACATTACAATTCTTTGCCTCCAAGTTCATTCAAAGAAAACTCATTCATAAAGCTGATTTTTTTTTTGTCTCTTTTGTGAGTTTTCAACATTCTTTTCTTCTCATTTTCTTCCCCTTTTGTTCCCATCAACCAATTTTTTTTAACACCACCTTCTAAAATTTTGATTTCACCCGTTCACCCTCATTCATTACCTTTACTCAATACTATACGCTCGAGTATAGGGTAACATATATATCAATGATAAGGCTTGAATTTTGGCTATCACAAAAGATTAGGCAATAGGCTCAAATTGGCTAACTAAGGATTTCAACATCATTAGGTAAGCAAAAGGCTTGAAGAGCTAACAAAAAAAAATGGCCTTTAATCATTTTCACAATTCGCATACAACATGTGACTTTGATAGAGATACCAGAGCAAGTTCTAGAATTCTAACAACATGAATGATACACTCAAATCACAAACAAGACTGCATATGATGACAGCAGTAAAGGCTCAAAAAGCTCACAGGCTTGTAAATATGTAATTCAAAGCATCAAACCAAGTTTTCCACATCAACATGCTCAATGTTATCTATTCATGGCTCAATCAACTCATGCTCAATACCCAATCCAAACAATACAAAATTTTCAAAATCAAGCACAAGTTACAATCCGAGAGATCAACTCACTCCCTAAAATCTATGAAAGCAATAAACTCTGTCTTAAACAATAAACGTGTTTCTAATGCAAATGCAACCTAAAATGCTCTACATGCAACTATATGAAAACACACAAAATTAATGCAAATTTTTTTATCCACACATTTCATATCAAAATAACTATCTCTACTCCAAACTTAAATGAAATTATATCGCACGTAAGAAGATAGAATTTCAATATAAAATCGTGTGGATTTACGATTCATTTATGCGGGTGGTGGTGGATAATGACCTCCTTGGCATCTCCTCCTATCGCTAGGACTTCTTCTTTTAACCATCACTTCAAGTTTTGTACCTTAATATTGTCTCGAACTAAGGGCGCACGGGGTAGTGCGCCTTGCGCCGCCGCCGTGCGTCATGCCAAAGCCACATTATTCTTCCCTCCAGGCACGCACGGGCGTGCGCCTAGCGCACGGGTCACCCGTGCGTGATGCCGTACAGCAACACTCAGGGTTTTTTTTTCGAAAAAGAAAACAAACAAAAACAAAAATCACACCACAAACCGTTGGGTTGCCTCCCAACAAGCACTATATTTAACGTCATTAGCTTGACGCCTATAGATTTCCAAGCAAGTATTGGAGTCCTGATGTTGGAACACTTTGATTTGAATTATGCTCATGTTGTCCGTGCGCGTATGTACCACATTGTTCGTTTCGTTGTGGAATAGCTTTCTTATGATATCACGCACGCACTGACCGGGCATCCTCGCACTGTTCATGTGTTCCTCGTCCTATTTCTGCTCCTTTTCGATACCACACACGGCTGAAGTGCATAGACATACAGTCCGTGTTTGGTTCCAAACTTTCTTGCTTTTGCAGGATCTTCAGCTCCTCGTATTCAGTACCACTGTTTTGATGAATGGCACTACATTGTTCCTTTGAGTTGGCTTCAGTGGTGCTTGAAAATGGGCTCTTTTGTTGTTTCCCACCAACAATTGTAACTAATTGGCCCACTTGGGTTTCGAGATTTTTTATCGAACTGGCCATCTGTGTCATTTGTAGCTCTATTTTATCCATCCTTGCGTCTTGCCTGGCAAAGCAGCTCCTAGTTTCACTCATGAATGCATTGGATTGATTTATGAATGAGGTGAGGGCTTCCTCTAAAGATGGCTTATTTGATTCATCGCGAGTAAAACGGTCCTTGACTCGCTCCAGAACAAACTTGTTTGAATCCTTAACGAGGTGAGGGCTTCTTCTAAAGATGGTTTTGCCTCTGCATTTGTAAACCCATTCATTACATTGGAGCTTGATGGTGTTGGAATCACATTCTCCGTGTGAGCATATGAAAAATCTTCGTAATTCCTCCAATCTGAATAATAGTGCGTAGGAGTAGGATTATTCCAATAACTATAGAAATTCCAGTTATTGAAATAATTGGCCTCCTCCATCCGTGCGGGTGTTTGTGCACTACCTATACCTGTTGGGAAATTAATTTTTAGATTTTGATGAATGCCATGTAAAACTTAGAATAGAAAGTTGGCACCCCATTTTTCTCGTTGTAAATTGCATTGTAATAGAAAGGGCCTGGTCGAGCTGAGTCAAGACAGCTATGCTGAACATGCAAGAAGACAACTAGAGACTAGAAGGAAGACTCCACCGCAAAGGCGCAAATGAATGTGGCAAGGAAGAGAAGACAGGAACTCGACTGAAGCTGCAGCTGAGATACAGCTGGGTGAAGTATCAATCAAGTCAAATCAAGACAGCCAAGTCTCAAGATGAAATGACAGAAGAGTCATCCAATGATTGGAAGCTGACTCGAAGTCAACTGGGGAAGTTAAGAAAATGCGGTCAAGACGAGATAATCGCTGAAGAGATCCGTTGCCTAGAAGTCAAGAGAATTACTTAAACAAGTAATACCTCCATACTGTCTTTCTTGAAGTGCTCAGTCCCAGAAGCGTGCAAAAAGAATAAACCAATGGGAAGCACTGCACCTGTGTCAGAACTCTGAAAAGCTGAAGAATCATTCCTACGAGGAAGTGGCAATTCCAAGGACTGCAACAAGACAAGCCAACGACCACAAGTGTCTTTTAAAAATAAGCCTATCTCTTCAACGGACAAATTTTTGAAAGATCACTATAAAAGGCTGAGGAATCACTCTGAGAGAAGGTTACCTGAACCACGAACATTCAAGCTAACATTCGAACTGTAACCAAAAATATTCTCAAGTCATTCAAATTCAAATACTCAAGCCTACATTACGAAGGAAATCAATCCAACACTCACCTGTGAAGGAAAGACAACTTCTATCAGTTGAAGAGGAAACATTTGAAGAATCAAGGGGTCTACATTCCACGGAGGATTGTAGGAAGGTTCAAGGTCGAACCGGTCTCGAGTTTTGGAGGGCTTCGTGATCAAATCTAAGAAGCTTGAGCAAGTGGGATGTAGTAGCAAAGCGGGCCACACCTGTGAAGAAGCCGAGTCGTATGAGAAGCCCCGGTTTGTGTGACCAAGGCATCTCCGGGCGAGTCCCAAAGGATCAAGCCACTGTGTGATCAAGACTTGTATATGGACTTTGTTAACCGCTTTGTATCTTGATCAATACTTAGTGGATTCCTCCGGGAGTTGGAGAAGAGAGGAGTAGAAGAATTACCCCATCTTCGAACCTCTATAAAAACTTATTGTGTCATTTACAATTCAAGACCTTAATTTCTCGCATATTACTTTTATATCTCACGATAAATTTGCTATCCAATTGATAATCAACCAAGTCTAAAACCTAGTATTAAAACAAACTTAACCAAATTCAAGGGTGTTAAGTCTTCCAAATAAAACATATCACAATGAGTTAAGTCTTTAGTCAAAACAAATTGAGTTACTCTATCAACAGCGGCTCGAGTCAGTGCATTGAGTGACTAACTCTTTGTTGATTAACTAACTTAGTCGCCCATCAAGGACTCAGCCGTGAAGTATTAACTCGAACATTTTAAAAGGACTAAATCGAAAAGTTGGTAAGGTTTATTCAACCCCTTCTAAACCTTACACTCACACCCTTGGGACCTACAAGTGGTATCGAGCGGTTGGTTCATTGAGCCTACAACTCGCATCCGTTCTTGAACTAGATCTCCAAATTTTTCAAAGCTTGTTTTAGTACTTAATCTTTTAAAAATTTTTTTATTCAAAGAAAGTTATTATCATGGAAGCAAATTTGACACGCATCACTATGTTCACAATTGAAGAATTTGATGATTGGAAAATTCGTATGCGCTCATCTATCGGATTACACGATGAGATGTGGATAGTGATAGAAGATGGGCCACTCCAAATCTTAAAAGTGAACACAAACAAGAAGAGCTGCTGCGGTGAAGGAGAAAGAGGATCTTTGCTCCCGGACCAGATAGTTGAAAAACCAAGAGTCAATGGACAAATGATGACGAGGAAAAGATATAACTTGGACAATGTGGCCAAGGACATTCTTTACAAAACTTTGGACAAAGCCATGTTCAACAAAGTCAAATCATGCAAAACGGCAAAAGAAATGCAGGACAAGCTAACCTTGATTTGCGAAGCTCTCGTGAGCAAATCAAAGAAAATAAACTATCTCGTTGTTGTACAAAAATTTGAAAACTTTAAGATGCTTTGCAGGAGAAACCTTGGATCACCGGATGCTCGGTTCACGAAAATTACCAATGAACTATGCGCACTTGAAAAGGAATATACACGAGAAGGAAATGTGTATGAAGATTCTAAGAAGTCTCCCAACCGATTGGGATATGAAAGTCATGGCCATGAGACATTCCATGGACCTATCAAAAACATCCAACCATGAGCTATTCTCGGATCTCAAAGCCTACGAATTTGAGCCGAGAAGAAAAGACCAGAGGAGACAATCGTGCCCAAAACAATTTGCTTCTAATTGTTAAGGACGACAAGAGAGAGAGGTCAAAGAAGTCATTGACCAAGAGGAAATTGCACGATGGTCAAAAGGTTTAACAAGTTCTTCAATAAGAATTACAAAAAGAAGCAAAGGTGACTCCTCCGGAAGATACTCGGCTCCTCCAAGTCAAGGGAAGAAAGACCACCCAAGAGAGCGAGCATCAAAAAGTTGAATATCAAAGAGTGACAATCCAGGATGGAAAGAACTGATCAAAAAGTTGAAAATCAGGCTGAACCGGCAACCCGACCACTATGCCATTAAATGCCCATATCATGTAGTCAACAAATACGAATGAAGAGGAAAGAAAAGTCTTCAGGGAAAAGAAGACAGGAAAAAGAGAAAGGCAATGTTGGCTGCAGAGATCGTTGATACTGATCAAGTCAAAAGACACAAATGAGACTCGAAGAGTAGTGAAGTGACTACTCAAGTGACTCAAGAAGAAGCCTTGATCCGTCTAATGGCTAAAGAACAAAACCAACCCGACCACGAAGATGAGGTACACTCTAACTCATCACACTCGTGATACTAGTGATAGTGATTGTGACACACACACTTCATCACCCACTGATCTTTATGATTCATTAGGCAAAATGATGAAAGATTTTGAACATATTAAATCCTCACACACACTACTAAATGAGGAAAACAAATTTACTCAAGAGAGCTAAAACTCACATCGACTAAGGAGATGAGTACTCTAAGTCAAATAGCGATGAGAATAAAAGTCTAAAGGCTTAAAATGCTAAGTTAATAGTAGAGATAACTCTGCTATAGAAAAGAGGAGAATCACCTCAAAATGTGATAGCCTCATTCACTAAGGCATCCAAATCATTGGATGATCTTATTATGAGTCAAAGAGAATGTGGAGACAAGACAGGCTTAGGATTTAATTCCTCTATGCTATGTCAAGTTCCAAAAGTGATTTTGGAAAAGAGATCTTCAAGCAATGAAGTATCTCTAAAATCCAAAACTCCAAATTATGCACACACATTTATTCCAAAGCACAATCACAAGCAAACTGCGGCCTTGGTTATAAAGGAAAAGGAAAACGGCCGATTGAATATCTTTGAGAGAAACAAATGAGAAGAAATCCGGTAGAGTTCCTCAAAGAAACTCCAAATAGGAGATACTCGTAAAGAAGAAACAGAGCTACCAAAAGCCCCAAAAATTCTATAAAAGAAACACATATGATGGGAATGGTAGAAAATACCCAAGCCAAGTGATTGGAATAATGTGAACTATCAACAAAGATCTATGGAATATAAGCTCCAATCGCAAGGCCTAGAACTCAACAAAGGCCATTCCAAAGGCATAAGAGCTATCATCGGCACACATATGCACCTAGGCACTACACTCAGAGATATCACAACTACCCAAAGAAGGCAATTGCTAAAACACATACACAAGCATACAGACAAAAGAGACAGCTGTATGAACCTAAAACCCCCAAGCAATTTGCCAAAATTAATTATGATTATGGCACTGATAGATGGCAACCCCTTAGAGTCAAATCAATTGGCTATAGGTTGGTTGGATCATCTTACAATACTAACCCCTCAGGACCCAGGCAAGTATGGGTACCTAAAACCAAATTTCCTTGATTGCGAGGTTCAAGGAGCGGTGAGTGCGAGGAACCTGGTACATGGACAGTGGCTGTTCCAGACACATGACAGGAAATAAGAAAAATTTATCAAAATTCAAGGATGTTAGAGGTGCAAAAGTCATATTTGGAGGAAACGAAGCTCCAGGAGAAATAAGAGGCATTGGATCCATCAAGAAAAATGGATTAGAAATTACGGATGTTGCATATGTTGAAGGCCTCAACTTCAACTTGCTAAGCATAAGTCAACTCAGTGACAAAGGCTACAATGTTGGATTCAATATGGGTGTATGCCAAATCAAGATCTTGAAACTAATGAAATAGTGTTGCAAGGATGCGGTGACAAAAAGAACATGTATGTGGTAGATTGGTCAATTGCAACACCAAGCACTTGTCTGCTAGCAAAAGAGCACAAATGAATCAAGTTGGGTGTGGCACAAAAAGCCGAGTCACCCGAATTTCAAAACTATTAACAAACTTGCAAGAAGTAATCTTGTGGAAGGACTTCCGGACTCGATTATACTGAAGAAGGAAAGTATATTTGATGCATGTCGGGAGGGAAACAGATCAAATCATCATTCAAAGAAAAACATGTCCATCTTCAACAAGAATATTGCACCGCTACATATGGATCTATTTGGTCCAATTGAACCAAATAAAGATAAGTGGGAAGAAATACACCTTGATGGTAGTAGATGACTACTCAAGATATACATGGACAATATTCATGTGTAATAAGAAAGAAACTCTGCAGAAAACTACCACAAATCGATGAAGAGAATACAAAATGAGAAAGAGTCAAACCATTATCAAAATAAGATCTGACAGAGGAACCGAGTTTGTCAATGGTATAATAACTCATCTTGTATTGAAAATGGTATTAGTCATGAATTATCTGCAGCAAAGGACTCCACAAAGTAGAATGGAGTTGCGAGAAAGAAGGAATAGAACTCTCAAAGAAGCGCAAGGACCATGTTAGCTGAAGCGAGCTACCTAAAAGATTTTGGGTTGAAGCAATAAACACAACATGCTATACTCAAAATAGATGCATGATAAAAGACAATGACAAAGACTCCCTTTGAGATTTGGGTGGGAGAAAGCCAAATGTTGCATATTTCGAGAATATTTGGATGCAAATGCTTCATCCATAACAATGGCAAAGATAATTTAAAGGCTTTTGATGCTAAAGATGATGAAGGTATCTTCTTAGGATACTCAAATTGAAAGCAAAGCCTACAGAGTGCTCAACAAGAGGACAATGGTTACGAGAAGAATCCATCCATGT
Organism: Rehmannia glutinosa; assembly: GCA_016081115.2. Classification (NCBI taxonomy): domain Eukaryota; kingdom Viridiplantae; phylum Streptophyta; class Magnoliopsida; order Lamiales; family Orobanchaceae; genus Rehmannia; species Rehmannia glutinosa. The sequence goes on along the minus strand of CM071937.1, from coordinate 21,103,852 downwards.
TGTGTTTGATGAACCCAACGTAAATGGAGAAGACATTGAAGAGTCACCGATAAGATGAATCAACCAACCATGCGAAAGAGTCCCTATGTTGAAGCCAAGTGGAATTATAAATCAAGATGAAGATGAGATAGTTGAGTCTCAAAGACACCGGAAAATCTGCAGCTAAAAATGATGATGCGAGATCAAAATAACACACCGCAAGACGAATCAATTAACTTACTCCAACTGATGTAAGATGGCCGAGAGACCATCCACCGTAACTAATCATTGGAAATGTAAAAGAAGGTGTGAAAACTAGATCGAGAACTCAACAAGAAGCAAGAAGAGTCAATCGGTTTGAAAGAAATAAAGTGTGGGAATTGGTTCAAAGACCTACCCATCAAAATGTTATTGGCACTAAATGGGTGTTCGAAACAAGATGAATGAAGAAGGTTCGTGGTGAGGAACAAAGCAAGATTGGTAGCCAAAGGGTATTGCCAAGAAGAAGGAATAGATTTTGATGAAACTTTTGCTCCTGTGGCAAGATTGGAAGCAATAAGAATGTTTCTTGCCTATGCAGCCCACAAGAACTTTATTGTATATCAAATGGATGTAAAGAGTGCATTCCTTAATGGGTTATTAGAAGAAGAAGTATATGTTGAACAACCTTCGGATTTGAGCGGAAGACTCTTGGAGATAAGGTATACAAACTCAAAAAGGCTTTATATGGATTGAAACAGGCACCCAGCATGGTATGATACATTATCACAATTCCTTACGAGAATGGATTCACAAAAAGGCAAAGGATAGAACACTCTTGAGAATTCAAGATGGGAGGAGTATCTTTGTTTGTTCAAATATATGTGGATGGCATCATCTTTGGATCCACAAACAAAGAGTCATGTGATAAGTTCTCAAATCTCATGCAAAGCAAATTCGAAATGAGCATGATGGGAGAGTCGACATTCTTCCTTGGACTCCAAGTAAAACAACCGAAGGATGGAACCTTCATAAGTCGGACAAAATACACCGGAGATTTAATGAAGAAATTTGGTATGGAAGAGAAGTCTTCCGAAAATACCAATAAATACATCGATCAAAATGGATATGGATGCGGATGGCAAGCCTATAGATCAAACAAGATACATAGCACTTATTGGATCATTGCTCTATCTCACGAAAGCGGGCCGGACATCACCTTTGTTGTAGTTGTATGTGCAAGATTTCAATCGCCCCAAAAGAAAGCCACATGACGCAACCAAGAGAATCTTGAGATATTTGAAAGGAAGCCAAGAAGTTGGCTTATGGTATCCTAAGGAAGGTGGATTCAAGCTAATTAGATACTCAAACTCGACTATCTTTGGATGTAGAGTTGACAGGAAAAGTACCTCGAGCACATGTCAAATGCTTGGAAATAGGCTAATTTCTGGTTTAGCAAAAGCAAAATTCAATAGCCACCTCCACAACCGAGAATACATAGTTGGCGGCAACAAGCAGTGCCCAAGTCTTATGGATGAGACAACAAATGAGAGACTATGAGATTGAAGAAAAGGAAATTCCAATTATGTGTGATAACACAAGTGCAATTGCAATCACTCAAAATCTGTTATGCAATTCAAGAACAAAGCACATTGATGTCAGATATCACTTCATAAGAGATCATGTTGAAAAGAAGGACATCACCTTGGAATATATCTCAACTGATAAGCAATTAGCTGACATATTCACAAAACCATTATGTGAATCAAGATTTGAAGAGCTCAAACATGAATTGGGGTTAATTGAGTGAGTTGACACTCGAAGACTCAAAGAAAAGAGATGAAACACGAAAAGGCAAAAAGAGTCAACTCTTAAATCAACTAAGTGAATCACCAGATCGGAGAATCACCGCATCGAGTTAGCTGACAGCTAAGTATTTATGTGCAAAGAGAGAATAGTTAAATCATCTAAGGAATAAGCTGAGTCATTTATGAGCAAAGTGACAAAAACGCAGTTGTTTTTACGAAGCGGGAATGTTTTTAAGAATGACGTCAGCATAATTATGACGTGTACAGTCAAAAGCTACACACAAAGCTTATGATTGGATATAAATGCTGCCGCATTAAATACGAGAGATTAAAGGTTAATCGGCGTGCAAAATCTAAGCCGTTGATTTTGATCAAAATTTCAAAAACCACCCGCACGTCCTTTCATGACCCATACTTAAACCATTTCGTCCGATTTTCTCTCACTTTACCAAAACTGTTCATCTCTCTCAAAGGCAAAAGAAAGAAATTTTCTCTCAAAACCCTACAAATCCTCAAGTTCATTTTCTAAGTTTCGTTCGGTAAAACATCTAGAAATGGCATCTACTCATGATTTCGTCAAGCTGGGAAAGCAAATCCACACTGGGTCTACTGTGGATTTCGACGGCATGCTTAAACAGGGGTCCGACGACACCCTTGTGAAGAAGATAGCATAGAAGTCGGAAAAATGCGGATTAAAACCATTTTTGACGATGGAGTTTCCAATGACCTACGTGGAAGAGGTCGCGCTTCTACGTGAACGCGGCAAGTTCACGATGAGGGCATCAAGTCCTCTGTTCATGGAAAATAGTTCACCTTTTATCGCCAGGATCGCGAGAACACAACTTGTTCTTAGGTGGAAGGAGTGCCGGGAGATTTATGAAGGCGATGTTGACACTGGCCGCCGCTTGGAAGGAAGTAGCCAAGTCCGATTGTGTTGCGAAAGTGGTCTATACAACTAATAAGAAGGCTGTTTGAAAGAGGACTACCACAAATTCTTGGACATCGTTGCCAAATGCATAGACATCAAATTTGGAAGCTTTGACCACCGTGTCAAAGCTAAGTTGATCGTGATGGGCTGCGACATTGAAGAAAAGAAGGTGAATGGCTGAGTTTGTTTGTACACGGACTCGCGGAATATTGGGAATAAATCCTTCAAGGAGGATGGTACGTTTGGAGGTTCCCCGATACGGCCTGGTGATTGGCGAATGATGGAAGTAAAGGAGTCCCTCTTCGACATAGAAAGGCGTTCCATGTAAACAAAAGGATGTTTCGATCAAACCTCTCCGGCGCACAGAAGAGAGCTTACGCTAAGAGGGTGTCACGAGTGAGAAGGAATCGGTGACCGGATGATACAATTGTCTACTTCCTCCTAAGAAGACTGCTGCCCCTGTAGCAAAGAAAACGAAATCTGCACCTGCCCCTGCAGCCGAGTCACCTGCCCCCGCAGCCGTGTCTCCTGCCCCTGCAGCCACAGTGGAGAAGGAACCGTTAATCCCTTCTCCAGTGATCAAGAAGAAGAGGACTGCCACAACAAGGAAGGCAGCTGCCTCTAAGACAACTACGAAGGCATTTACCTTCAACGAACCGGAGGAAGTGGAACCAGATGTCCCTCTGGTGAAAACAAAAAGAAGAAGAAGAATTTCCAAGCTCTCTGAGCTTGAGAAGATGGCTGAGTCTGCCACTCAGCTGGAAAAGATACCCGAGACTGCTGGAGAAGTAGAGTCTCCTAAGTTATTAATGAAACGGCCAAGTCTGCTAAGGTCGATCGGCGAGGCAACTCGAGACCAGTGTAGACAACAAGCGAGGAATAAGGAATGGCTAAGACAACCGAATCACCTATTGACAGGGATTGTGTCTTCTCCTGTAATGAGAGCTACGAGGATGTCGGCGGCGAATCTGCTACCCTTAATCCCGGAAATGAGGGCCAGCAAGAGAATGATGAAGACGACATAATCATGTACTCTCCATTGTATCCGGACATCCAAAATTGTCTGCGAGAGAGTGGAGAAAATGGAAGTGAGCCTATCCGAGTGCGGTTTGAAAGACCGAGTTCATTCTTGAAGAAGAAGAACTCTTGAGGTTTCTTGAGATTGACACAAAGATCTTTTTGCAAGCCCTTGACGAGGATAATTGTATCAATATCTTTGCAGTTCGGAAAGAAAACGAATGGGCTAGAGCAAATGAGGACGCAAAAGCACGTGAGAAGGCCAAAGATCGCCCTCTCACTAGGACCACCAATCATACACATCCTCACCTTGACGTCCTATCGGAAAGTGAAGAGGATCTCGGACCCTCTTCTACCACGGAAGAGTTGCAAGCTGCAAAGAAGCAATGCAAGAATCCGAGAATCCTACATGAGCGAAGGATGATGGAGGGACCAGGAGTCCTCCAAATCACAAATGAGATTGATCCTATGGGAGTGGTGCGGATATTGCCACTATTGTCGCTGCCACCACTTCCCGGCTCATTCAAAGGAAGGTGTTAAGGAAATGGCGATGAACCGGGATTATAGGGACCCCGTCGAGCCAACCCCTAATGAAGTTGTCTTACCACCGCCCCAACGGCCGAATACTCATTGGGAACAGTGGGAGTCGGAGACGAGTGACCCCATTCTAAGTCACTCAATCGGTGAGCCATCCGAAGGGGAAACTCGCTCCACCGGCTGCGGCAAGGTCGAAGGATCTTTGCGGTGACTCCACAACGGATCTTGGAGGCGAAGTGGAGAAGGAACAACAATCGAATACACATCAAGTTGCCAGACGAGGCTCGGACGATTAAAAGCATCGTCTCGATTGAAGTGCCAATCGCTCTGCCGCAGCCAATGATCTTTGTTGATGCGGTCGAGGCACATGAAGGAAGCCGCCCGGAGTTAACACTGGGCAATGAAAGTGCAATACATGGAGTTGAGACTCCGGTGGATGCCACCTCGAGAAGACCCCAAGACAGTGACACTATCGAAGGGACTATCCAAGGCCTCGCCTGCCGATTGAGATTGCGGGAGGTAATGAAGGCTAACGGAGGTTGAGACTTCCGGGGTAAAGAAAGCGAAACCTGAGAACATCCCTCCCGCTATCATCGACCCATCCCAACAAGAGATAAGTGCTCTTCACGATTCCCGGGATAATCCGATTGTAGGTCCCAAGGGTGTGAGTGTAAGGTTTAGAAGGGGGGTTGAATAAACCTTACCAACTTTTCAAATTAGTCCTTTTAAATATTGAGTTAATACTTCCACCGTGTCCTTGATGGACATCTAAGTTAGTTAATCGTTGAGTTAGTCACTCAACGGACTCGGATTGAGCTATTGATAGAATAACTCAAATTGTTTTGACTAAGGACTTAACTCGATTGTGATTTGTTTTCAGCGGAAGACTTAACACCCTTGAATTTGGTTAAGTTAGTTTTAATGCTTGGTTTTAGCACTTTTCGATTGATTATCAATTGGATAGCAAATTTATCAAGTAGATATAAAAATAAGATGCGAAAATTAAAGTCTTTGAAATGTAAATGACACAATAAGTTTTTATAGAGGTTCGAAGATGGGGTAATTCTTCTACTCCTCTCTTCTCCAACTCTGGAGGAATCCACCTAAGTATTGATCAATATACGAGTAGTTAACGAGTCCGGATGCAAGTCTTGATAATACAACCGACTTGATCCTTTGGGACTCGATGCGAGATGCCTTGTCACGCACCGGTGGCAAATGCGACTCGGGCTTTCTTCACGGGGCAATGCGCTTGCTACTACCCACTTGCTTAAGTTCCTTGGATTTGATCACGAAGCCCTCCAAATAGCTTAAGCTTGGTTCGACCTTGAACCTTTCTACAATCCGTCGTGGAATGTAGACCCCTTGATTCTTCAAATGGTTCCTCTTCAACTCGATAGAAGTTGTCTTTCCTTCACAGGTTAGTGTTGGATTGATTTCTTCGTACTATAGGCTTGAGGATTAATCTTGAATGACTTGAGAATATTTTTGGTTCTGATTCAAATATTTGCTTGAATGTTTTTGGTTGAGTAACCTTCTCTCGAGTGATTCCTCGGCCTTTTATAGTGATCTTTCAAAAATCTGCCGTTGAAGAGATAGGCTTATTTTTGAAAATCACTTGTGGTCGTTGGCTTGTCTTGTTGCGATCCTTGGAATTGCCATTTCCTCGTATGAATGATTCTTAAGCTTTTTCGGTGTTACACGAGTGCGGTGCTTCCCATTGGTTTATTCCTTTTGCACACTTCTCGAACGAAGCACTTCAAGAAAGACCGTATGGAAGTATTACTTGTTTAAGTAATTCTCTTGATTTACGTACAACGGATCTTTTTGATTATCTCGACTTGACCGCATTTCCTTGATTTTCCCGGGCGACTTGAGTCGACTTCCAATCATTGGATGACTCTTCCGTCACTTCAACTTGAGACTTGGCTATCTTGAGTTGACTTGATCGATACTTTACTGTTGCATCTCACCGCACCTTGATCGAGTTCTATCTTCTCTTCTTTGCCATACTCACCGCCTCACAATGAGTCTTCCTTCTAGTCTCCGGTTGTCTTCTTGCATGTTCGGGCACAGCATAGACTCGACTTCATTTCGACCCATTTATCTATTACAATGCAATTTACAACAAAAATGGGGTGCCAACTTCATATTCTAAGTTTTACATGGCATTCATCAAAATCTACAAAATAATTTCCCAATAATTTCCCCCTTTTGATGATGCCAAAACTTAAAACATACAACAATAATTAAACAAAGAAAAGATACATACATGCAAATGTAGAATTACTGAATGTATGATTAGAATCGATCTTTTATTGATCATAACATTCTTGTTCTTTACATAGTCACATTTGTTTACAAAGTGTATCGAGCTTGAATCAAAAGAAAATGTATCGAGCTTAAATGGACTTTAAAGTAATCATGTTGTTCTATATCTCCACAAGTATAGAAATTGTACAATTTTATTCAATGTCTGAGAAGACTTACATAAAAATGTATTTACACGAAAAATACACGTGGGGGTGGACAACAACACTTCATCTCCTTGCCTCCTTCTTTCATCTTCTTGACTCACCGCATCTTGATCTTCTTCTCTTTTTCTCATCTTTAGCGCCTTCTTCTTTTCATACGCCCCCTTCCACAGCGACTTCATCTCTTCTCGGTCTTTCTTGTCTTTCCTCCCATAGCCGAGTTTGTCTTTTATTTTCCTCTTCAATTCTCTTCACATACTCGGCATTGTTCTTAGCCACTTGAGGTTGGCTACTTCATCAAATCCCGCCCATAGATCCCTCCTTTCTTGCCTGGATATATATACTCAATATTTTTGGGGCGGTCTAGGTCTGAAACATCTTCCTCCATCTCTGCTTCTTCCTCTTCTTCTCCTCTTGGGCGTGTCTTGTCTTTGGGTCTTCTTTTTCCCGGTGAGTGACCAGCGAGAGATCGCGATGACCTGCGCTGTCGAGCTTCTTCACATAGTGTGAGACCCTTTTCCCAAGTAAAAATCCCGAGCTTGAGCCGTGGACATATTTGCGAAGTATCCTTCGATGCGGCGTCTTGAATCATCAATCGATCTTGGCTCGGTTCCAGCATACGAAATGGCATAGGTGTCTTTGTGTTGGAATGCCTCCATGTTGTTTGAGAATATCCATAACTCGGGCATCCATCCTTCCTTCCACTTCCTTCATCCCTCGCTTCAATCGCTGCTTTCTCTTTTCGACCATAGGTACAACAGTGTTGGAGTGGCGAGTCGTTGGGAGTTTCTTTGATAATATCACCATGACAAGACCTTGTTGAGGGTTTTAGCAATCATCAAGGTCACATCTTTCGAACCTTCCCCCTCAACAGACTTCCCTTTCTTCTCTCTTATTACTTCCTCGGATGTCTTTCCCTTCACAAATGCTTCCTCGTTCTCGACTTCAAATCCCTTGAGCGCTTTTTAGGTATTCCTCTTTCCCCTTTTTAGCATCATCAAAGGAGAAAGGAACCCCTGAAACAAGCTAGCAAGCAAGAAGTCTAGTCTGGCGATGGCGAGTTACTCGCCGAATCTGCTGCGGAGTATCTTTGCCGAACTCGGCGGGTGGCGTTGGATTCAGTCTTTACCAACTTCATCTCGGCCGTATGAGGAGATCGATTTTCGATCCATATTCTCTTCCACGCGCGGAGCTCGTTCTTATTATGTTCACGCAATGACTTTATCTCGTAGTATGAGATTCATGCATTTGTTCAATGTGCTCTTGCAATTTTGTCTTTGCATCAGCATTCTCAGCCCGCCACTAACAACTTGTTGAACAATGTCTGAAATATCGAGCTTGTTCCACTCGCATTGTTTCTTTCTTTGCCACCACTCCCGGATCCCGACTATGATGCCACGCCGTCGGCATGATAAGGTTGGCATATCTGTTATCCACCTCATGTCCGTGAGGCTGGTGCCTCTCCATCTTTTCAACCTCAAAGCAAATAAGGTTTTGAAAACTTCCCGGGACTTCATTTGTCTCCTCTGTTTGGTGACGGCCAAAGGCGTCAAAGTTATAGTCACCGGAACAATGGTTTTGATGGAATAACGAGGGTCGGTCGGCTCGCGATCTCTAGGCGATTCTTCGGGAGGTCGGGTACCACCGAGAGAAAATGATTCTACAAAAGGATTATCACGGGCAAATCGAATCTATTCAATGATAATTGGTGCTCGTGAAGTCCCTTGTGGAGTCGAACTGCTGCGGCTTTGGGAGCTACACGAGTGGACTATGTTTGGTGTGATGCAGTGTGAAATTGACCCGACTTGCCCGAGCCTCACTTGTCTCAGCAGATTTAAGTCGGTCTCAATTTGGTTTTACAAAAATGAGTTGACCGTCTCGGCACTTATCGAGCGTCATCGGATGATGATGAGATTTCCATGTGTGGCTCATCATCAAAGTTGAATGTTTGATGAGTAGTCTTGAGGTCGAGGACTTACTCGTGGTTGGAACATCCTCACCGAGTCTTTTGGATCGATCACGGGGATAACTCGGCTTCATCGTCTCCTTGCGATCCCGAAAGATTACATCGAGGATTATCACTGGGAATCGTGAAGAGCACTTATCTCCTTTTCGATGGATCAATGATAGTAGGAGGGATGTTACGTAGCTTCCTTTCTACCCAGAAGTCTCAACCTCCCGTTGGCCTTCATTACCTCTGCGATCTCAATCTGCAATGAGGCATGGACATCCCCGACGGTGTCATCTGTCTTGGGGTCTTAGAGGTGGCATCCATTGAGTCTCAACTCCATGGATTGCACTTTCATCGCCAGTGTTAATTCCCGGGCGGTTCCTTCATGTGCCTCGACTACGGCGCGGCGTCATGGGCTGCGGAGCGCTTGGCACCTCGGTTGAGACAGATCTCAATCGCCTGCGAGCCTCGTTGATGACAACTTGCTTGTGTATTCTCGTGATTGTTCCTTCTCCACTTCGCCTCAAGATTCATTGTGGAGTCACCGGCATCCTCCGACCTTGCTGCAGCGGGAAGGAGTTTCCCCACCGGTGCACACCGGTTGAGTGACTTGGAATGGGGTCACTCGTCTCCCGACTCATTTTCCCACCGAGTATTCAGTATTCGGCCGTTGGGGCGGTGGTGAGACACCTTTATTAGGGGTTGGCTCGATGGGGTCCCCACAATCCTAGTTTCATCGCCAGTTCTCTTAACACCTTCCTCCGAATGAGCTGGGGAAGTGGTGGCAGCGACAACAGTGGCAATATGTTGGACCACTCCCATAGGATCTATCTCTAGTGTGATTTGGAGGACTCTCCTGGTCCTCCATCATTCTTTGCTCATGAAAGATTCTCGGATTCTTGCATTGCTTGCTACATTTGCAATTCTTCACGTAGCGAAACAGGTCCGATCCTCATCACTTTCGATAGGGCGTCAAGGTGAGGGTGTGTATGATCGGTGGTGCGGTGAGAGGGCGATCTTTGGCCTTCTAACGTGCTCTGCGTCCTCAATTTGCTCTAGCCCGTTCGTTTTTTCTTTTCGAATTTGCGGAATATTGATGCAATTATCCTCGTCGAGGCTTGCAAGACCTTGTCCACCTCAAGAAACCTCAAGAGTTCTTTTTCCTCGAATGAACTCGGACTTTCAAACGCACTCTGGATAGGCTCAACTTCCATTTCCTCCACTCACGCAGACGATTTTGGATGTCGGATACAATGGAGAGTACATGATTACATCGTCTTCATCATTCTCTTCCGGCCCTCGTTTCCGGGATTAAGGGTAGCATACTTGTTTGCCGACACCCTCATTAGCCTCTGTTTCAAAGGAGACACAACCACATCAGCAGGTGATTGGTTGTCTCAACCATTCCTTGTTCTCGTTGTTCTTTACAAATTTGGGTCTCGACTTGCCTCTGCATTCGGCTCGGGCCTCACTTGGCGTTCATCGATCACTTCCGAGACTCTACTTCTCCAGCGATGCTTGGGTATCTTCTCCCGGTGGTGACGGACTCATTTGTCTTCTCAAGCTCGGAGAGCTTGGAAAGTCTTCTTCTTCTCTTTGTTTTTACCAGGAGGGATATCCGCTCCACTTCTTCTGGTTCATTGAAGGCGAATGCCTTCGAAGATGTCTTAGAGGCACCTTCCTTGTTGTGTGGCGGTCCTCTTCTTCTTGATCACCGAGAAGGGATTAATGGTTCATTCTCCATTGTGGGCTGCAGGGCGGGAGACACGGGCGGGGGCGGGTGACTCGGCCGCAGGGCGGGAGCATTTTTTTTCTTTGCTGCAGGGGCGTGATCTTTTTAGCAAATGCGGGCGACCTTCTTCTTCTTTGGAGGAGAGGAGACAATTTGTATCTTGAGTCACCGATTCCCCCTCACTCGTGACGCTCTCTCTTAGCGTAGGCTCTCTTAAATGCGCCCGAGAGGGTTTGATCGAAACATCCTCTTGTTCACATGGAATGCCTTTCCATGTCGAAGAGGTACTCCCTTTACTTCCATCATCCCCGCCAATCACCAGGCCGTACTCCTTTACTACCATCCTCCTCAAGGATTTATTCCCAACATTAAGCGAGTCTGCGTATACAAACTCAGCCCATTCACTTTCTTCTCTTCAATCATCGCACCCATCACGATCGAACTTAGCTTTAGGCAAACTTGGTCAAAGTCGCCAAATTTGATGTCTATGCATTTGGCAACAATGTCCAACAATTTGTGGTAGTCCTCTTTCGTGACCTCTTGTTAGTTGTGTAGACCACTTTTGCGAAAGATAGTCGGACTTGCTCTTCCTTCCAAGCGAAGATCAGTCGACCTCGGCTTCATGAATCTCCTAACTCCTTCCCGAAACAAAGCGATGTTCGGCCAAATCCTTGCGGTGATGGTGAACTCTTTTTCCGTGAACAGGAGGACTTGATGCCCTCATCGTGAACCTCGGCGTTCACATAGAACTCTATCGACCTCTTCTACATAGGTCATAGGGAACTCCATCGTCAAAAATGGTTTTAATCCAGATTTTTCCAGTTTATCAGCAATCTTCTTCACGAGGGTGTCGTCGGACCCTTGTTTAACCATACCATCGAAGTCCACAGTAGACCCGGTGTGGATTTGCTTTCCTAGCTTGACAAAATCATGAGTAGATGCCATTTCGAGATGTTTTACCGAACGAAACTTGAAAAAATGAACTCGAGGATTGATAGGGTTTTGAGAGAAAATTTTGCTTTTTCTTTCGAGAGAGAGATGAACAGTTTTTGGTAAAGTGAGAGAGAAACGGACGAAATGGTTGTGTGGATTTGCTTTCCTAGCTTGACAAAATCATGAGTAGATGCCATTTCGAGATGTTTTACCGAACGAAACTTGAAAAAATGAACTGAGGATTGATAGGGTTTTGAGAGAAAATTTTGCTTTTTCTTTCGAGAGAGAGATGAACAGTTTTTGGTAAAGTGAGAGAGAAACGGACGAAATGGTTTAAGTATGGTTCATGAAAGGACGTGTGGGAGGTTTTTGAAATTTGATCAAAATCAACGGCTTAGATCTTGCACGCCGATTCACATTTAATGTCTCGCATTTAATGCGGCAGCATTTATATCCAATCATAAGCTTGGTGTGCAGCTTTTGACTGTACACGTCATAATTATACTGACGTTATTCTTAAAAATATTCCCGCTTAGTAAAAACGACCGCGTTTTGTCACATTGCTCATAAATGACTCGGCTTACTCCTTAGTGATTCAATCCTTCTTCTCACTCCTCTCCTAGTGACTCACCGTCACTAACTCGATACAAACCGACTTTCCAATGCTTGGTGCTTTCACTCACCAGTGAATTATGAATCCAGCACTTTTTCCTCTTTTCATGTTTCATCTATTTTCCTTGAGTCTTCTGAGTGTCAACTCAGCTCAATTAACCCTAACTCATTCTTGAGTTCTTCAAATCTTGACTCACATAATGGTTTTGTGAATATGTCGACCCCGCTTATCGCTTGAAATATATTCCAAGGTGATGTCCTTCTTTTCAACATGGTCTCTTATGAAGTGATATCGACATCGATATGCTTTGTTCTTGAGTGCAACACAGATTTTGAGTAATTGCAATTGCACTTGTGTTATCACACATGATTGGAATTTCCTTTTCTTCAACTTCATAGTCTCTCATTTCTTTGTCTCATCCATAAGACTTGGGCACAAAAGTCGCCGCAGACTATGTATTATGCTTTTTTGTAGAGGTGGCTATTGAATTTTGCTTTTTGCTAAACCAGGAAATTAGCCTATTTCAAGCATTTGACATGTGCCTCGAGGTGCTCTTCTGTCAACTCTACATCCAAAGATAGTCAGTCGAATAACCAATTAGCTTGAATCTACCTTCCTTTGGATACCATAAGCCAACTTCTTGCTTCCTTTCAAATATCTCAAGATCCTCTTGGCTGCCGCAAATCATGTGGCTTTCTTTTGGAGCGATTGAAATCTTGCACATACACCTACAACAAAGGTGATGTCCGCCCGCTTGCTTTGTGAGATAGAGCAGTGATCCATAAGTGCTCAGATCTTGTTTGATCTACGAGCTTGCCATCCGCATCCATATCCATTTTGATCGATGTATTCATTGGTATTTTCACGAGAAGATTTCTCTTCCATACCAAATTTCTTCATTAAATCTCACGGTGTATTTTGTCTCGACTTATGAAGGTTCCATCCTTCACTTGTTTCACTTGAAGTCCAAGGAAGAATGTCGACTCTCCCATCATGCTCATTTCGAATTTGCTTTGCATGAGATTTGAAAATTTATCACACAACTCTTTGTTTGTGGATCCAAAAATGATGTCATACACATATATTTGAACAAGCGATATACTCTTCCTATCTTGAACTCAAGAGAGTTCTGTCCACTTTGCCTTTTGTGAATCCGTTCTCGAAGAATTGTGACAATGTATCATACCATGCTCGGGTGCCTGTTTCAATCCATATAGAGCTTTCTTGAGTTTGTATACTTTATCTCCAAGAGTCTTACGCTCAAATCCTGGAGGTTGTTCAACATACACTTCTTCTTCCATAAACCATTAAGAAATGCACTCTTTACATCCATTTGATATACAATAAAGTTCTTGTGAAATGCATAGGCAAGAAACATCCTTATGGCTTCCAATCTTGCCACGAGGGCAAAAGTTTCATCAAAATCTATTCCTTCTTCTTGGCAATACCCTTTGGCTACCAATCTTGCTTTGGTTCTTACCACGTAACCTTCCTCATTCATCTTGTTTCTAAACACCCATTTAGTGCCATAACATTTTGATGGGTAGGTCTTTGAACCAATTCCCACACTTTATTTCTTTCAAACTCGATTGACTCTTCTTGCATGGCTTGAATCCAATGTGTGTCATCCAATGCTTGTGACACATCTTTAGGCTCTATTTGTGAGATGAAGCATGTGAACATTGCTTCTTGTTGAGTTACGGATCTCGTTTTGACACCTTCTCTAACATCTCCAATGACTAGTTACGGTGGATGGTCTCTCGGCCATCTTACATTAGGTTGGAGTAAGTTAGGCTGGATTCGATCGTCTTGCGGTGTGTTGTTTTGATCAGCTCTCTCATCATCACTTAGTCAGCAGATTTTCCAAATTCTTGAGACTCACTATCTCATCTTCATCTGAGTTTATAATTCCGACTTCACTTCTACATAGGGACTTTTCTCGCATGGTTGGTTGATTCAATTTATCACCGACTCTTCAATGTCTTCTCCATTTACATTTGGCTCATCAAACACCACATGGATGGATTCTTCTCGTAACCATAGTCCTCTTGTTGAGCACTCAGTAGGCTTTGCTTTGTTGAGTATCCCAAGAAGATACCTTCATCGACTTTAGCATCAAAAGCCTTTAAATTATCTTTGCCATTGTTATGGATGAAGCATTTTGTAGGTCCCAAGGGGTGTAAGTGTAAGGTTTAGAAGGGGGGTTGAATAAACCTTACCCAATTTTCGATTTAGTCCTTTTAAAATATACTGAGTTGATTCTTCACAAATTGTGTCCTTGATGGACGATCGATTTAGTCAATCAAGAGAGTTAGTCTCTCAATGCACTCAATTGAGCATTGATGGAATAACTCACCGTGACTCTAAATTAACTCAACCGTGGTTTTGTTTTTCATTGGAAGACTTAACACCCTTAAGTTTGATTAAGTAAGAGTTTAGTCTTTGGTTTAGTACTTGTATTATCAAATGGATAGCAAATTTATCGGCATATATAGGCGGGTTAAAAATGCGAATTAAAATGCTAAAATGTAAATGACACGGTGAAATTTTTATAGAGGTTCGAAGATGGGGTAATTCTTCCACTCCTCTCTTTCTCCAACTCCTGGAGGAATCCACTAGGTAATGATCGGTTTACAAAGTGGTAACAATCCCGGATACAAGTCTTGATCACACAACCGACTTGATCCTTTGGGACTCGATGCCGAGACGCCTTGATCACTCACCGGCTTCTCTTACGACTCGGCTTCTTCACGGGCGTTGCCTTGCTACTACACTCACTTGCTCAAGCTCTTTTTGGATTTGATCACGAAGCCCTCCAAAAGCTTAAGACTTGGTTCGACCTTGAACCTTCCTACAATCCTTCGTGGAATGTAGACCCCTTTTCTTCAAAAGTTTCCTCTTCAATTGATTGAAGTTATCTTTCCTTCACGGTGAGTGTTGGATTGATTTCCTTCGTCTATAGGCTTGAGGATTAATCTTGAATGACTTGAGAATATTTTTGGTTATGATTTGATTGATTTCTTGAATGTTCGTAGTTCGTTCGAGTCCGCTTCTCTCGTAGTCATTCCTCGGCCTTTTATAGTGATCTTTCAAAAATTTGCTCGTTGAAGAGATATGCTTATTTTTGAAAGTCACTTGCGTCGTTATTGTCTTGTTGCGATCCTTGGAATTGCCATTTCCTCGTATGAATTGTTCTTTCACCTTTTGAGTTCGACACGGTGTAGTGCTTCCCATTGGTTCATCCCTTTTGCACGCTTAAGGGTGAGCACTCAGAAAAGTGGTATAGAGATATTACTTGTTTAAGTAATTCTCTTGATTTACGTAACGGATCTTTTCTGATTATCTCGACTTGATTGCATTTCCTTGCTTTCCCCAGGTGACTTAGAGTCGACTTCCAATCATTGGATGACTCTTGTCACTTCAACTTGAGACTTAGCTTTTCTTGAGTTGACTTGGTGATACTCCACTCACCGCATCTCACCGCTTCTTCTTGATAGAGTTCCCATCTACTCTTCTTTTTGCCATACTCACTTGTCTCCCAGTAGTCTTCCTTTAGTCTTCGATTGTCTTCTTGCATGTTAGGGCGTAGGCGACTTAACTCGGCTTGGCCAGCTCTATTTATTGCAATACATTTCTACACAAGAATTGGGGTGCCAACTTTCTATTCTAAGTTTTACATGGCATTCATCAAAATCTAAACAATAAATTTCCTAACAATTTCCCCTTTTTGATGATGCCAAAACTTAAACCATTCAAAAATGCAAATAACAAAGATACATACTGATAGTGTATTGACATAAAATGTATGCGCAGAATCAATCTTTTTATTGATCATATCATTCTTGTACTTTTTACACAATCACATACAAGGTGTATCGAGTTCATATTTGCTACATAGAAAAATAAAGAATTTAAAGCTTTATTACGGAAGACTTACATGGTATGTATTTACATTATAAAATACACGAAGGGGTGGACAAGCAACACTTCATCTCCTTTCTTGCTCTCCTTTCATCTTGTTCAAGATCTTCTTCTCTTTCTTCTCTTTTTCTCATCGTCAATTTGCCTTCTTTTTTTTTTTCATATGCCTTCCCTGCGCACTTCATCTTTTCTTATTCTTTCTGTCTCTCTCCTCCCATAGCTGAGTTTGTCTCTTGTTTTCTTCTTCTATTCTTTGTGCATACTCGGCGTTAGTTTTAGCCACTTGCAAATTTGCCACTTGGTCAAGCCCAGATAGATCCCTCCTTTCTTTCCGGATCTACGTATTCAATATTCTTGGCGGGGCCTAGGTGCGAAGCTTCTTCCTCCACCACGCTTCTTCCTCTACCTGCGGGCGTATCTTTGTCTTTGGGTCTTCTTCTTTCGGTGAGTGACGGCGGAGTGACGATGGAGCGACCTGAGAGGTAATCTGGCTTTGCTGTCGACTTCTTCACATAACGTGAGACCCTTTTCCCGATACAAGTCCCAAGCTTGAGCCATAGACATATTTGCAAAGTATCCCCAGTTCGAGCGTTTTGAATTCATCAACTGATCGTGGCTCTGTCCGACATCGAGATGGCATAAGTGTCTCTGTCTCTTGGAATGCCTCCCGTGTTCTTTCAAGATGTTCATAACTCGGGCATCCATTCTTCCTTCCACTTCCTTCATCCCTGCTTCAATTGTTTTCTCTTTTCGACCATAGATACAAAGAGTGTTGGAGTGGCGAGTCACGGGGAGTTTCTTTCGCCGATAATGTCACCATGTGTGACCTGTTGAGGGGTTTGTGCAATCATCAAGGTCATATCTTTTGATCCTTCCCCCTCAATGATTTTCCTTTCTTCTTTTTAATACTTCCTCAACGACTTTCCCTTATTCGTTTCAAGCTCCTTCCTTTTCAACTTGGACCCCCATTGCGCTTTAGGTATTCCTCTTCCCCCTTTTTGGCATCATCAAAGGAGAGAGGAACGCCCTGAAATAGACTTGCAAGCGGGGAAGTCAAGCCTGGCGATAGTTGAGTTTTTTTGAGTCTGCTGCGGTATGCGGCCACGAAATTGAAATTCATCGAGTAGCGTTGGACTCTGAAAAATCGGCTTCATCTCGGCCATGAGAAGGCTGGATTTTGTATTCATGGTCTCTTCCAAACGCGTAGATCACTTTTGTTTTGCTCACGCAGCGACTTAACCTCGGAATGTGAGCTTCATGCATATGCTCAATATGTTCTCTCAAACCGTTTTTGCATCGGCATTTTCACTCTCCACACCCGACTTGTTGAACAATGTCCTCAAGTATCTCACTTGTTCCACACGCATTGTTTCTTTCATTTGTGCCACCATTCCCCGATCCGGATTTGTTATGCCTCTTAAATCACCAGGTTGGCATCTCTGTTGTCGATCGCATGTCCAAAGAGGCTCGATGCCTCTCCATCCGTTCAACCTCAAGAAATAGTGCCTTGAACACTTCTCGAACTTGATTGATTCTTTTGTTGCGGTGATGGCCATACAACATCAAAGTCATAAGCAACAACAATGGTACTGAAGAGAAAACGGAGCTGATGCGTGATAGCGTGCATGTTCATTCTCGACTCTTCATGGAGTTCGGTACCTCCCGGGGAAAAAGGAAAAGATTCTATAAAAGATTCATCACCGCCAACCGGGATCTGCTTCGATGATGAGCGGTGCGCGTGAAGTTCTTTTGGGAATCGATCTGCTGCAGACTTGAGGAGCTGCGCGATGGGTGACGCTGTTCGGTGGGTTTTGTTGTGATCACTCTCTCATCATCACTTAGCTGCAGATTTTCCAAATTCTTCTTGAGACTCGGCTATCTCATCTTCATCTCGAGTTTATAATTCGGCTTTCGGCTTCTACATAGGGACTTTTTCTCGCATGGTTGGTTGATTCAAACTTATCACCGACTCTTCAATGTCTTCTCCATTTACATTTGGCTCATCAAACACCACATGGATGGATTCTTCTCGTAACCATAGTCCTCTTGTTGAGCACTCTGTAGGCTTTGCTTTCAATTGAGTATCCCAAGAAGATACCTTCATCGACTTTAGCATCAAAAGCCTTTAAATTATCTTTGCCATTGTTATGGATGAAGCATTTTGTAGGTCCCAAGGGGTGTAAGTGTAAGGTTTAGAAGGGGGGTTGAATAAACCTTACCCAATTTTCGATTTAGTCCTTTTAAAATATACAGAGTTGATTCTTCACACTTGTGTCCTTGATGGACGATCGATTTAGTCAATCGGTAGAGTTAGTCTCTCAAATTCCAACTCGAAGTTTGTTGATGGAATAACTCACCGTTGACTCTAAATTAACTCAACTTGTGGTTTTGTTTTCAGGGAAGACTTAACACCCTTAAGTTTGATTAAGTAAGAGTTTAGTCTTTGGATTTAGTACTTGTATTATCAAATGGATAGCAAATTTATCAAATATATAGGCGATTAAAAATGCGAGAATTAAAATGCTAAAATGTAAATGACACGTGAAATTTTTATAGAGGTTCGAAGATGGGGTAATTCTTCCACTCCTCTCTTCTCCAACTCCTGGAGGAATCCACTAGGTAATGATCGGTTTACAAAGTGGTAACATCCGGATCTGAAGTCTTGATCACACAACCGACTTGATCCTTTGGGACTCGATCTGAGACGCCTTGATCACTCGGTGGCTTCTCTTACGACTCGAAACTTCTTCACGCAGGCGTGCCTTGCTTTCTACTCTGACTCACTTGCTCAAGCTCTTTGGATTTGATCACGAAGCCCTCCAAAAGCTTAAGACTTGGTTCGACCTTGAACCTTCCTACAATCCTTCGTGGAATGTAGACCCTTTTCTTCAAAAGTTTCCTCTTCAATTGATTGAAGTTATCTTTCCTTCACGGTGAGTGTTGGATTGATGTGCTTTGTAAAGTAGGCTTGAGGATTAATCTTGAATGATTTGAGAGTATTTCTCGTTATGATTTGATTGATTTCTTGAATGTTCGTAGTTCGTAGTTCGAGTCTGCTTCTCTCGAGTCATTCCTCGGCCTTTTATAGTGATCTTTCAAAAATTTGCTCGTTGAAGAGATATGCTTATTTTTGAAAGTCACTTGCGATCGTTGGCTTGTCTTGTTGCGATCCTTGGAATTGCCATTTCCTCGTATGAATTGTTCTTTCACCTTTTGAGTTACGACACGGTGTAGTGCTTCCCATTGGTTCATCCCTTTTGCACGCTTCGACCGATGAGCACTCAGAAAAGTGGTATAGAGATATTACTTGTTTAAGTAATTCTCTTGATTTACGTGCAACGGATCTTTTACGATTATCTCGACTTGATTTGCATTTCCTTGCTTTCCCCAGGTGACTTAGAGTCGACTTCCAATCATTGGATGACTCTTCACATCACTTCAACTTGAGACTTAGCTTTTCTTGAGTTGACTTGATCGATACTCCACTCACCGCATCTCACTTTGCTTCTTGATAGAGTTCCCATCTACTCTTCTTTGCCATACTCACTGCCTCCCAGTGAGTCTTCCTTTAGTCTTGATTGTCTTCTTGCATGTTAGGGCGTAGGCGACTTAACTCGGCTTGGCGGCTCTATTTATTGCAATACATTTCACAAGAATTGGGGTGCCAACTTTCTATTCTAAGTTTTACATGGCATTCATCAAAATCTAAACAATAAATTTCTAACAATTTCCCCCTTTTTGATGATGCCAAAACTTAAACCATTCAAAAATGCAAATAACAAAGATACATACTGAGATAGTGTATTGACATAAAATGTATCTTGCGAGAATCAATCTTTTTATTGATCATATCATTCTTGTACTTTTTACACAATGTTTACAAGGTGTATCGAGTTCATATTTGCCTACATAGAAAAATAAAGAATTTAAAGCTTTATTACGGAAACTTACATGGTATGTATTTACATTATAAAATACACGAAGGGGTGGACAAAGAACACTTCATCTCCTTTCTTTGTCTCCTTCTTTCATCTTGTTCAAGATCTTCTTCTCTTCTTCTCTTTTTCTCATCGTCACCGCTTTCTTTTTCTTTTCATATGCCTTCCTGGCACTTCATCTTTTCTTATTCTTTCTGTCTCTCCTCCCATAGCCGAGTTTGTCTCTTGTTTTCTTCTATTCTTTGTGCATACTCGGCGTTAGTTTTAGCCACTTGCAAATTTGCCACTTGGTCAAGCTTCCCGGAAAGAGATCCCTCCTTTCTTTCCCCGGATCTACGTATTCAATATTCTTGGGCGGAGGCCTGGGTCCGAAGCTTCTTCCTCCACCACTCGCTTCTTCATCTACCTGCGGGCGTATCTTTGTCTTTGGTCTTCTTCTTTCCAGGTGAGTGACCATCGCGGAGTGACCGATAGAGTGGATCACGGTCTGGTCTGCTGTCGGCTTCTTCACATAACGTGAGACCCTTTTCCCAGATACAAGTCCCAAGCTTGAGCCATAGACATATTTGCAAAGTATCCCTCGGTTCGAGCGTTTTGAATTCATCAACGATCGTGGCTCTGTCCCGACATCGAGATGGCATAAGTGTCTCTGTCTCTTTGGAATGCCTCCGTGTTCTTTCAAGATGTTCATAACTCGGGCATCCATTCTTCCTTCCACTTCCTTCATCCCTGCTTCAATTGTTTTTCTCTTTTCGACCATAGATACAAAGCAGAGTGTTGGAGTGGCGAGTCACGGGGAGTTTCTTCAGCGATAATGTCACTGTGAGGACCCCCGTTGAGGGGTTTGTGCAATCATCAAGGTCATATCTTTTGATCCTTCCCCCTCAGTGATTTTCCTTTCTTCTCCTGTTTTAATACTTCCTCAATCGACTTTCCCTTCATTCTGCTTTCTTTCCTTCCTTTTCAACTTGACCCCCGCTTGCGCTTTAGGTATTCCTCTTCCCCTTTTTGGCATCATCAAAGGAGAGAGGAACGCCGGAAATAGACTTGCAAGCGGAAGTCAAGCCTGATAGTTGAGTTTTTTTCGAGTCTGCTGCGAGTATGCGTAAGACGAAATTGACAGAGTAGCGTTGGACTCTGCTTTGAAATCGGCTTCATCTCACCATGAGAGAAGGCCGGATTTTGTATTCATGGTCTCTTCCAAACGTAGATCACTTTTGTTTTGCTCACGCAGCTTAACCTCGGCAATGTGAGCTTCATGCATATGCTCAATATGTTCTCTCGGCTTCGTTTTTGCATCGGCATTTTCGACTCTCCACACCGGCTTGTTGAACAATGTCCTGAAGTATCTCACTTGTTCCACACGCATTGTTTCTTTATTTGTTGCCACCATTCCCGATCCGGGATTGTTATGCCTCTTAAATCGGTTGTAAGGTTGGCATCTCTGTTGTCGATCGCATGTCCAAAGAGGCCGATGCCTCTCCATCCGTTCAACCTCGGCAAATAGTGCCTTGAACACTTCTCGAACTTGGTGATTCTTTTTGTTGCGGCTAATGGCCATACAACATCAAAGTCATAAGCGGTGGAACAATGGTACCGAAGAGAAAACGGAGCTGGTGCGTGATAGCGTGCGTGTTCATTCTCGACTCTTCATGGAGTTCGGTACCTCCAGGGAAAAAGGAAAAGATTCTATAAAAGATTCATCACCGCCAACCGGATCATTCGATGATGAGCGGTGCGCGTGAAGTTCTTTTGGGAATCGATCCTGCTGCGACTTGAGGAGCTCGCGATGGGACGCTGGTTGTTGGGTTTTGTTGTGAAGTGGTCCCGTTCTTGAGCCTCAAATGTCTCAACGACTTCGTTGGTCTCACCGATTTTTCCAATTGCGTGTAGATCGGTCCTCGGCCTTATCAATAGCGTCATCGGACGATGATGAGATTTCCATTGGTGGCTCATCATCAAAATTAAAGGTTTGACGAGTAGTCTTGGGATCGGACTTGCTCGTGCTTGGAACATCCGCAATGAGTCTTTTGGATGCATCACGACGGGATGACTCGGCTTTTCTTCGCCTTCCGATCCCGAAGGTTACATCGGGATTATCCTGGGAATCATGAAGTGCGCTTATCTCCTTCTCGGATGGGTCGATGATAGCGGGAGGGATGTTCTCTACTTCAACTTCTTTACCCCCGGAAGTCTCAACCTCCCGTGGGCCTTTATTACCTCCGGCGGTCTCTCTGCACCGGCGAGGCCTTGTCCTCCCTTTGACAAAGTGTCACTGCCTTAGGGTCTTCTCGCGGTGGCATCCATTGGAGTCTCAACCCCATGGATTGCACTTTCATCGCCCCAGTGTTAACTCCCAGGGCCGTTCCATCTCAGTGCCTCGATCGCATCGGCGGCGTCATTAGCCTTCGTAGCGCGATTGGCATCTCGGTGAGATATCTCAATCGTCGAGCTTTGTTGATGGCAACTTGTCGTTCTTCTTGTGTTTGTATTTTCTCTACTTCGCCTCCTTGATTCGTTGTGGAGTCATCTGGCATCCTCCAACCTTGCCGCGGTGGAGGGAGTTTCCCCCTCGGTGGCCACCGGTGAGTGACTTGGAATAGGGTCACTCGTCTCCAAACTCCCACTTTTTCGATTAAATGTTCAGTAGTTGGGGTAGGTGGTAAAACACCTTCAATAGGGGTTGGCTCGACCGGGTCCCCACTATCCCGCCATCGCCATGTCCCTTATCGCTTTCTTCCCGAGTGAGTGGGGAAGTGGTGGCAGAACAACGATGGCGATTTTTGAACCACTCCCATTGGATCAATTTCGGTGTGTTTCGGAGGACTCTCCTGGTCCTCCATCGATCTTTGCTCGTGAAGGATTAAGATTCATGCAATGCTTGCTGCATTTGCAACTCTTACATCAGCGGCGGCATTCTCCTGATCCTCATCAACTGTCAGAGAAGACATCAAGGAGAGGATGTGTGTGTTACGTGGTGGGAGATGGGACGGATGCTTGCCTTCTCACGTGCCTCGAACCTTTCCTCTTGCTTGCTTTTCTTTCTCCTTGTCCTTGTAGATCTGCAGGATGTCCGTGCGATTGTCTTCATCCATCTTTGAGGGAGCGAGTGGTCGATCCAAGGAAGCTCAACGCTTCCTCTTCTTCTTCTATGAACTCAGGCCGTTGGAACTGTTCCTTGACTTACTCAACTTCCATTTCCTCCACTCACGCAGACGATTTTGGATGTCCGGGTAAGGTGGAGATAGGATCATTACATCACTATCCGCTCTAGCTTCTTCTTCTTGTGCTTCACCGTGTGAACTACTGTTGTGTCTTGGTTGCCTCTGCTGATCGCCTTCAAGACTTGGGCTGTTTCATCAACTACATCTGAGACTTTACTTCTCCAGCGTCTCAGATATCTGCTCTAGCCGAGTGGTGACTCAAATTGGTTTCTCTAGCTCGGAGCGCTTGACAATGCGTCTTCGTCTCCTAGTTTGTACTAGAGGGATTTACGGTTCGAGACGGTGTCCTCGAGTCTTGGGCGGCCGGGCGATCTTTGGTGTCTTTTTCTCGAGAAGCGGGCCATCTTGGCTTCTCGGTTCTCCTCTTTTTGACGATCGGAGAAGGTATTTGTGAGTCCTTCTCGACCGCTGCTGCAGACGGGAGACACGGCTGGCAGGCGGGTGACTCTGCTGCAGGGGGCGGGAGCATGTTTGTTTTCTTTCTGCAGGGGCGTGATCTTCTTAGCAAACCGGGCGACTTTTCTTGGTTGGAGAGGAAACAATCGTATCTTGGGTCACCGATTCCCCTCACTTGTGTCGGCTCTCTTGGCGTAAGCTCTCTTGTGCGCCGAGAGATTTGCTCAACATCCTTTTGTTAACATGGAATGCTTTCCCATGTCTAAGAGGGACTCCTTTCACCTCCATCGATCGGCCAATCACTAGGCCATATCCTGGGATCTTCCAAATGTGCCTCCTTGAAGGATTTGTTCCCCACGCTTAAGCGAGTCTGCTGTGAGACAAACTCGGCCAGTTTATCTTCTTTTCTCGCGATGATTGCGGCCATTACAATTAGCTTTGCCTTTGTGATTGGTCAAAGTCCAAATTTGATGTCGATACATTTGGCAACTATGTCCAACAACTTGTGATAATCCTCCTTCAAGATCTCTTTGTTTCTTTGTATACACTATTTTATCAAAGAAAGTCGGGCTTGGCTATTTCTTTCCAAGCATCGGAAGTTTACATCGCCGTTAATCTCGATGCTCCCTCTGGCACGGTAGTGAGCAATGTTCGCCAAATCTTGCGAGAGATAGTCACCGCTTTAAAAGTGAACAGATGACTTTATTCCTTCATCGTGAATTTCGGCATTCACGTAGAATTGTGCGACCTCCTCCACATATGTCATCGGATATTCTAACGCCGAAAATGGTTTCACCGGGCGTTTCCAACTTTTCAACGATCTTCTTCACTAGGGTGTCGTCGGACCCTGTTTCACCATTCCGTCGAAATCCACCGTAGAGCCGTGTGGATTTGCTTTCCTAACTTGGTAAAGTCATAAGTTGGTGCCATTTTTCGGGATTATATCGAAGAAAAACTCGAGAAATTGATTTGAAGATAGATAGGGTTTCGAGAGAATTTTTGCCTTTGCTTTTGAGAGAAAGAAATGAACAGTTTTAGAAGTGTGAGAGAGAAAAGCGGACGAAAATGGTTTAAATATGGTTTATGAAAGGGCGTGCGGGTGGTTTTGAAATGTGATCGAAATCAACGGCTTGGATTTTGCACGCCTATTTAGCATTTAATGTCTCGTATTTAATGCGGAACATTTATATCCAATCATAAGCTTGGTGTGCGGCTTTATGTCCAGTACACATCATCATTATCTTGACGTATTTCTTAAAACATTCCCGCTTAGTCAAACGATTGCGTTTTTGTCACTTTGCTCATAAGTGACTCGAAACATCCCTTAGGCCGATTTAACTCTACTTCTCAGCTTCTCTTTGTGACTCGGCTATCACCGACTCGGTGTAAAGTTGTCTTCCGACATCTGGTGATTTCGAAATGATTTACGTGTTCGACTCTTTTCACCTCCTTTTCTGTTCCATTTCTTTTCTTTGATTCTTCCGTGTGTCACCAATTAACCCCAACTCATGTTTGAGTTCTTCAAATCTTGACTCACATAATGGTTTTGTGAAGATGTCGGCTAGTTGTTTATCGGTTGAGATATATTCGAGGATGATGTCCTTCTTTTCAACATGATCTCTTATGAAGTGATATCGACATCAATGTGCTTTGTTCTTGAATGCGGCCAGATTTTGAGTGATTGCAATTGCACTTGTGTTATCACACATGATTGGAATTTCTTTTTCCTCAACTTCATAGTCTCTCACCATTTCTTTGTCTCATCCATAGGACTTGGGCACAAAGAATGCCAGCGGCTATGTATTCTGCCTCACCAGAGGTGGCTATTGAATTTTGCTTCTTGCTAAACCAGAAATCAGCTTTGTTTCCTAGCATTTGACATGTGCCTCAAGTGCTCTTCTTCCGTCCACTCTACATCCAAAGATAGTCGAATCGAATAGCCAATTAGCTTGAATCCACCTTCCTTTGGATACCATAGGCTACTTCTTGGCTTCCTTTGAAGTATCTCAATATTCTCTTAGGCTTTCATTGTCATATGGCTCTCTTTTGGAGCGATTGAAATCTTGCACATACACCTACAAAAAAGGTGATGTCGGCACGCTTCTTTGTGAGATAGAGCAATGATCCAATAAGTGCTCGTATCTTGTTTGATCTACGAACGCTTGCCATCCGCATCCATGTCCATTTTGGTGATGTATTCATTGGTATTTTTACTGAGATTTATCCTCCATACCAAACTTCTTCATTAAATCTCTGGTGTATTTTGTTTGACTTATGAAGGTTTCTTCCTTCACTTGTTTCACTTGAGTCCAAGGAAGAATGTCGGCTCTCTCATCATGCTCATTTCAAATTTACTTTGCATGAGGTTTGAAAATTTTTCACACGACTCTTTGTTTGTGGATCCAAAAATGATGTCATCCACATATATTTGAACAAGCGGATACTCTTTTTTGTCTTGAATTACGAATAGTGTTCTATCTACTTTTCCTTTTGTGAATCCATTTTCGGTTAGGAATTGTGACAAAGTATCATACCATGCTCACGGGTGCTGTTTCAATCCATATAGAGCTTTCTTGAGTTTGTATACCTTATCTCCAAGAGTCTTCTGCTCAAATCCTGGAGGTTGTTCAACATACACTTCTTCTTCCAATAAACCATTCAGAATGCACTTTTTACATCCATCGATATACAATGAAGTCCTTGTGAGCGATAGGCAAGAAACATCCTTATGGCTTCCAATCTTGCTACAAAGCGCAAATGTTTCATCAAAATCTATCCCTTCTTCTTGGCAATATCCTTTGGCTACTAGTCTTGCTTTGTTTCTTACTACGAACCTTCCTCGTTCATCTTATTTCTCGAACACCCATTTGGTGCCAATAACATTTTGATGTATGGGTCTTTGCACTAATTCCCATACTTTATTTCTTTCAAACTCGATTCAACTCTTCTTGCATAGCTTGAATCAATGTGTGTCGTCGATGCTTGTGACACGTCTTTGGGCTCTAATTGCGAGATGAAGCATGTGAACATAGCTTCTTGTTGAGTTCGATCTTGTTTTGACACCTTCTCTTATATCTCCAATGACAAGTTACGTGGATGATTTCTCGGCCATCTTACATCGAGTTGGAGTAAGTTAGTGGATTCGATCGACTTGCGGTTGTGTTCTTTGTGGTCGGCTCTCTCGTAATCACTTAGTTGCAAATTTTCCACTGTTTTGAGATTCAAGAATCTCATCTTCTTCGAATTTATAATTCGACTTTCACTTGACATAGGGATTCTTCTCGTATGGTTGGATGATTCAACTTATCACCGACTCTTCAATGTCTTCTCCATTTACATTTGGCTCATCGAATACTACATGAATGGATTCTTCTCGTAACCATAGTTCTTTTGTTGAGTATCCTGTAGGCTTTGCTTTGGTGAGTATCTAAGAAGATACCTTCATCGGCTTTAGCATCAAAAGCCTTTAGGTTGTCTTTGCCATTGTTGTGGATGAAGCATTTGCATCCAAATATTCTCAAATATGCAACATTTGGTTTTCTTCCAGATCCAGGATCTCATAGGAGTCTTTGTCACCGCTTGTCTATTTATCATACATCTTTTTGGGTGTAGCAAGTCGTGTTGATTGCTTGACCCAAAATCTTTTTGGTAACCTGCTTGACTAACATGGTCCTTCTTCCGCTTCTTTGAGGGTTTTGTTCCTTCTTTCAACTCCATTCTCATGTGGAGTTCTTGCCGATAGTTCATGACCAATACCATTTTCAACACAATCTTGAGTTATTATTCCATTGACAAATTCAGTTCCTCTGTCGATCTTATTTTGATAATGGTTTGACTCTTCTCGTTTTGAATCCTCTTCATCACCGTGGTAGTTTTTGTAGAGTTTCTTTCTTCTTACACATGAATATTGTCCATGTATATCTTGAGTAGTCATCTACTACCACCAAGGTGTATTTCTTTCCACTTATCTTTGGCTGGTTCCACTGGGCCAAATAGATCCATATGAAGCGGATGTAATATTCTTGTTGAGGATGGGCATGTCTTTTCTTTGAATGACGACTTGATTTGTTTTCTCTTGACATCGTCACATATACTCTCCTTCTTGTATCTTAGTCCGAAAGTCCTTCTACAAGATTACTTCGGCAAGCTTGTTAATCGTTTTGAAATTGGATGACTCGACTTTTTGTGCCACCCAACTTGATTCAACAGGTTTGTGCTCTTTTGCTAGTAGACAGTCTTTGGGTGTTGCGGTTGACCAATCCACTACATACATATTTTTCTGCTACATCCTTGCGACAACTTCATTTGATTCAATATCTTTGAGTTGGCATATACCCATGTTGAATCCAAGATTGTAGCCGCTTGTCACGAGTTGGTCGATTCTCGATAAGTTGAAGTTGAGTCCTTCAACATATGCAACATCTGTGATTTCTAATCCATTCCTCTTGATGGATCCAATGCCTCTTATTTCACCAGGAGCTTCATTTCCTCCAACTATCACTTTTGCTCCTTTTGCTTCCTTGAATTTTGACAGATTTTTCTTGTTTCTGTCATGTGTCGGGAATGACCCTTTGTCCGTGTGTACAGGTTCCTTGGCACTCAACTGTTCCTTGAACCCGCAATCAAGGAAATTAAGTTTTAGGTACCCATACTTGTCGGGTCTGAGGGGTTAAATTGTAAGATGATCCAACCAACCTATAGCCAAATGATTTGACTCTGGGGGGTTGCCATCTATCGATGCCATAATCATAATTAATCCTGGCAAATTGCTTGGGGATTCTAGGTTCATACAAATTGTCTCTTTTGTCTAGTATGCTGCATATGTGTTTTAGCAATTGCCTTCCTTGGGTAATTGTGGTGTCTTTGAGTGTAGTGCCTAAGTGCATATGTGTCTTTGATGAAAGCTCTTATGCTTTAGGAATGGCCTTTCTTGAGTTCTGGCCTTTGCCATTTGGGCTTATATTCCATAAGTCCGTCTTTGATAGTTCACATTATTCCAATCGGCTTGGCTTGGATATTTTCTACCATTCCCATCATATGTATTTCTTTTATGGGTTTTACTGGGGTTTTTGGTAGCTCTTTCTTCTTTACTGAGTATTTTCTATTTGGAGTTTCTTTGAGGACTCATTTGAATCTCTTCTCGGTACCGTCCCTTTCAAGACACTCAATCAAGTTGTTTTCCTTTTCCTTTGTAACCAAGTCCAGTTTGCTTATTATTGTGCTTTGGAGTGAATGTGTGTGCAACATTTAGAGTTTTGGATTTTTCGGACTCTTCATGACTTGAAGATCCTTTTTCCAAAATTACTCTTGAGGTTTGACATAAAGCACGAGAGAATTAAATCTAAGCTGTCTTGTCTCCACATTCTCTTTGACTCATAATAAGATCATCCAATGATTTAGATGCCTTAGTGAATGAGGCAATAACATTCTTGAGGTCATTCTCCTCTTTTCTATAGCGGCAATTTACGCTTTATTAATCTAGCATTTTCAACCCTTAAACTTTCATTCTCATCACTATTTGACTTAGAGTGCTCGGCTCCTTAGTCGACTTGGAGTTTTGACCTTTGAGTAGGCATTTTCTCCTCATTCAATAGTGTGTGTGAGGATTTAATGTGTTCAAAATCTTTCATCATTTTGCCTAATGAATCATAAAGATCGGAGTGGGTGATGAAGTGTGTGTGTCACGATCACTATCACTAGTGTCGAGTTTGATGAGTTAGAGTGTACCTCATCTTCTTGGTCGAGTTGATCTTGTTCCTTGGCCATCAAGCGGATCGGGCTTCTTCTTCTTTCACTTGAGTCACTTGAGTAGTCGGCTTCATCTCTGAATCACTGTCTCTCTTGACTTGGTTGTTTCTTCATCTCTCTACACCATCATTGCCTTTTTCTTTTTTTCTTGTCTTTTTCTCTCAAGACTTTTCTTTCTTCTTCATCCCCGTATTTGTTGACTACAGGATATGGATGATCAATGGCATAGTGACATGGTTGTCTCTGATTCAGCATAGATATTCAACCTTTTGATCGACTCTTTCCATTCTTGGATTGTCACCCTTTGATACTCAACTTTTTGATGATCATTCTCTTGGTTGGCCTATCTTCCCTTGATTTGGAGGGAGGTGAGTGTCTTACGGAAGATTCACCCTTTCCTCTCTTGTAGTTCTTATTGAAGAACTTGTTGAACCTCTTAACCATCGTATTATTTCTTACGGGTCAACGACTTCTTTGACCTCCTTTCTCTTCCCATCTTTAACAATTAGAGCAGTTGTTTTGGGTGCAAATTGTCTCTTCCTGGTCTTTTCTTCTCGGCTCAAACTCGTAGGCTTTGAGGTCCGAGAATAACTCATGGTTGGATGTTTTTGATAGGTCCATGGAATGTCTCGATGCCATGACCTTCATTTCCCATTCACCGGAAGACTTTTAGGATTTTCATACACATTTCATTCGTGTATATTCCTTTCCAAGTGCGAACAAGTCATTTGTGATTTACGTGAACCGAGCATCTAGTTGATCCAGGTTTTCTCCGAGATCATTTTGAAGTTCTCAAATTTCGTCTGACCACTAATAATTTGTTTTCTTTGATTTGCTCACGAGCCTTCACAAATCAATGTCGACTTGTCCCCATTTCTTTAGCCGTTTTGCATGATTTGACTTTATTGAACATGGCTTTGTCCAAGGTTTTGTAAAGGATGTCCTTGGCTACATTGTCCAGGTTATATCTTTTTCTGTCATCATTTGTCCACTCGGTTCTTGGTTTTTCAACCATGGATCGTGCAGGAGCAACATCTTCTTCTCCTTCGGATGCCACTCTTAAATGCAAATGTGTTCACCTTTAAGATTTGCGAGGCCCATCTTCTATCACTATCCACATCTCATCATGTAATCTTTGATAGATGAGCCGCATACTGAATTTTCCAATCATCAAATTCTTCAATAGTGAACATAGGGATGCGTGTCAAATTTGCTTCCATGATAATAACTTTTAATGATAAAAAGAGTTTCGAGGTTTAAAATCTTTTGAGGCGGACTTTGAAAAGTTTGGAGATCTAGTTCAAGAACTGGTGCGGAGGGTTCAATGAACCAACCGCTCGATACCGATTGTAGGTCCCAAGGGGTGTAAGTGTAAGGTTTAGAAGGGGGTTGAATAAACCTTACCAAATTTTCGATTTAGTCCTTTTAAAATATACGAGTTGATTCTTCACAATTGTGTCCTTGATGGATGATCGATTTAGTCAATCGAAGAGAGTTAGTCTCTCAACGGACTCAATCGAGCCGTTGATGGAATAACTCAAATTGTTGACTCTAAATTAACTCAACTTGTGGTTTTGTTTTATTGTGGAAGACTTAACACCCTTAAGTTTGATTAAGTAAGAGTTTAGTCTTTGGATTTAGTACTTGTATTATCAAATGGATAGCAAATTTATCGATATATAGGCGGTTAAAAATGCGGGAATTAAAATCTTTGAAATGTAAATGACACAATGAAATTTTTATAGAGGTTCGAAGATGGGGTAATTCTTCTACTCCTCTCTTCTCCAACTCCTGGAGGAATCCACTAGGTAATGATCGGTTTACAAAGTGGTAACGATCCGGATACAAGTCTTGATCACACAAAACTTTGATCCTTTGGGACTCGATCTGGAAACGCCTTGATCACTCACTGGCTTCTCTTCTACGACTCGAAACTCTTCACAGGCAAATGCCTTTGCTACTACAACTCACTTGCTCAAGCTCTTTGGATTTGATCACGAAGCCCTCCAAAAGCTTAAGACTTGGTTCGACCTTGAACCTTCCTACAATCCTTCGTGGAATGTAGACCCCTTTTCTTCAAAAGTTTCCTCTTCAACTGATTGAAGTTATCTTTCCTTCACGGTGAGTGTTGGATTGATGTGCTTCGTAAAGTAGGCTTGGGATTAATCTTGAATGATTTGAGAGTATTTACGGTTATGATTTGATTGATTTCTTGAATGTTAAGTAGTTCAGTGGTCTGCTTCTCTCGTAGTCATTCCTCGGCCTTTTATAGTGATCTTTCAAAAATTTGCCCTTTGAAGAGATAGGCTTATTTCTCAAAGTCACTTGCGATCGTTGGCTTGTCTTGTTGCGGTACTTGGAATTGCCATTTCCTCGTATGAATTGTTCTTTCACCTTTTCGAGTTCGACACGGTGTAGTGCTTCCCATTGGTTCATCCCTTTTGCACGCTTCGGGATGAGCACTCCGAAAAAGTGGTATGGAGATATTACTTGTTTAAGTAATTCTCTTGATTTACGTAACGGATCTTTTCTGATTATCTCGACTTGACTGCATTTCCTTGCTTTCCCCCCAGGTGACTTAGAGTCGACTTCCAATCATTGGATGACTCTTCTCTGTCACTTCAACTTGAGACTTAGCTTTTCTTGAGTTGACTTGATGATACTCCACTCACCGCATCTCACCGCTTCTTGATAGAGTTCCCATCTACTCTTCTTTGCCATACTCAAATTGTCTCCCAAATGAGTCTTCCTTTTAATCTTCATTGTCTTCTTGCATGTTAGGGCGTGGCGACTTAACTCGGCTTTTGCGGCTCTATTTATTGCAATACATTTCTACAAAGAATTGGGGTGCCAACTTTCTATTCTAAGTTTTACATGGCATTCATCAAAATCTAAACAATAAATTTCCTAACACATTTGCATCCAAATATTCTAAAATATGCAACATCCGGCTTTCTCCTGTCCGGATCTCATAGGAGTCTTTGTCACCGTCTTTTATCATGCATCTGTTTTGAGTATAGCATCTTTGTGTTTATTGCTTCACCAAAATCTTTTAGGTAGCCCCGCTTGACTAACATGGTCCTTCTTCCGCTTCTTTGAGAGTTCTATTTCTTCTTTCTCGCAACTCCATTTTGTTATGGAGTCCTTGATGCGATAATTCATGACCAATACCATTTTCAATGCGATCGAGTGATTATACCATTGACAAATTAAGTTCCTCTCACGGATCTTATTTTGATAATGGTTTGACTCTTCTCATTTTGGATTCTTTTTATCACCGGTAGTTTTCTGCAGAGTTTCTTTCTTCTTACACATGAATATTGTCCATGTATATCTTGAGTAGTCATCTACTACCACCAAGGTTTATTTATTCCCACTTATCTTTGGTTGGTTCAATCAACCGGACCAAATAGATCCATATGTAGCGTGCAATATTCTTGTTGAAGATGGACATGTCTTTTCTTTGAATGATGATTTGATTTGCTTTCCCATCGGCATGCATCACATACACTTTCCTTCTTGTATCTTGAGTCCGAAGTCCTTCTACAAGACTCGCTTCGCAAGCTTGTTAATTGTTTTGAAATTCAGGTGACTCATCTTCTTATGCCACAACCAACTTGATTCGGTGTGCTCTTTGCTAGTAGACAAGTGCTTGGTGTTGCGATTGACCAATCTACCACATACATGTTCTTTTGTCGCATCCTTGCAACACAACTTCATTGATTCGATGTCCTTGATTTGGCATATACCCATTTGAATCCAACATTGTAGCCTTTGTCACGAGTTGGCTAATACTTAGCAGATTGAATTTGAGTCCTTCAACATATGCAACATCCGTGATTTCTAATCCATTTTTCTTGATGGATCCAATGCCTCTTATTTCTCCTGGAGCTTTATTTCCTCCAAATATGACTTTTGCACCTCTTTCATCCTTGAATTTTGATAGATTTTTCTTATTTCTGTCATGTGTCTTGAATGCCACTATCCATGTACCAGGTTCCTTGGCACTCACTGCTCTTGAACCCGCAATTAAGGAAATTAAGTTTTAGGTACCCATACTTGTCCGGTCCCGAGGGGTTAGTATTGTAAGATGATCCAACCAACATATAGCCAAATGATTTGACTCTAAGGGGTTGCCATCTATCGATGCCATAATCATAAGTAATTTTGGCAAATTGCTTGGGGATTTTAGGTTCATACAAATTGTCTCTTTTGTCGTATGCTGTGAATGTGTTTTAGCAATTCTTTGTATTTGGGTAGTTGTGATATCTCGAGTGTAGTGCCTAGGTGCATATGTGTGTCTTGATGATAGCTCTTGTGGCTTTGGAATGGCCTTTCTTGAGTTCTGGCCTTTGCCATTTGGGCTTATGTTCTATAGGTCTTTCTTTGATAGTTCACATTATTCCAATCGGCTTGGCTTGGGTACATTCTACCATTCCCATCATATGTGTTTCTTTTATAGAACTTATGGGGCTTTTGGTAGCTCTCCGCTTCTTCTTTACTGAGTATTTCTGTTTGGAGTTTGCCAGGAACTCGGCCGATTTCTTCTCACTGTTGTCCTCTCAAAGACACTCAATCGGCCGTTTTTTCCTTTTCCTTTATAACCAAGGCCAGTTTGCTTGTGATTGTGTTTTGGAATAAATGTGTGTGCACCATTTGGAGTTTTGGGTTTTGAGATACTTCATTACTTGAAGATCCTCTTTCCAAAATCACTTTTGGAGCTTGACATAGCACGGAGGAATCAAATCCTAAGCATGTCTTGTCTCCACATTCTCTTTGACTCATAATAAGGTCATCCAAGGATTTAGATGCCTTAGTGAATGAGGCAATCACATTTTGAGGTCATTTTCCCTCTTTTATATAGCAGTATCTCTGCTATTAGCTTAGCATTTTCAAATTTTTAGACTTTCATTCTCATCGACTATTTGACTTAGAGTACTCGGCTCCTTAGTCACCGAGAGTTTTAACTCTTGAGTAGGCTATTTTCCTCATTTAGTAGTGTGTGTGAGGATTTAATGTGTTCAAAGTCTTTCATCATTTTGCCTAATGAATCATAAAGATCGATGGGTGATGAAGTGTGTGTGTCACGATCACTATCACTAGAATCGAGTGTGATGAGTTAGAGTGTACCTCATATTCTTGGTCGAGGTTGGTCTTGTTCCTTGGCCATTAAACAAATCAAAGCTTTTTTTTTAGTCACTTGAGTAGTCGACTTCACTACTCTCCAGAATCACCGTGTGTCTTTTGACTTGAATGTCTCGGATCTCTGCCCAACATTGCCTTTTTCTTTTCTTGTCTTCTTTCTCTCAAGACTTTTCTTTCCTCTTCATTCCTGTATTTGTTGACTACGAGATATGGGCAATCAATGGCATAGTGACCTGGTTGTGCTCTGCCTTCAAAGATAGATTTTCAACCTTTTGATCGCTCTTTCCATTCTTAGATTGTCGACCTTTGATATTCAACTTTTTGATGCTCTCTCTCTTAGTTGGTCTATCTTCCCTTGACTTGGAGTCTTTGAGTGTCTTCCGGAGGATTCACCCTTGCCTCTCTTGTAGTTCCTATTGAAGAACTTGTTAAACCTTTTAACCATCGGGGCTATTTCCTCTTGGTCAATGACTTCTTTGACCTCGGCTCTCTTGCCATCCTTAACAATTAGAGCAAATTGTTTTGGGCACGATTGTCTCCTCCTTTCTTTTCTTCTCGGCTCAAATTCGTAGGCTTTGAGATCCGAGAATAGCTCATGGTTGGATGTCTTGGATAGGTCCAGGGGAATGTCTCGATGCCATGACCTTCATTTCCCATTCATCCGGGAGACTTCTTAGAATCTTCATACACACTTCCTTTTGTGTATATTCTTTTCCAAGTGCGAGATAGCTCGTTGGTAATTTACGTGAACCGAGCATCCGGTTGATCCAAGGTCTCTCCTGCAAGCATTTTAAAATTCTCAAATTTTTGTACAAAGAACAGATAGTTTATTTTCTTTGATTTGCTCACGAGCCTTCACAAATTAAAGTTAGCTTGTCCCGATTTCTTTGGCCGTTTTGCATGATTTGACTTTGTTGAACATAGCTTTGTCTAAGGTTTTGTAAAGAATGTCCTTGGCCACATTGTCCAAGTTATATCTTTTCCTGTCATCATTTGTCCATTCACTCTTGGTTTTTCAACCATGGCCGGGTGCGGGAGCAACATCCTCTTCACCTTGATTGCGGCTCTCTCTTACGGATGTGTTCACTTTTAAGATTTGCGAGAGGCCCATCCTCTATCACTATCCACATCTCATCGTGTAATCTTTGATAGATGAGCACGCATACGAATTTTCCAATCATCAAATTCTTCAATTGTGAACATAGGGATGCGTGTCAAATTTGCTTCCATGATAATAACTTTGCCGAAAAAGAGTTTTGAAAGATTGAGTACTAAAACAAGCTTTGAAAAATTTGGAGATCTAGTTCGGAAACCGGTGCGGAAGGCTCAATGAACTAACCGCTCGATACCACTTGTAGGTCCCAAGGGGTGTGAGTGTAAGGTTTAGAAGGGGGGTTGAATAAACCTTACCAACTTTTCAAATTAGTCCTTTTAAATATTTAGAGTTAATACTTCACGTTGTGTCCTTGATGGACAAACTAAGTTAGTTAATCGTGAGTTAGTCACTCAACGGACTGAGTAAAGTGTTGATAGAATAACTCAAATTGTTTTGACTAAGGACTTAACTCGATTGTGATTTGTTTTCGGGAAGACTTAACACCCTTGAATTTGGTTAAGTTAGTTTTAATGCTTGGTTTTAGCACTCGATTGATTATCATTGGATAGCAAATTTATCAAATGAGATATAAAAATAAGATGCGAAATTAAAATCTTTGAAATGTAAATGACACAATAAGTTTTTATGGAGGTTCGAATATGGGGTAATTCTTCTACTCCTCTCTTCTCCAACTCCTGGAGGAATCCACTAAGTATTGATCAATATACGAGTGGTTAACGATCCGATGCAAGTCTTGATCACACAAAGGTGACTTGATCCTTTGGGACTCGATGCGGAGATGCCTTGTCACGCACGTGGCTTCTCGTGACGACTCGGCTTCTTCACGGGCGACTACCTTGCTACTACAGCCCACTTGCTTAAGTTCCTTGGATTTGATCACGAAGCCCTCCAAATAGCTTAAGCTTGGTTCGACCTTGAACCTTTCTACAATCCTTCGTGGAATGTAGACCCTTGATTCTTCAAATGGTTCCTCTTCAACCGATAGAAGTTGTCTTTCCTTCACAATTGAGTGTTGGATTGATTTCCTTCGTACTATACGCTTGAGGATTAATCTTGAATGACTTGAGAATATTTTTTGTTCTGATTCAAATATTTGCTTGAATGTTTTTGGTTCGAGTAACCTTCTCTCGAGTGATTCCTCGGCCTTTTATAGTGATCTTTCAAAAATCTGCCCGTTGAAGAGATAAACTTATTTTTGAAAGTCACTTGTGTCGTTGGCTTGTCTTGTTGCGATCCTTGGAATTGCCATTTCCTCGTATGAATGATTCTTGACTTTTTCGTGTTCTCGACACAGTGCGGTGCTTCCCATTGGTTTATT
This sequence comes from Rehmannia glutinosa, assembly GCA_016081115.2. NCBI lineage: Eukaryota > Viridiplantae > Streptophyta > Magnoliopsida > Lamiales > Orobanchaceae > Rehmannia > Rehmannia glutinosa. Next base: position 21,067,094 of record CM071937.1, on the reverse strand, counting down.
CCTTTTGCACGCTTCTGGAACTGAGCACTTCAAGAAAGACCGTATGGAAGTATTACTTGTTTAAGTAATTCTCTTAATTTACGTACAACGGATCTCTTTCGATTATCTCGACTTGACTGCATTTCCTTGAATTTCCCGAGCGACTTGAGTCGACTTCCAATCATTGGATGACTCTTACTCATCACTTCAACTTGAGACTTGTCTATCTTGAGTTGACTTGACTGATACTTTACTCAGCTGCATCTCAACTGCACCTTCAGTCGAGTTCCTATCTTCTCTTCTTTGCCATACTCAGCTGCCTCACAGCGGAGTCTTCCTTCTAGTCTCCAGTTGTCTTCTTGCATGTTCAGGCATAGGCGACTTAACTCAGCTCGACCAGCCCTATCTATTACAATGCAATTTACAACAAAAATGGGGTGCCAACTTCCTATTCTAAGTTTTACATGGCATTCATAAAAATCTACAAAATAATTTCCCAACACTGATGTAACCTTTCTGGGATCCGAAGATGAAGATGAAGCTTAGTCAACCCCTATTGCCGATCCAAAAGACTCAGCCGAAGATGTTCTTCCAACCACGAGCAAGTCTCACCTTAAGACTACTCGCCAAACATTTAACTTTGATGATGAGCCACCCATGGAAATCTCATCATCGTCCGATGATGCTTCTGATATGGCCGAGGACCGGTCAACTCATGTGGAAAAACCAGCTGAGACCGAAGAAGCTGTTAAGACAGCTGAGGCTCAGCAAGCTAGGTCAACTTCACAATAGACCACAGCTAAAACAGAGTCAATTGCGCAGGCTCCCCAAGCTGCAGCAGGATCGACTCCACCGGAGACTTCACGTGCACAAGTTGTCATTGAGCAGATTCCAGTTGCCCGTGATGATCCTTTTGTAGAATCATTTCCCTTGTCTCTGAAGGTACCTGACCTCCCTGAAGAATCAATTAGAGATCGAGAGCGCTTCCATAAACCTGATCCTGTTATTCCCACAGACACCATTGTTCCAGCAGACTATGACTTTGACGCTGCTTGGCCGCCAACTGAGACAGAAGTAACAGCTGAGGTTCGGGAAGTTTTCAAAGCCATATTTGCAGAGATTGAAAAGATGGAGAGGCACCAGGCTTCACTGGACATGAGGCTGGATAACGAGATGCAAACCTTACTACCGATCTGCGAGGCATAATTGTGAGGATCCGAGAATGGTGGCAACAAGAAAGGACAATGCGCGTGGAACAAGCTCGATATTTCGGACATTGTTCAACAAGTTGCTAGTCCGCAGCGGTGAGAATGTTGATGCAAAGACAAGAATGCAAGAGCACATCGAACGAATGCATGAATCTCACACCACGAGATACAACTCTGCGTGAATATAATAAGAAAAGAGCTCTGCGCGTACGAGAGAACATGGATCGAAAGTTCAGCCTTCTCATGGCTGAGATGAAGTTATAGCGGTGAATCCAACGCCACCCGCTCTGAATTCCGTGCGGCATACTCCGCAGCCAGATTGACGAACTCACTATCACCGCTTAGACTTCATGCTTGCTAGCTTGTTTCCAGGGGTTCCTCTCTCCTTTGATGATGCCAAAGAGGGGAAGAGGAATACCAAAAGGTCTTTGAAGGGATCCGAAGTCGGGAAAAGGAGGGACGAATCGTGAAGGGAAAGACATTTGGGAAGTGAGAAAGAGAGAAGAAAGGAAAATCATTGAGGGGAAGGTTCGAAAGATGTGACCTTGATGATTGCTAAAACCCCCAACAAGGTCTTGTCACGGTGATATCATCAAAGAAACTCCCGATGACTCGCCACTCCAACACTCAAGTACCTATGGCAAAAAAAAAAAAGACAGTTGAAGCGGGGATGAAGGAAGTGGAAGGAAATATGGATGCGAGTTATGAACATTCTCAAAACAACATGGAGGCATTCCAACAGACAGAGAGACACCTATGCCATTTCGGATGCCGGAATCGAGCCAAGATCTGTTGATGAATTCAAGACGCTCGCATCTCAAGGTTACTTCACAAATATGTCCATGGCTCAATCCTGGGATTTGTCTTTGGAAAAAGGTCTCAAACTATGTGAAGAAGGCGACAGCACTCCATCGCATCACTCTGGTCACTCTGCTTAGTCACTCACCGGGAAAAAGAAGGCCCCAAGATAATACACGCCCGGAGGCGGAGGAAGAAGCGATGGTGGAGGAAGAGGTTTCGACCTAGATCTCGCCAAAAACATTGAGTACATAGATCCGGGCAAGAAAGGAGGGATCTATTGGGGCTGATTTGGCGAAGTAGCCAACCCGCAAGTGGCTAAGAACAATCTTTGCCGAGTATGTGAAGAGAATTGAAGAGGAAAATAAAAGACAAACTCAGCTATGGGAGGAAAGACAAGAAAGACAGAGAAGAGATGAAGCTGCCAAGAAAGGCGTATGAGAAAAAGAAGGCGGCTGAAGATGAGAAAAAGAGAAAAAGGTCTGAAGATGACAGAGCTGAAGAAGATGAAAGAAGGAGGCAGCGAAGGAGATGAAGTGTTGTTGCTCACCCCTTCATGTATTTTACTATGTAAATACATTTTTATGTAAGTCTTCTGTACATCGAATAAAATCGTTCAATTTCTATACTTGTGTAGATATAGAACAACATAGTTACTTTAAATTTTGTTTATGCTCTGATACACTATGTAAACAGCTGTGTAAAGAACAAGAATGCTATGATCAATAAAAGATTGATTCTACACATACATTCTCAGATTCTCGCATTGTCTGTACATATCTTTCTTTATTACTTTATTGTATGAATGTTTTAAGTTTTGGCATCATCAAAAAGGGGGAAATTGTTGGGAAATTAATTTTTAGATTTTGATGAATGCCATGTAAAACTTAGAATAGAAAGTTGGCATCCCATTTTTCTTTGTAAATTGCATTGTAATAGATAAGGCCGGTCGAGTCGAGTCAAGACAAACTGATGCTATGCGAACATGCAAGAAGACAACTAGAGACTAGAAAGAAGACTCACATTGCAAAGGCGGTGAGTGTGGCAAGGAAGAGTAGACAGAACTCGACTAAAGGTGCAGGTGAGATACACTGGGTAAAGTATCGATCAAGTCAACTCAAGACAACCAAGTCTCAAGATGAAATGACGGAAGAGTCATCCAATGATTGGAAGTCGACTCAATTCAACTGGGAAGTTAAGAAATTGCGCGTCAAGACGAGATAACTAAAAGAGATCCGTTGCCTGACGTAAGTCAAGAGAATTACTTAAACAAGTTATACCTCCATATTGCCTTTCTTGAAGTGCTCGATCCCGAGAAGCGTGCAAAAGGAATAAACCAATGGAAAGCACTTTGCACTGTGTCGAACTCGAAAAGCTAAAGAATCATTCATACGAGAAAGTGGCAATTCCAAGGATCGCAACAAGACAAGCCAACGACCACAAGTGTCTTTTAAAAATAAGCCTATCTCTTCAACGGACAAATTTTTGAAAGATCACTATAAAAGGCCGAGGAATCACTCGAGAGAAGGTTACAGAACCACGAACATTCAAGCTAACATTCGAATCGTAACCAAAAATATTCTCAAGTCACTCAAATTCAAATCCTCAAGCCTACATTACGAAGGAAATCAATCCAACACTCACCTGTGAAGGAAAGACACTTTCTATCGGTTGAAGAGGAAACATTTGAAGAATCAAGGGGTCTACATTCCACGGAGGATTGTAGGAAGGTTCAAGGTCGAACCAGTCTCGAGTTTTGGAGGGCTTCGTGATCAAATCCAAGAAGCTTGAGCAAGTGGGCTGTAGTAGCAAAGCGCAAAACGCCTGTGAAGAAAGGCGAGTCGTAGAAGCAGAAGCCGTGTGTGACCAAGGCATCTCCGCATCGAGTCCCAAAGGATCAAGTCACCGTGTGTGATCAAGACTTGTATCGGGATCATTAACCACTTTGTATCTTGATCAATACTTAGTGGATTCCTCCGGGAGTTGGATAAGAGAGGAGTAGAAGAATTACCCCATCTTCGAACCTCTATAAAAACTTATTGTGTCATATACATTTCAGTTCCTTAATTTTTGCATATTACTTTTATATCTCATTGATAAATTTGCTATCCAATTGATAATCAACCAAGTGTTAAAACCTAGTATTAAAACAAACTTAACTAAATTCAAGGGTGTTAAGTCTTCCTGAAAAAACATATCACAATCGAGTTAATTCTTTAGTCAAAACAATGAGTTACTCTATCAACAAATCGGTCGAGTCTTGAGTGACTAACTCTGATTAACTAACTTAGCTGTCCATCAAGGACTCAGCTGTGAAGTATTAACTCTGAACATTTTAAAAGGACTAAATCGAAAAGTTGGTAAGGTTTATTCAACCCCCCCTTCTAAACCTTATACTCACATCCCTTGGGACCTACAATACCAACTCAAAGAAACAAATCAAATATTGTAGAGATAGAATTTACAAAAGAAAAATGAAATAAAAAAATGTCTAAATTAAAAATAATTCTATCTATCGCAATATTAGCACCAAAAATTGTATTAGTCCCCGGCAACGGCGCCAAAAACTTGTTCACCTATATTTTTAGCTCACCGCAAGTGTATGGTGTAAGTTATAGAATAGGGTAGCAAGGTCGTATCCACGGAGACTAATAAATTAATATACTAAGTATTGAACTAAGATAGCCTTATTTTTATTTAGACGATCGAAATTGGATAATTGTTGTGGAAGTAAAGACAAAAATAACCACAAAAACACAAGATGAAAATAAATATGGAATTATCAAGGGAATGAAATGGATTCCCAGTTATGGTTTCAATTAATATTCCTCTTGTTTTACGATTTAATGAAAACCAAAGTTATTATCAATACACCTATAAAACGATCACAACGGTATTTTATCCTCCCTCTCGAGATATATAAAGTGTAGATTGAAATATCTATGCTAGCATCTGTACTCAACATAAGATACACAACTCCCAAATGCACAAAAGATCAAATGTCCTCACAAATATCTACAAACCTCTTGATTCATGCAAATATTCGTGTCAAGTACTCAAGATCTAATATTGAAACTCATCTCTCGAATTATGAATCAATATATCAAACATGCTAAATCATTGGCCAAGTGTAAAATAAGAATAAGCACAAAGTACTTAAATAGGCTTCAAAATAATAACTTCAACTAAGATTAAAACATTCAACAAGAGTTCATTAATCTACTTCCAAAACCCGGAAATCTCAAGAAGTTTAGATACTCATTACAAATAAACAACCCATAGACAAATTGTTCATATTCATGACAAACTAAAATGAAAGATTAGAGCACAAAGAATGAGAAAACTTAGGGAAATGGATAATCTCTCGATTAATCTTCAATCCTCAAACTCCGATTCGACCCGATTCTTCCTTGATTAAATTGATGTGTTTCTTGTGTTCTTGGGTGTATTCCCAGCCTTTTCTCCTCTGGTGTGCGCCCCAAAAAGTGGTATTTATACCCTTTTAGAAGCTTATGTCAATGTCTTTGTCATTTTGGACATTCCAAAGACATACGCACGGGTCGTGCGCCCATGCACGGGTTACCCGTGCTCAAATCCATAGGAAAATCAATTTTCAGCGACCCACGCACGGGTTACCCGTGCTCGAAGCCGTAGGCATGCTCAAAACCTTCAGGTGCGCACGGGTCGTGCATCCACGCACGGGTTGCCCGTGCGCCACCCAAACGTCCGAATTTGCTCATGGGGTCTTCATAAGAGTTGTAGCCCTCTCTCTTAGCTTTCCATAGTTGTTTGAATCATCTCAATATCAATTTTGTAGAGAGAGTTATGGCTAAAACTAAACTCTGCCGGTGTTGGAAGTTCCAAACGCGTCTCGAATGGATTTTTCTTATGAATCCCTTGTTGTTTGATCATCCATGCTTCTTTTGGCACATGAATCATCACTATGACTCTAAGACTCCATATAGTTGGCTTCCAATTGGGTGTAATTGCTTGATTCTTGATGAATCTAGGTCGCAATGCTCGTATTTGTCACCAAATCACTCCAAATATCGTTAAATTCCTACAAAACGAGCAAAGCGTAATAACTTTTCCACAAAGAGCGAATATATACCATTTCAAATGAGTTATTGCATTTTTATAAATAATTATAGCCATAAATATGCCCTAAAATACATACAAAACTCACACCAATCAGAAAGTGATTGTGAATCGTATGAAACCAATTCTTCATAAGTGTATCAGTGCTAATCAATCTGTCTTTATTCCCGGGAGACAAATTCTTGATAATGTTGCCCTTATCCATGAATGCATTCATTATCTTAATGGTCGTAGGAAAGGTAACAGAGCATTTTTATGGCACTTAAACTGGACATGTCCAAAGCGTACGACATAGTTGAGTAGAGTTTCTTAGCTTAAGTTTTGAGTAAAATGGGATTCGAGTGGAAATTTGTTCAATGGATTCTCAATTGTATAAATTCTACTTCTTTCTCTTTTAATATTAATGGTCATGTGTCTGAATATGTGGTTCCTTCTAGAGGAATTAGGCATGAGGATCCCCTATCCCCGTATTTGTTTATTGTTCTCTCAGAAGTTCTCTCTAATCTCATTAAACAAGCTCAAAGATTTTCCTTATTCCAGGGGCTGAAAATCAGCATAAATTTCCCTATTATCACGCATCTCTTTTTTAGTGACGATTCTATCATATTTTGTGAGGCTTCCTTATTTCAGGCTCTTAGTATAAAAACAATTTTGGATCAGTTTTGTGAGGCATCTGGACATCAAGTGAATTTGACAAAGTCTGCTATTTTTTTCAGCAAAAATGCACCTCAGCAACTTAAGCATAGAATCTGTGAGCTGCTAAATGGGATCAAAGAACAAAACCATGCCAGATATTTGGGACTGCCAATGGTTATTGGCAAGTCTAAGAGGGAGATTTTCAAGTTTATGGTGGAAAATGTTCAGAGAAGAATAACCAGCTGGAGCAATAAATTTCTATCTGCTGCAGGTAAAGAAATTCTTATCAAGGCTGTGATCAATGCATTACCTACCTATGTTACCTGTACAGGTGTGCAAAGAAGTGTCAAATAGTCTCCCAGTTCTGGTAGGGGATCAATGCAGCTTGGGGGAAAAAAATTCATGGGCTTCTTGGAGCAAAATTGCTCTGCCTAAGAATGAAGAGGGGGCTTGGCTTTCAAGACATTATTCCCTTTAGTAATGCCCTTCTTGCAAAGCAGCTGTGGAGACTCATAACACAACCAAACCTCCTTATTAGCAAGGTCTTGAGAGCTAAATATTTCCCTCATGGTAGTATTCTAGCTTGTGAACCTAAAGGTAGGGATTCATGGATGTGGAAGTGTTGGTTGAGTGCCAAAGATACTCTGAAGTTGGGACTTAGATACAAGATTGGAGATGGTCATACTGTGAGGGTTTGGGAGGCACCATGGATACCAAAACCTCCATCCTTCAGGCCTTCTAATAGTAGTCTGAATCCAGGGGTTAAAGTGTGGGCGTGTGAGTTCATGACTGAGAAGGGTAGAGAGTGGGATAAGGAGTTATTGCAACATCATTTTTGTCATGAAGATGTCAAAGCTATTCTCCAAATTCAAATTAACCCCAATGGAGGCCCTGATAGATTTACATGGCATTGGGAAGGGAAGGGGCAATTCTCTGTGAAGTCAGCTTATAGGCAAGGGATCAGAACTCTGCAACTGAAGAGGGACAATCCTAAATCTAGTAAGGGGGTTAATGAGACAACTCATATGTGGAGAAGATGTTGGAAATTGACAGTTAAAGGCAAACTAAAGCATTTCACGTGGAGGGTCATCAATGACTGCCTCCCAACTGCTGTTTTGTTGAAAAAAAGAGGAATGGATCTTGATGATCGATGCAAGCTCTGTGGAGAAGAGAGGGAAACATGAATACATATCTTCTTTCAATGTGAAAGAGCTATGTGCATTGGGCTGGTACACAACATGATTCATTTCACATTAAAGAATGGTGGCATCATATTTGCAACATAAAAGCTGATAAAGTTGGCCAAGACCGAATTCAACTCTCTGTTTACATACTTTGGTGGCTTTGGAAGACTAGGAATTTATGTATTTTTCAAGGTAAAAATTGACAGAAATGTGACATTGTGCAAAGGGCCATACAAGAGTGGCAAGAATTTCAAGAGATTTATTGCATAAAGGCCCTGGGGTGCATGAGCAGGGGAAGAGTAATGAGGTTTGTCAATATAATATTCCTAAATTTAGTACAGTAGAACACTCAATCTTTGTGATCAATGTTGTAGTAAAGGAATGAATTAAATCAGGTATTGGGGGATGGATTCGTAATGAGCAGGGATGCACAGAAGAAATGCAAGGGGAAAAAGAAAAAATGGGTTGACCTTAGCCTGATAAAGAGAAATCTTAGGCAGATGTTATGAAAAGTTGATCTGGCTCTATTTAAGGAGTTATTAACCAGGCCTGGATAAAGTTCTGAAAGAGATAAACAAGGAAGATATGGCCCATAAGGAGAGGGGAAAGCGTATAAACTAGAGCGCGAGTGCCTGGCCTAGGCTAGTCATGCAGTAAGTCTTTATGAACCGATTTGTCGATCATTAACTAGCCAAGATATGGGAATCCGTATCTTGGGAAGAGCAAGGGCATAAAGTAATTTAAACCAGGGCAGACCTGACGCACATTTAATGCATTTTATGGCAGACCTGACGCGCATTTAATGCATTCTAGGCATGACCTGTCAGATACTTAATGTGTAGGAGACTCAACCTGGCGGGCATTAAATGCCTCTAAGGTAAGACCTGAAAGGCCTTTAATGAATCGTAAAGGTGATTTGACCACTAGTAAGTGGAGTCAAGGTCAGAGGGACAATAAGTAACTATTGTGCCAGGTCCGGACGAAGTGACTGGGGTCCTAAAGAAAGAGTCAGTCTAGGAAAGACACGTAGCATCCGTACAGGCAGGTAAAACCTATAAAAGGGAAGATAATGTAATGTTTTAGGGCATCTTTTGACACATATTCTTCTTGTTTTCATATTCGAACTATTTCTTCATATACCTTCACTAACTTGATGTCGGAGTGCTAACGCCGGAATCCTCTGGTAGTCTTGTGCAGGAATGCACCAGAAGATCAAGTTAGAGATCTTGAACAGTCCTCACTTTGGGACTAATCAAGTGGCATCGTCTGTGGGAACACTTTGGGTTAAGACGTGAGTAAAAGTGGAGTAGGTGATAAGGGTAAGGGGATCTTGAATCCTATAGGAGAGGATACTTCGGGGGGCTTGGAACTGGGGAGGAGTGGGGTCGCTATGGAAACCTCGGGGGTAGGGTTTGTCCCGCTTGCTTCTAAGTTTTCCCCTGTGAACCTGGGCATGGAATTTGCTATGAATCGTTACAATTTACAAGGGATCAGCTGGGGGCTTTGATCCAGAGCGCGGTTGGGGCTGCGTTAGCAAGGAGGGAAGAGCGGGAGAGGGTAAAGAGGGAGCTTCCCCCACCTTTGGAAGGTAGGGGACTGGAAGAGCAGGTGGTAGCTGGAGAGGATTTCATGGCCGAGAAGATGGGTGACTTGCAAAAGGAGGTGAGGAAATTGAGAAACACACTGAAGGGGAGGGAGCCAATGAAAAAGGGAGTACCATTTAAGGAAGTGGTCATTGCGGATGACCTACCCAATAATTTTAGATTGCTAAACTATGAATATGATGGCACGACAGATCCATGGGAGCATTTGTGCCGGTTTGAAAACTCCGCACTCCTCTACAGGTATTCCGAAGGTGTTAATGCAGGGTTTTCCTCACCACCCTGTCTAAATCCACGCATCAGTAGTTTAGCCAACTTCCACACGCCTCCATAGGCTCGTTTGAAGAGTTTAGTTTAGCTTTCCTACACCAATTCGCCAGCTCGAGAAAACACCAAAGAACCCCTTTAACGTTTTTTAACATCAAACAAGGGAATTGGAGCCCCTGCGTAGTTATATAAAATGGTTCACCACAGTAGCCCTGGAGGTACCCTCAGCTACCCAGGAGGTTTTGGCCAGTGCTCTCTCCCAAGGGTTGAAGGAGGGAGATTTTTTCAGGTCGGTAGCTAAGAGGTCGACCAAGGATTTTGATGATCTCTTAGCTAGGGCAGAGAAATACATAAACTTAGAAGAGGCACAAAAGAGTAAGAAGGATGAAGGAAGGGATAGAAAGAGAGAGAAGGGATATGGCGAGCGGGAGATTAATTCAAAGAGGTATATAGAGGATAGCGGACCTGGTCTCCTAACAAGGGCCATGCCAGGAGTTATACGCTGTTGGTGACTCCCAGGGCTTAGGTCTTGGTGGCCATGGCTAACCATACGAAGTTGAAATAGCCCGGGAATTACTCTAACATTTCCCATAAAACCAGGTCGAACTTCTTTTGCGAGTTCCACAATAAATATGGGCATACCACGGAGGAGTGTCACCACCTTAAGGATGAGATAGAGAGAATGGTACGAAACAGATGGTTGCAGAACTGGATCAAGCGAGAGTTAGCTCAGGATTCAGGGTTGGGATCGAAGGCAGGTCAGCCTCACCATGGTACAGGACTAGGAAAGGCCATCGTGGTTCCCAAAGAATACCCACCTGCTAAGGGAATGATACACATGATCGTGGGGGGTTCCACGGATGGGGACTCGAACCGAGCTAGGAAGTCGCATGTTAGGATGGGAGAGGGCAGTGTGTTAGAGGTTGGGAGTGATGTGTCAGGCTCACAAATGTGTTTTGGGCTTAGGGACCTTAAATGGGTATCTTTGCCACACAACGATGCCCTGGGAATAACTATTAATATGGCCAACTTTGAAGTGGCCCGTGCCATGGTAGACACAGGAAGCTCTATCAATATCCTGTTCGATGAGGCATACCTGAAGATGGACTTGGGAATGGATATATTGCCGGTGGAGATGGCATTCTTTGGATTCAGAGGGGGCATGGTCGAACCAGTAGGGTAGGTCGCTCTGCCCATATCATTAGGGACGTATCCCTTGCAAAAGCCCCGCATGGTAACTTTTCTTGTAGATTCATATTCGGCTTATAATGCTATAGTAGGTAGACCTGCTCTGAACTTGTTCCAGACTGTTGTATCCACTTACCATATGAAACTTAAATTTGTCGTGGGAGGAAGCGAATGGGAAATCTTGGGGAACATCCAAACAAATAGGAAATATTATGTAGAGGCCATTAGGAAAGGAGAGCAGAAAAAATCAAAAAGAAAAGTGGCAGAACTGGATAGGGAAACAAAGCCAATAAAAGTAAAGAAAAAAAGAGGTAGATCCAGATCTATTAAGTGTGAGGTCGGAAGAAGAGCTGATGAATATCAAGCTAATTCCAGGAGAGGTAGGAAAATGACCAGGGTGAGAACTCAGTTAAGTCCAGAGCTGACCGAAGAGGTAATTTGTTTCCTGAGGAGAAATGCAGATGTCTTCGCATGGACTGCGGGAGATTTGCAGGTGGTGGATCCAGCGCAGGTTACCCACCACCTTAATGTGGATAAAGGAGTAATACCCGTGAAGCAAAAGAAGCGACCTTTTGGGGCCGAGAAAGATGGAATTATGCAAAAAGAAATGGCCAAATTGTTGGAGGCTGGTCATATAAGGGAAATCCAATTCCCAACCCGGTTGTCTAATGCGATCCTAGTTCCTAAAGGTGAAACCTTTAGGATGTGTATTGATTTCCGTGATCTTAACAAAGTGTGCCCTTTGGGGTCAGGTCGGGCAAGTTCCTCGGGTACATGGTAACTGAAAGAGGAATAGAGGTTAACCTAGAGAAGGTAAGGGATGTGCGGGATATGGTATTCCCTACATGCATTAATAAGGTGCAATAGCTCATGGGAAAGATCGCGGCTCTTAATCATTTCATATCTAAATCAGCCGAGAGGAGTCTCCCCTTTTTCAAGGTTCTGAGGAAGGCAAAGAAGTTTGAATATACATAACAGTGCGAAGAGGCTTTTGGGGAACTAAATTTTTTTTTTTTATCGAAACTACCACTGCTGACAAAACCGGTCTAGAGGGAAGCCCTATACTTGTATTTATTTGTAGGAGAGACGGCCATTAGTGCAGTATTACTAAGGGAAGAACCGGGGCAACAATTACTGATCTACTATGTGAGCAAACTTCTGCACGAGTCTGAGTCCAGGCATTCGGAGGTAGAGAAAGCATGGATGACGTTAGTAACTGCAGCTGGACGATTGAGACCGTACTTCTTATTGCATAAGATAGTGGTATACACAAATTTGCCAATTGGGCGCATTATGGGAAGACCTGAGGTGTCAGGGAGAATGATCAAATGGACTATTGAAATGGGGGAATCTGACATCGAATACCGCCCGAGGACATCTATTAAAGGGCAAGCTCTGGATGATTTTTTGCAAGAAATGATGTCTGATAAACGTTAAAAAATATACAATTACTTTCGGTTTGTAATAATATTTTACCTTATTAATATTAGTAATAATATAAATTTATAGTATTATTATGTGTTATAAATAAAATAGGAAATCAATACAAAATTGTAGTAGGAAGCATTTTTTATGCAGGTTCGGATCAATGCGCATAACTTTCAATTCCGGCATGATTTAGGGATGATTCTTGAAGATATGGATTCACAATCCATTCTTTAACAAATATTCAGAGATATTAAAGCCTAAATCAAAGTTTGGGATGATATTTTCTTGGATCAAAAGTTCATCAACATTTCATGTTTCAAGAGACTCATTTGCTGTCAAGACTGGACCAAGACTCCCAAGTCAAATTAAGTCGGCAAGGATTTTTACAAAATGCAACAAGATCTTTGCGATCGTGATCCCATGAGGCCAACCACTCCACAATTATTACATCATATCTTGGCCAATAATGCTTGGATTTCATTCAAATCAGTGGGAGAATGAAGCCAAGACATGTGGGAATTATTTTTTCAAAGAGAATCAAGATGAATCAGCAAGAATCCTTTCCAAAAAGACCAGACAAATGAAATAATGGAGTTGGTTTCAAATTTTCAGCATTTTGTCAATTATCTTGAAAATAAAAAAATAAAATAATTCCAATAAGAATTATTGTGTTGCCTATAAATAGAGGTTATTTACACTTGCTAAACACACAAGTTTGTATAGAAAGTTAGAGTTTCAAAAAGAGTTTCATTGTTGTTTTCTTATATTATAGTAGATTTTCTAGTATTTCATAAAAAAAATGCTTTCTTTAGTTTTTATGGAATATCTTATTTTCTCTACTTAATTTATGACTTTCTAAGTTTATTTTGTTGAGGAATAGAGTGAAACTCTTGATGGAGAGAAGGAATAATTGTAGCTTTACACTAAATTTTATTGTTTTGATCATCAATTTATCTTTTAGATTATACCCTTCTTGTTTTGTGGTATTCTTGATTTATGCATTCTATTGGCACAATAAATACTTTGTTCCATTTAGTTAAATGTCTAGTTTTACTTCAACCGACTACTAACGTGGATACCTTAATTTGTTGTAGACAAAAGAATGCATGAATACTTGAGTCCATAAGCAAGTATTGGCATTATAAGATAAATTATAATTGGTAATAAAACATGTTCACCTTATTACATGATTTATATTTAGAATATCTTTCTATTGGAACCTTCGTTGTGTATGGATTCCAATAGTAGTAATTAAAGAGGTAAGAAAATATAATCATTCCTTTATCAAAAATCAAGAGTGGGTCTCTATCCTCAACAATTTTATTATTCAAATTTAAGAGTATCAAACATGCAAGACCGAATGGTGAATATGATGCATAATGCAATCAGTCCTGTTGTCATACAGAATAACCCCAAAGGAAGCAACGGGAGAAACCCCATTCAGCCTGGTATACGGGGCCGAAGCGGTCATACTCGCCGAGATTGGTATGGAATCACACCACATACAAACTTTTGAAGAAAATCGGAATGAAGAGCTAATGAAAAGGCCCTGAAAGAGGTGGAGGAAAAGAGGCAAAGGGCGTACCTAAGGATGGAGGTCAGCAAGGGAATCATGAAGGTCTCTTATGATAAGAGGGTTAAAAGAAGGAACTTCCAGGTGAGGGATCTGGTTTTGAGAAGAGTGGACACCCTGAAATCAGTAGGAAAGTTGGAAGCAAACTGGGAAAGCCCTTATAAAGTGATAAAGGTATTAGCAGGAGATGCTTATGAGCTGGAAGATCTGGGATGACAGAAAGTTCCTCGACCTTGGAATGTTTGTCATTTAAAGCAATTCTACATGTAATGTGTTGGTGTCATTTTGGGGCAGTTCTATATAAAAATCACTTTTTGGCTATTGTTGAGCAGTAAATCAAGTAAACCCTAGGGGTTAGAGCTGAGTTCGATCCACCCTAGGTCCCTTGGGTTGTTCTAAGAATGAACAAAGGGTCGCAAGTAAACCCTGGGTGGTAGAGCTGAGCTCAATCCAGCCTAGGTCCCTTGGGATAGTTCTAAGAACGAACCAAGGGTCGCAAGTAAACCCTAGGGGGTAGAGCTGAGCTCGATCCGCCCTAGGTCCCTTGGGATAGTTCTGAGAATGAACCAAGGGTCACAAGTAAACCTGGGGGGTAGAGCTGAGCTCGATCCACCCTAGGTCCCTTGGGTAAGTTTTGAGAATGAACCAAGGGTCGCGAGTAAACCCTGGGGGTAGAGCTGAGCTCGATCCATCCTAGGTCCCTTGGGACAATTCTGAGAATGAACCAAGGGTCGCAAATAAACCCTGGGGGGTAGAGCTGAGCTAGATCCACCCTAGGTCCTTTGGGATAGTTCTGAGAATGAACTAAAGGTCGCAAGTAAGCCCTGGTGGGTAGAGCTGAGCTCGATCCACATTAGGTCCCTTGGGATAATTCTGAGAATGAACCAAGGGTCGCAAGTAAACCCTGGGGATAGAGCTGAGCTCGATCCACCTTAGAGTTGAGCTCGATCCACATTAGGTCCCTTGGGATAATTCTGAGAATGAACCAAGGGTCGCAAGTAAACCCTGGGGGTAGAGTTGAGCTCGATCCACATTAGGTCCCTTGTCATTTGTCCACAGGCATAATTCTGATTGCTCATAAGGAAATGTTAAATTACAAGATAAACTAATAGTCATTCACATGTCTTCTATGCACAAGCACTATGTGAACTTTGCGCAGAATGAAAATGTTAATTACGCCGATAGTTTCAAATATTATAATGTTAACATCAATCCTTAATTACACATAACAAAAATCCCCTTTGAAATTAACTCAAAATCAACTCTTTCCCGTGAGTTCTTGCAATTCTGAAAACATAGCACATACAATTAGGGATGGCAATGGGGCGGGTCCAAACCCGCCCCCGCAATGAACCCGACCCGCTTGGGGCGGATTTTGACCCGGCCTAACGGGTCCCGGGGCGGGTCCCCGATCCAATTTTCTGGAACACGTCCGGGTCCGGGGCAGGTCCAGCTAGACTCGCCCATATATATATGATTTTTCGAATATATATATATATAATTAAGCATTTTTATATTTTATTCTTTACACTAGACCTAAGTCATTTATTCTACTCCCATTCTTAGGTATTATTATTATTATTATTTTATGATTTGTTAGAGATTGTATATATGATAATTGATATTACTGAGATAGTTTTGCTTTCTGAGATGGTTTTGGTTTCTACTCTTATTTTTAATTAATTATTTTTATGATGGAGTCATGGAGCATAATGATAAAGCTTTTATATATATAAAGTTGGATGTAAATATTGAAGCTTTGTAAAAATCAGTTTGCACAGCTTTTGTCAGTTCCATTTTTCAAACTTTGTAAAAAATTCTATAGATTTAAATTTCTGCCGGGTCTAACCAGTCGGATCGCAGGTCCAAAGCGGGGCGGGTCCCGAGTTTATCCAGACCCGTCCCGTTACTATCCCTGCGTACAATTTACAAGTATGTCGTTTGGTCTATGGAGACACTACTGGAATGGATAATGTTTGAATATAACACCACCACTTCACAATAAAAGTCAAAATTTCACTCCAAGCCTCTTAAACAAAAGATTTCACCTTCGAAGAATACTTTACACCAAGGAATTGAATAAACACAATTGGAATCAAACAACAACGGATTTCAAGAAGGCGAGTAGGATTTAATTTCCAGATGGCAAAATTTAACCAAGCCGAAATAAAGAAAATTGAGAAAGCCTCATAGCTCGGCAGATTACACTTCAATTTACAACACAACAAGAAAAGGGGGACAAAGAAGAGGATGGTTGTTTGACATAACATTATAGGGTAGCGCTATTGGCACCCTCAAAATTATTAATCACGGCCCTATCATATAATTTCAAAAATGTCATTAGTTTAAAAGACTATGATACCCTCACTTAAATAAATAAGTTCTAATACACTTCATCTTCCTCACACTCACCCATATTCTTGTAAAAAGTTAAATTTATTTTTTGTAAACTCTAGATTTTCAAACACTCACATTGTTGCAGATATGAACAACAAAAAATTAATTTTGTCGAATAATATAAGTATATCCTTAATTTTATACTTAAAAGTGTGTTATTTTTCCATTTTTTCAGTTGAAAATTTATTGTTGAATAACAAAAGTGCGACACTTGGCACGATCGCAGTGCAGTTAAAACTTTTCTCGTGCCATCGTGCCAAGTGGCACGATGGCACGATCGTAGTTACTTTGCGATCGTGCCTTGTGGCACGATCGAGTATACCATTGTGCCACCCATCGTGCCATCCTTCATATTTTTCCCCAAGCTCAGACAAAAACCAGGAAAAAAAAAAGTTACGGAACTCTAGAATTCAAACCAAATACAATTACCCAACACTTATACCCAACCATTACCCAAACTAATCCAACTATAAGTGCAAGACTAAAGTAAGATATTAAAATTAAAATTAAAATAAAATAAAAAATATGTAATCCAAAAGATATTACATCTTCTTTCTTTGCCGGAACAAAGAAGATTGGTGGAATTTCTTCCGTCGTTACCTCCGCGCCTTGGGTTTATCATTTTGTGTGTATTTGGGAGGAAAAATAAGGAAAGAGTAAAATTGAAAAAAAGAGGGGGGTGTATTTAATAATTGAGCAATATTTTAAAAAATGGGGGAGTGGTATATTTAGAAGGTAGGTTGTTTATAGGAAAAGAGGGTGCCAATAGCGACATCCAACATTATATTCTCATAATAGTAGAACATATACCCCTTGCAAACTAGGGCTGCAATCGAACCGAACCGAGTCAAGCTTTTGAGTTTGGCTCGTTTAGTATCGAGTCAAACTCGAGCCTGAATTTATCGAACATGTTGATGACGCACGAACTTTTTCGAGCTTAATCGAGCCTAAACGAGCTTAATACATATTGATTATAAATTAAATTATTTTTCGATTTATTACAAAAATAATATTATATATACCTAAAACGCATAATATATTTATTAAAACATATGACTTTATTCAAACAAACAAATTTGATTATCATAAGTAAACATATAAAAATTAAAATTAAAGTTAAATTATTAGTTTAATTTATACGAGTTTAGTAACAAATCTACCCACGAGCTTACTAACGAACTTGTTCACGAGCCAACGAACCGAATATTTCTAATTTTGAGTTTGGTTCATTTATTATAATGAGCCTCAATAAATGAACTCGAACGAGCTTTTATCGAATCGAGCTCCGAATAACTCACGAGCGGCTTAGTTCATTTGCAGCCCTATTGCAAACAGACAGTTTACATTACCAAATACATGAAAAAATCCACCATCATGGAATATGCGACAGACAGGAACACAAGAAAAATATCAAGCAAGAAAAATATTGACAGACAACTTCATGCTTGCTCATAATTTTCAGCTTTTCTTTCTTTCTTTCTTTTTTTTTATAATAAAACTTGATTTCTTTAGGAAATTCTTTTACCCCCCTTAACCTTACGATTTGGCCCGGATGAAGTCACATAATATCCAAGGCCTAGATTTCCTTTACAATCCCTCGAAATAAATGTGAATACACTAAAGAAATCGAATTTACCCGATTTGAATAATTTTGGATAGTGTTTTTTTTTTTTTTTTGGTTATTGAGGTCTATCTATATCAAAGGTAGAACCTCAATTTTTGTACACATCCACCTACAGAAGTCCTTGATCTTCAAAAGAAACCACTAAATATGATTTTCTGATGTTTTTTTTTTGGAGGAATTCAAAATCGAGAGAAAGAGACGAAGAGCGAAAAAAGATCACGAAAGTTTGTTGGACACGATATTATAGTCTCCAAAATGCCATAAAACAAGAATGAGATTCATTGGACAAGAAAAATTGTAGAGAATTTTAGAATTTTAGAGTATATTATATATTGAGGTGGTCTTATATATTTTGTTAGACTATTCTAGTAAATGAAATGTATCTATAATATCAAATAAATCTTAGCCACTGGTCAAAGAGTTGTCATAGTATAAATAAAGATAGGTTAGAATTTTAAATGCATATATTCGAATTAATTCGTATATATTTCAAATAAGAATAAGAATCAATCAGAGAGGGAAGTGGATTGGGAAGAAAAGCAGTAGGAGCTAAAAAAAATACATATATGAGAAAGCTTCAGAGTCACCCAAAGTATATGAATCAAACATGACTATTTACACCAGTTGCATACAATGAAATAAGTAGTTTGGTATTAGCCTTTTAATATTGTACATAAAATTAAGGGATAATTACATATAAAAAAACCCAAACCTTGGGGGTATTTTTGTAATTTTCCCTAAAATTAAGTCACAAAGAAAAGTAAAAATTAAGGGATAATTACATAAAAAAAAAACCCAAACCTTGTCATCGTCTTCATTACTCTTAGCTTTTTTCCTAGCTCGTTACTGCTTTAAGTTTCAAACTGGAAAAGTGGCGTCTCATTCTATACCTAACCCGCTGACGCCTCTGCGTAACTGCGTTAGCTGTTTGGTCAACGGGGGAGGTGGCATGGGGAGGGGATTAGGTAGAGCAACCGACATATGAGAGCAATATGCAAAATGACTAAATATTTTTTTCTTTTTTCTCTTTTTTGAGGAAAGGAGGGAACATAAAATCGGGAGTTTGAAACTAAAATTTAAACTTAAGCATATATAATATTTAAGTCTAAATTTTCAAAATTATTTATTTAAAACTAAAATTTAAATTTGAGCATATGTAATATTTAATTTTAACATTTAATGTTATTATATTCATTAAAAAAGAAAAGGCATGCATAGTTTATAATTACATTGCATTAGCAAAATTATAAAATTGGATTTAGCACCATTTAGAAATATAATTTATTTACTAAATAAATTAATAAAACTATGTTATATTTTCTTATTAAGAATAAAAATCGAAAAGCTAAATTATATAATAAATAAAACAAAATAAAACAAATTGTCAAGAAATACAGCTTGTCTGATAGAGTTAAAGGCTTAAAAGCTGAGGAAAATGTAAATTTGAAAAACATATTTACTAATAATAGGTAATAAAATTAGTAGACATAAAATATTAGAATTATATTTATTTATAAAAAAATTAAAATAGCGGGCTAGCGCGGATAACCTTTGGGCTAGCCCTAACGGGCTTCTGTTTAAATGCTTTGGGATAAAAAGGGTCATATTTAGATGGGCCTAAATAATTAGGCCTGTAGGTCCCAATGGGTGTGAGTAAGGTTTAGAAGTGGAGGTTGAATAAACCTTACCAAATTTTTGATTTAGTCCTTTTAAAGAAATTACATAGTTAACACAAACAGCCAAGTCCTTGAGGGACAGCTAAGTTGGTTATTCAGCAGAGTTAGCCACTCAAGAGACTCGATAGAGCTGTTGACAGAATAACTCAATTGTTTAACCTGAAACTTAACTTGGTTGTGTTGGTTTTACTAGCGGAAGACTTAACATCCTTTGATTTGTTTTAAACTTGTTTTAACACTTGAGTTTAGCACTTAGTTATTAATTAGTTGGATAGCAAATTATCAGCAGATATAAGTAAGTATGCAGAAATAAAAGTGTTGAAATGTAAATGACACAAATAATTTTTATAGAGGTTCGAAGAAGGGTTAATTCTTTTAATTCTCTCTTCCCAACTCCTGGATGAATCCACTAAGTAATGATCAATTCATAAAGTGGTTATCAGTCTAGAGACAAGTCTTGATCACACACGGTGACTTGCTCCTTGGACTCGATCTAGAGATGTCTTGGTCACACAACCTGGTTTCTCTTCCGACTAAACCTTCTTCACAAGCAGTGCGATTGCCTTGCTACTTGACTCACTTTCTCAAGCTTCTTGGATTTGATCACGAAGCCCTCCAATAACTTGAGACTGGTTCGACCTTGAACCTTCCTACAATCCTCCTTGGAAAGTAGACCCCTTTTGATTCTTCAAAAGTTTCCTCTTCAACAGTTTGAGGTAGTCTCTCCTTCACAACTTTGTGTTGGATTGATTTCCTTCGAGTTTCAGGCTTGAGGATTTGCTTGAATGTTTTTGAGAATATTTGCAGGTTAAAGTTTGAATATTGCTTGCTTGTTCGTGGTTCAGGTAACCTTTTCTCAATGAGTTTCCTCAGCCTTTTATAGTGAACTTTCAAATATCTGCCCGTTGAAGAGATAGGCTGATTTTCAAAAGACACTTGTGTTCGTTGGCTTGTTTTTTCTTGGTATTCAATCTTGAGATGTAGACCTTTCCTCGTATTAAATGAATGTTCAGCTTTTCAGGTTCTGACACGAGGTGCAGTGCTTCCTATTGGTTTATTCCTTTTGCACGCTTCTGGGACAAGCACTTTAAGATCTGGCAGCATGGAAGGATTACTTATTTAAGTAATGTTCTTGACTTCTATGCAACGGATTCCTTTCAGTTGACTTCTCTTGGTTGCTGCCTAATTCCCCAAGTGACTTAAGTCTGCTCCAATCATTTGAAGACTCAACTGTCACTTTCAACTTGTGACTTGGCTTCCTGAGATGACTTAGACTGACACTTCACACAGTTGTCCCTCAACTGATACATCTTCAGTCCAGTTCTTGATCTTCTTTCTTGGCCATACTCAGTTGTTCCACAGCGGAGTCTTCACTTCAGTATTCAGTTGACTTCTTGTATTTCCAGGCATAGCTGACTTGACTCAGTTTTTTCAACCCTATCTATTACAATGAAAATTACAAGAAAAATGGGATGCCAACTATCTAGTTTAAGTTTTACATGGCATTCATCAAAATCTATCAAATAAATTTCCCAACAAGGCCCTAACTCTCTTTTTTCGGGTTTAAACAGTCTGAACCAACGGGTTGCGGTCCGTTTAACATCTCTATCTACAAGGCCCATGCGACCCATCAACCCAGGTATAAAAGAGGTCCCTACTCGTTGTTTGTAAGCACATTCTCATAATCTGAATTAATTGCAGTTAATTACTATCTTTTGTTCTGATATTTTCCTACTTCTAGTACTGACTTGAGCGTCGGAAGGGCCTCTCTGGGACAATCTCAGGGCCTGTCTAATGTTTGTTAGGGTTGCAGGCAAGTTCTCAACCGAATAATTACCAGCTCCAGAGAAAAAGTTGGACCATCATTTATTTGGAGTGATCTGCCGATTTTGAGCAACATCATTTTGGCGACGTCTGTGGGAACTACCAAGACAAGATGCAGACAAGATCTCAAGCCCGTAGAACTAACTCTCAAGCCGTCAGTACTGAAGTAGGAAACCAGCAAGAAAAGAGACCACATGTAAGGCGAGAATCCAACCCCTCCTCATGGATTTTAATAGGCACATCAAAAGTTTCAAGAAACCTTTTAAATGACTCACACTTTTATAAGTAAAATAAAATAATAAATAATAATAATAAAGTAAAGATTTTGACTGATTTTTGGCCGCCTATTCCACCTATGAGGGCGCCTATGCCCAATTCTTGGTTGCATAGGCAGGAGCCTAAGCCCAATTTTCAGCCGCCTAGGCTTTTTTGCCCCAACTGGTTTTTTTCAACAATTTGGACAAAATCGCTAGGCCAGTTTTTACAACATTGATTTTCTTGAACATTATAAAAAATCCTAGTTTATTTAATGTAACCATAATTTTAGTATATGATTGTTATATA
Organism: Rehmannia glutinosa; assembly: GCA_016081115.2. Taxonomy (NCBI): domain Eukaryota; kingdom Viridiplantae; phylum Streptophyta; class Magnoliopsida; order Lamiales; family Orobanchaceae; genus Rehmannia; species Rehmannia glutinosa. The sequence goes on along the minus strand of CM071937.1, from coordinate 21,045,049 downwards.
CAAGAAGGCTAAGATTATGGATAAAAAAAATTAAAATAAAGTTCGTGATGAAATTAATTAAAGTATGATAGCTTTAATTAAAACATCATTAGTGCGCCCAAAACATTTAGAATATGAATGACATGTCTACACGTGATGTGTATATATATATATATATATATATATATATATTAGTGGGAGCATTTATATATAATTTGATTATGTGACTTGGACTGATTTAAATTGAAATTTTTATACAAATTTCGTCATGGATATGGAAAATCAAATTAAATACAAGATTGCCACATATAGATAAATCTTAGAGGGTGTTTGGTTGAGCTTATAAGGTGTTTTTAAATTTGTTTGGTAAACTTATTAAAGAAAGATTTTATAAGCTCCTAAAATAAGATGTTAGGAGCTTATAAGATGTTTTTAAAAAAGGTGGGAATCACTTTTTTTATTCAAAAATAAAATCCTATTTCAACAACCACTTTTAATTTTGACTATTTTAATACAAAATTGTCATTACTAATATTTTAAAAGCTAAACATCTTATTTTAACCAGAAACACTTCAATATTTTATTCTTAAAATAAGATCTAACATCTTATAAAGTCTTTTAAATAAGCTTAGCCAAACACCCTCTTCATCATGAGTGATTATAAACTCCTATTTATTTATGTATGATTCTTAATTTGCTCATTTAAGATTGTCCTACGACATTCTCAACATTTGTATTTTAGATTCATATTTGAATTAAATAACTGGGAATATACATTCACATATATAGAATTAATTCCTTCTTGCAAGAAGTAGAAAGACAATTCTCTCATTTTTTGGAACTAGATGCTTGAGATTATAATGTATAATTTGATTATAAAGTGGTTTCACTCTCTGTTAATTAAATACGGGACGGGAAAAGTTCATTATTTAGTACGTACGAGTATATTATGAATATTTCCTGAAAGTTACGGCGAAAAAATGGACAACAAATACGGAATATTTAATATACAGATCCATAGACGTACGAGTTTAATACGAATATAATATAATTGTCCGGGAGTAATAATATGACTTATTTTAACATTATATTTACAAATTTTGTAATTCATACTTGTGTTTAGATTATATTAAAATTAATTTTAGGTACTTTATTAAATTACTTTAAATTATAACACAAATTGAAAATAATTATTTAATAATAATTAGTGAGTGTTTAAGTGAATTGTATTTATACTTAGATTATATAAAAAACTTAACATGTAGTTTGTTATTATATTAAATTATAACTTAACATTAATCCAAGATAATTATTTAATAATAATTCCTATATTGTATATTATTAATATTCTTATTTATTATTTTATAATATTATAATTATACTTATAAATGATTTTTTTAATGATTTTTTTGATTTATTTAAATATTATAAAAATATTAAAATAAAATTTTATTCGCCAAGTATCATACAGATAACTATAATACGAGTATTAAACGTTTTATTTGAAAACTGCGAAATATTTAGCGCCGCTTCAGAATGTGTACGGGAAACGAAAGTATTTTTCAATTATTCGTACGTACGGGTACTATACGGATATGATACGCGTATTAACTAACATATGTTTCACTATTGAATTAATGGTAAATGCATATAAGATATAATTGATGGAAGGTGAATCAGAGACGATGGACCTATAATTATAAATTACAATAAATCAATAAATAATTAAACACTTCAATTAATTTAATTGACTTATTAATTCTGATATTATTCCACTATAAATTCAGAATAGCATTCTTACAATCTAGTACCCAACATTTTCTGTTATTATCAATTCGACGACAAACTGTTAGGTTTCCACCAGAAATTAACATTTGGCATGTTACAATCGATGGGGGATAGGGGGAGCTCTAATTAGCTGGTCAACTAGACAACCACCCTTTGTTTCAGTCGATTTTCCCATAATTTTTCCAATTCTCCCACCAATATTCATTCAAGCCCCAATTATATTTCTCACATAATATATTTTTTGTGTATTGTGTGGAAGAAGTGGAAAAATTGGGGAAAATCGACTGAAATGAAGAGGGGTCGTTGACCGGCTATTTAGGGCTCCCTCATCCCCACCTGCTACAACATATCATCCGTTAGGAATTGACCACAATCTAATGATTTTCAAGTCGAATTGATGAAAATATAAAACGTTGTGTATTAAGTAGGAACAATGGGTACTTACAGTAGAAATGTGGTAAAGTATCCTTACACAAAAAAAAAAAAAAAAAAGAGGAGTTTTGACCGTCTCATTGATCTAAGTTTATGAGACGGATCCTAAACATATACAAAAATATAGGTTTTTTCATGGGTATGGGTTTGGGTCAAAATTATATTTAATATAGGACCCATCTCATGGATTTTATCCATGAGACCGTCTCACCCAAGTTTGTGGAAAAAAAAAAACAGCTACATTTCAAAATCACAAATATCTCCAGGAATATGTTTCTATGATGCACAAGTTGAGGGGGTACTTTTTATAACAAAACAAACCTCAATGGGGTATTTGTAATGCCTCAAGGAGGAATATGTAATTTTAAAAGATAATTGTATTTTCTGTAATTAGGCTAAACTCAAGGGTAGTTTTTATAATTATCCATAAATCCAAATGCTTCCCGTTCTTCCTTAAAAATTTAAAACAAGTCTCAATATACCTGCGACAGACATTAATGCAACTGTCCCTAGTAAATGCTCTCTAAAATTATGATGTCTTAATGTTAAAGATGTTCACAACTCATTCTTGGTAGTGCAGGATAGAGCTAGAAGAGATGTATTGACATAGCATGCTGCCTTAATATTACATGAACATGAATGAATAAACAATGGTATCTTCCTAGGATTTATTTAGGATGGTAAAAATCACGGCCAACCAAAAACTGTCTGTTGGCACTTAACATGAGACTAGACAAGTCAGGGTACATTTACAAAGACAGGAACAAAACTGGATCATATATGTACACAGAGCTAACACCAACCTGGAATTAACAAATTGGAACGCATAAAATCAAGAAAAAGATCGAGAAACTCGTATTTGATCTGCCTCCAGTAATTACTATGCAGTCTATGTCCGTTTTTGAGCACTGAAGTCAGGCTCAGCTGGCTTCTGAGGCAGTAGAGGTGGTAATCTGGACGACGACTTAGTATTGCGTGGATGATTACGTTTTAAGTTTCCTAACATATGAGTAGCAAACCTTGATGCATAAATGGTGGCACCAAGGCTTGGTGAGTTTACTCCTTCGGCTAATGAATCTTTCAGTTTATCTTCTGCCTCTTGGAGGACTTTTCAATCTTCCTCCTGCAATGTCGACGCCATGCTGCTTGTATAAAGCAGGCACCCCATGTCCTCCACTGTGGAGAGGAGCACCTGAAGCAAATTTGCCAAGACTTAGTGATTCCTATTGCATTAGAATATAGGAATAAGGGATAATTACAAAAACTACCTTTGAGGTTTGACCTAATTATGGAAAACCTAATTATTATTCAAAATAGGGGGGGAAACTAAGCAAGAGGTTTGAATTTTCTTAGATAAATATCATCATATTAAGGGTGCAATTCGTAAAATAGAAACAAATATCAAGGGGGTAAATGTAATTTTGAAATCAACCCTATGAATAACTATGAAAGCAGAAGAGTTTCAAATGCCAAACAACGGCTTGAAATTATTCTTCTAAAGATATTGAACTTATATTTTCTACTTTCATTTTTCCTGTCTTCATTTTTATTTTTATTTTGTTGTTGTCCCAGAATCAATTAATCCATAGAAATCTTGTCAAAGTTATGGAAACTTACCTAAAAATGTGCCGGAGCTGCTTGCTGTGAAGACGTCTAAACTGGGATGCGACAAATTTCAAGTCATCAGGCATTAAACAAAAAGCCTCAACATCTTTAACGGCTTGCACAGTTCTGGTCGAAATAGGAAGGCTGGATGAAGAGTTGGGATCCAGAGCCCAAGTCAAAAGCTCTTCCCCACAAAAGTCCCCAGCCATGAGATATACTGAGTTGAAAAAACCAGTTCTACCACCATTTGTGGTCATAGTCAATATATTACCTCTCATTATGAACAACATCTCATCGACAGGATCCCCTTCACGAACAATAAAGCTGTTTTTTGTGTAAAGAACTGGCTTTAGGTGAGAACACATTGCGTCCAATAGTTGTTCGTCCATTTTCTCAAACATTGGCACCTATAATGATTCACTAATTTCAACATGCTGGTATAATAGGAAGGGATTTAAACACAAAAAATAGAAATAGTAGGAGTGTTGCAAAAAGAGAAAAAATAGAGGAAGTAATTTATCGTAGTAGAAGTAAAAAAATATTTAAGAATCAAAAGTTGGTATTGTTTGCAAATAAAAGTTAAAATTAAATATTTTAAAAGATATTATTTTGTGAATAAGTTGTAAAAGTGTTCTGAAAATCGAACCAGAAGCATAATAAAAAATGTAAGGCACCCACTCCCAACTTTAAGATTCGGATCAATTATGCGGAATCAAAAGCAAAAATTGACGTTTGAAAAAACTAAAAACCGTTTTTGTTCCAGCCAAAAACTGAATAACTTTTTGTAAGTGTTTGCAAACACTCCCTAAATCTAAAGTGGTTATTAAAGTGTACTAACTCTTGTGAGCAAAGTCCAGCAGAGATGGCGCTTGATGTCCCTCCTTAAATCCTTGGGGAGGTTATGGATCAAAGAATCCTCCTCAACACCTCTGTTTTCTTGCCATTTGTATTGCTCATATCGTCTTATACGTGTCCTCAAATCCTCAGGAAGCATACGGTGGGACATCCATTGCTCGGCATCTCGTCGTTTCACCCTCATCTCTTCTACTCTAACAGTAATAGATTGTAAATATTTCTGCAACAGGAAAGATAAAACAAGTTTAGGGGTTACTTGCATATCTCATAATACTCTTAACTATTTCAGATGAAACATAATAAGAAACTCTATGAATTGGAATGTCAGTTGAAATCTTTTGAAATGTCATCCAGGGTCCAAAAGAAAAATTACGTATCAAAACATACTAAAGAAGCAGAGTCAGATTACAGCACACATAAATAAAGAAGCAATGCACATTTGAGCTATGATTTCATTGGCACATTTTATCGAATAGGTAGGATGCAATTCACACCTGCATGTTTCCAATGAGCAAGGAAAATAGAACCAGCCCAATAACGGAGATAAAAACAGCAAAAAGAATCTCCCCTACAAAAGTGCTTGTTTTGAGGTTTTGGCCCAATGAACTGCAATAAGGGAAAAAAAAAAAAGCTACTGAGAATATTCATCAAGCTTTCAGTTTAAAGCAAGGAAATAGCTTTAAGAGAATCAAAAACCTCAAATTCCGCAGCCCCCACCAAAAGCAATAGAAAAATTTCTTGGAAAAGTTTTCGTGTTCGGCAACACGAGACTGAAGAGCATCAAGAAAGATGCCGAAGTCAAAGTCTTTTGGGCTCCTTATTTCGTTTGGTTCGAGAAGTGGGCAAGATGAATTTAAAAATGAAGTGTTTCCATGAAGGTCTCCTCCACAATACAGATCATTTAAGTTGCAGCCATTATGATCACGACATGCTCTGCGCCAACATCTGTCCTTGCGCTCTATCGCGATCAGATACCAGATGGATCCAAGGACCTGATAAACAAGATTTGTAGTTAGAGTTGGAGAATGTTAGAAAAAGTGTCTTGCATACTATTTGAATCATTTCAAGTTCATAAGATGGGGTCTAACACAATGTATTAACAAGCAAACCTGTCATAGCACGTGTGAGCGACTCAATCAGTCGGACCGAATCAGCCGATTTAATCAAAACTAATTAACTTTTGGGATAATTACAATAAAAACCTGAGGTTCGGGCTAATTACAAAAAAAAACCCAGAGATTTTTGGAAGTTACAAAACCCCTTTGAGGTTCAAGCTAATTATAAAAAAACCCAGAGATTTTCAGAAATTATAAAAAAACCCTTTAGGTTTAATCAGTCTTATATTCTCTCCATTCATAAGCAAAAAATATTTAAAAAGGCTTCTCTTATGTATATGAAAATATTATAGTTACCCCTTAAATTTAAGACACAATCAAACATCCAGGGTTTTTTTTTTAAAATTTCAAAATTCTATTGGTTTTTTTGTAATTAGCCCAAACATTAGGGGGCTTTTTGTAATTATCTCTCAAATTTTTTTGTTATATTGTATTGAATAATAATTTAGTACATTTTAAAAATAAAAAATATATAATAAGCAACTAAAATGTGATATAGCCCAAAATTCAAATGGTCACATAAATATAACACATTATCAAATTTAATTTCTAAATTTTTATTAAATCCTAGACGAAATAAAAAAATAAATCAATAACCGGTTGAAACCGACTGGTTCTGGCCAGTTCAACCGCTAAAACGATTTTTGGAAGGTAATGGACCAGCCTGACCAATGGTTCCCGACTGAACCGATCGGTACAGTATGGTTTTTAAAACATTGGTCTAGTATAAATCCATCAATCCACGATTAAAAGATTAGACACATGAAAAATGAAACGGATTTGAGAGTTATTGGTAAGTTTTGTATAACAAGTATATATGTCATTTCTAATGTGCCATTCAAAACAAGAAATGCATGCACCAAAAGAAACTTACATGACTGGCAAGCATGTAGAGAATGAGATTAAAAGCAGCTCCAGCCCATGCTGTTTCGGTAAATATGCCTGATGTTCTAGTCACCTCCTCATACAAAGGATAGATCCTCCACAGTCTCGGAATGTATTGCGTGAAAATAACGATTTTCAGTAGGTCTTTTGTAACCAGAGAAATCGGTCCATTTAAAAAAGGGATCACAAGTAGAATCACCACCTGACAAACAAAAAGATTGAGACAAAGTATGACATAACAAGTTTATTCTGAGCTTCTAAATGTCAACTTCTGCTTCTGATTCTGCATAATATAATCAGACTGGCAACAAAATGGGATCGTACCTGCGGTAGGGGAAGAATTGATAAAACATCGATGATGAAATACGAGGACAAGTATCGTTTTGCTATAGCTTTAGGATCCTCAATCAGCTCGCCCCTTCCAAATACGCGAGAAGAAGGGGCGATAAATCGATGCGAAATTGCAAGAAAATGTGAAAAACATAGAAAAGGTCGATAAACGATCGAAGAACACAAGCGATGATCTCCAGATTCTCATCCAGGGACAGACACAGATTCTTTCCATCAACCACAGGAATGTAGAAGAAAAGTGGATCAAGGGATACAGCAATTACACAAGAAAGCACAAATATTTTATTCCATCTCTCAAGAAAAGGTTCTTGAGGATCAAGAATTGTTTTCTTTTTGCTTGATTTTGGCCTATTGCTTTGTAAATGGCCATGTAAGGACCAATTTCTAAAGCTTTTTATCCTCTCAGAACCCTGTCAACTCCTCTTCTTATTCCACCCATAATTGAGCTCAAATTTGGTTTCCTTAATGGAATATTTAGCACGCGATTTCGACTTGAGTCGAAGCTGAAAGACTTCTCAGAATCGCAATCCTCGAACCTGCACAAAAAAATGTAAACATTCTAGAGTATTGTTCTTGATAGCATTATTGTCAGCAAGAAATTTAAGGTCAGACAAAGAAATCTATTACAGACCAGTTAGAAAAATTACAAGTAAGAATATTGTGGATTATTAGAACTAACCTTACATATTTCTCTCCATTGATATTCATTGTCACAGATGATATGTTTTGAAATTTCCCAGTTGCAACAACAGTCTTAAACCTATAAAAATCCTTACTTGCAGCCAATAAGTGTAAATTCAGCCCCTGTAAAAAAAAAAAAAAAAAAAAGATCAACCTTATAATTATAATTAAAAAAAAAGTCTAAAACCTAATCTCAAAGTTAAATTGTCAATGGCTTCAACCCCTTGAAGCCAACCATTCAAGCTACTGCATACAAAAGATAAAGGGAATGTTTGCAAAGTACTCTGAAAAAAAACAAAAAAGTGATTATCAGCTTCTAGGTGGGAAAAACAACTGTTGTCATACAAATTTGTTTCTTTTCATGAGTGTACATTGTGAGCTTTTACAGACGGACAAAATAGGTAACAGAAAAAACTTCAAATGTAAATTTTGGCTGTAATAAACAAAGAACTTACCAGCAAGAAACCATACAATTAATTAGTCCCTTAATTCCGCAATTTTAGTTCGATCCTTCAAATTAAATCTCTGTGTTTTCTTTTTGTTTTCTGATCATAGCTTTAATATGCAGCCCAATTAAGAAAATTGGATCACAAAAAATTCAAGAATCCACAAGAGAACAGTCAAACTGGAAATTTTACACGGAGAAATATATGTTAAGACATCCCATTTTTTCCTGTGATTATCAGAAAGTTTAATATAACCGAAAGGTTTAATTGTCAAGAAAAGGCAGCTTCGAGCTAAGAAGGTTCATGGAGATTTATTATTGAAGTATTAAAATGTAGTGAGTCCCCTTTCCTTACCTCAGACTTCCAGAGAGAAGACTTGGCGGGAGAATAGTCAAACCCACTTCCTGTCGGGTCCTACAACGTTTATTAATATGAAAAAGTTCCAAAATATCATCAGAAAAATTCAATGAACCATGCCCTTTTTGTAACAATATTAATGAATTATCGTCATGGGGTTCTTGAGGTGAGAAATTTTCAAGTTCCACCACTTGGACGAGCATGTTAGGGATGGAGCCCGAAAATGAAAGTTGGGGGCCGGGATTTGTTTTTCTCTTAAGAATACCAGATAAAATGACATTTTCAAATTATTTAGGGGGGAATGATTTGACATTTAATGAATATTTATGTAAAATTCGTTTGACGTTTTGAGTGATGATTTGGATGATTTGCCATATGAATATATGATAACACAAATTTGGAGCACCCACTCAACAATAATACTGGTGTTACGGTTTCGAAGGAGACAAACGAAAATCTAGATAGAATTGTGGTTCCTTATCATCCACCACAATAAGGTTACTCTTTGGTTACCAAGGATGCGGTAATTACAATAAACTTGGATGAAAAAGGGCGAGGCCCGATTTATTGCGCAATGGAAACTTGATTTCTAATAGTCTTCCTCTCAACGATTATGTTCTTAGCTCTAATAATCCTTCCGGGATTCAAGGCTATGGTTGTTCTTTGCCTAAACATTGATCCGATATGGCGGATGAAGAAGATCAAGTTGATGCGGACAAAATTGGAAGCTTTAACAATCAAGGTACATGATTCCTCAACTACTCCGCTTGTCTTTCACTCATGTGATTCCTCGGGAAGCTATGAAAGCTACGGCAATTGCGGCTCGAGGATCCCTGGACCGACATTCCACATAATACATCGACCATCAAGGCGATACTCAAGACGTGCTAAAAAAACCAAATGACAAGGTCATTCAAAATCCTCAGAAATAGACACCCTTCATTTTGATTGCGATTTTAAGTTATTTTTGTTGTTTCTTTTTTTAAGTTTAGTATTGATTTTCCTTACATGATCAACTTGTCATCATGACATTTTCCTTTCTTTTTATATATTTCAATTTATTTTAAAAAAATCTTGTTGTTTAACAATTAGTGAAAATGTCGGATACCTATTAGAGCCCGTTTGGTTGGACTTTGATAATGTGCTTGATTAATTTCCACTTTACTTTTTGGCTTTTATCCATGGATATTTTAAGGGCTAATAAGTTGTTTGTTTGATGGATTGGGTTCTAGGATTGTGTTGGTTTAAATAACAAGGTGTTTGGTTGGGAGTGATTTATACTATCCATATAATTCATTTTATACATTTGCCCTTACTTTATCATTTATCTTCCTTTTTGACCTTCATTTCAAAGAACAAAATCTTCTATTTGAAAAGCAGACCTTGATTTAAGTGTTCAACCTAACGAGACACACGACCATCCCGGTTTCATCTTCTCACCGTTGAAACACACCAAACTAAAAATCGCGCACTAGGAATCGATTGAAGGTATGTACTTCTCCGTCCTAAATCGTACTTGTTTATCCGAGTCGGTTGTTTGAATCAATCCTGAATCATTTGTTTGAACCGAACCCTAAATCGTTTGTTTGAATCGAACCCTAAATTTCTTTGTGAAATTGTGTTAGTCATGTACTCTACATCCGCCGTTATTTCAATTATTGTGATATTAGTAATACATAGACTATGTTTTCTTTTCTTGAGGTGAAGCGATCGAACACAAACGATTTACCCGTTGAAAGTTCGATACACCGTTGCAAGTAAGGATACATAATTTTAAACTAGCATATATTTATTGTTCGAGTTGTTCATAGCTATTTAGGGCAATTTGGCGAGGTGTTGTATTTTTATCTAAGTTGATCATGTTTTCAACAACAAAACAGTTTTTTAATTATAAGGAGTTGTTGAATTGTATCCTTCTAAAATTTTGTGAACATATATTACCAAAATAAGCATTGTCGGGACTTTTGTGTTTATTATGTAGTGTCACCAAGTCACTCAAACTCCTCCACTGGTCGCTCATATGGACAATCTCCCCAAAATGCCAAGTTTTGTGATTGTGGCATTGAAGTGCCATTACAACTATCATGTGACCGGACAAAAATCCGGCCGTAGATTTTATAGTTGTCATGTACGTGTAATTTATGATAAAATCTTATATATCATTCAAGATTAATTATAAAAATTCAACGGCGATATATAATGTTTTATGTAATTGAATTATTTGAAAATAATTAAACAAATGAAGGACCGTAGATGTGATTTCTTTGAGTGGTATGATCCTATGATGTGCGACAGGCGATCGAATTCAAATCATACCAGGATTATTCACGGACAATTAATACCCAACGAGACACCATAAATCATCATCAAGAACCATGAACAAAAATATCACATTGTTGTGATCATCTCTTGGGTTGTGATGGTTGTTGTCATATTCCTTGCTATTTTCATTAAAAATTAAAATGGTTGTTGCACTTTCTTTTTTATGGCTAAACTTTTAGCTTCAATATTATGTCATCGACCTTTGAATGAAACTTTTAGCTTGATGTGTAATCGAGACCTTATTTAGATTTGACCGATTTTTGTTATGAAACTTTTGATAAGTTGTGGCTTAAATGCGGTGAATATTTTTAGTATTTTCTTGTTGTTGCACTTAATTTTTATGTTTTGAAGAGTACATAATTGTTGAACTTTATGAATGTTTTGAGTATATAATTGTTGAAATGTCTATGTTAGTAGTTATGCCTCGATCAAGTAATTGGAAACCTGAAGAAGAAGATTATCTATACAAAATGTTGAAAAGATGTAATCATTATCTCCGAATGGATGATGAACTTGAGTGGTATATGTTCCTACATTGTGTTGCGCAAGAACTTGGAAGACAATTTAGGAAGGAGTTCAAGCTTAGTAAACTACAGAGTCAAATTATATTATTCCTAAGAAGTTTGAGTCTTTTGTTGAGTACATTGACACTACCGGTGCTATTTTTGGTGTTATTTTTAGTACATTGGCAAGGTAATGACATTATCTACTCACCGTTGTATTATTTTGTTCAACTTTATTGTTTTACTTAACATGGTGTCATATTATTTGCGGGAAAATACCAATCAACGATACATTAGGACTAAGGAGTTTCAATACTACGAGATTGCTTACAATTTATTCAAACTGGGAATGCTCCCCGATTGACATCACCGGTATTCTGAATGTCATCAAGACAACCCACCGATGGTCGAAGCGAGGATGATGAGTCAAGTGGGAATGAACAAGCGGGTGATGAAGTTGTTAGATATGACAGTGGTTCTGCTAGAGATGATAGTGGTTCTGGTAGTGAACCTTCTGTCAATAGTTGAAAATGTCATTGGGATGTATTTATGTATTGAACGTAGCAAATTTCTGGACAATAGTTCTAGTTTTTAGTATGTAAGTGGTTCATTCAATCGGTATTTGTAGGGGATTATATATGTGTTAAACAATGATCTATGTATTCAATGTTTCTATTTTTTAGTATCTGATTGCCCCTGTATCTATGTATTGAACATATTCAAAATGCTTATGATGTTTATCTGTTGGATGAAAGTATTTTATTGAGCTTGTAAATTTCATTCTTGGTGTTGTTTGTTATTTTGTTTCTAAAGTGTTGGATGAAAGTATTGTATTGAGCTTGTTTGTATTGAGCATGTTTCTAGTTTTTTTGTATTGAGCTTGTTTCATATGTTATACAATAGTTTTGTAGTGAGCTTGTTTCATCTGTTGGATGAAAGTATTGTATTGAGCTTGTAAATGCGGTGATGTTTATCGTATCTAAGTATTTGAAAATTATGGAAACGAGGGTGATGCGGTGATGGTATTTGAGTTATTTTTTTTTTTTTTAAACAGGGGGCAATTTTTGAATTATTGTAAATTATGGCCCATATTTGGATGTATTCAATTGGATTTTGTTTTACATTGGATGAAATTATTAATCCTCGATTTTTAGAATTTGGAAACAGGGTCAATATTCGAATTCATCAGTAAATTATGGCCAAATTCAATTCTTGAAAAAGTTGGGAAACAGGGTCAATATTCGAATCAGAAATTATGGCCAAATTCGAATTCTTTGAAAAAGTTGGGAAACATTGAAAGATAAGATTCTAGAGCTTTTGTGAGTTTATTGGTATTGTGAAGAATCTAGTCACATGCAAAACATATCAATGAGTTGTGAAAATCATATAAAAAGAAGAAGAATCAAATGAGTTGTGAAATGAATATAAAAACAAGATAGAATCAAATTACTTTTTTCAAAAGATATGGGAAAAAACAAAATATTGCATGAGGGAATCCTTTTTCAATGTGCAGCAACTGATTCAATTTGAATCAAACTTTACAAACAACCAATGAAATGAATCCTTTTGACTAGTCATCCAATTACAAATAGATTTGATTTGGGGAATCAAATTCAAAGCTCCCAGAAACCAGAAATGAAAACGGCAAAGAGAATCATTTGCTTTTGTTGGATGGGTTCATCAAAGTTCTACTTCAATGCAACTGATAGAGGCCATAGCTGCGGATTGCAGGCTAAGATATGTCAAGAAATGAATTTGCCCGTGAATGATGAGCCTACAACATAACCATCACCTAGAGGGAGTGAACATCTATTTATACCTTGCACTTTTCAAGTTGGAGTAAATCATCGATCCATTCATTCAATAAGATGCCTCCAAAAAAAATGTTCCGAAAGGTGCCATCTTGCAGGCTAAAGTATTCTACAATGCAACGTGGACTAAGGAAATTGACAAAAAGTTCATCCATGCGTTGGTGGAGCAAACAACTGAAGGAAACTTCAAGGAATGCGGTCGAAACACACTCGGTATTCTGAATGCCATGAAGAATATCAACCAACAGTTTGGGACCGACTTTGACTACCCTTATTGCATTCAAAGGATCAAAAAGCTGCGAAAACGCTACCAAGTTTTCAATTGGATCATTCATTGAGCGGTGTCGTTTACAATCCTTTCACCAACAAAATCGATTATGATCAAAATATGTGGGACTACATCATAAGGGTAACTGTCATAGTACTTATATTTCCAATAATTTAATGTTTTGGACTAATTAATTCCAAAATTGATTCCTTTGTAGGAAGAAAAACTTGGGATGGCATACATGATTGAAGGAGAATCGACTTGACGACGCTGCGTGTAATTTTCGAGAAAGGTAATGATTCCAAAAGTGCCATATTGAAGGTGACAATGTTGGACAATTCAATGTTGGAGATACCGACTTTGAGCAACTCCAAAGAGAAATTATTGAAATATCAAGCGACCATGAAGATCGAGAGAAAGAAGAAGACGATGATTACCGTCAATGGATTGTTGGGCTAGAAAGTCAATCGACAACACAGACGATTCATTTTGGGATGAGTTGTCATGGTATCAATCAAATCTACTAGTGTGTCATCTCATGCTTGGATCCTAACAACCCCCATCAAGGTTGTCTTCTCAAGAGATTCTAAGCAAATTGAAGAGACATTGGGATAAACCCTCTTCGAGCTCTCGTCCACCACCATCACCTAAAGGGGTTAGCTCAAGTGCTTTGAATTCTCCAATGAAAAAGCCATGATCTCTTAACAAACAGTTCTATGAAATGAAGCTATTCCATGAGCTTCCTATTATGGTTTTTATTATTTCGTTTAAGCCGTGTCGATTTATTGGTGTCCTCATAGGGGCATTTATTGTTGTGTTCTTTTAAGTTATCTAGAACGTGTCTTTGTATTGCTTGTTATGGTTGTGTCGGTTTTTATCATTGCGTCAATTGTTGTTTTGATGTCGATTGTTTTTTCCGCTTTCATTGTTTTTCGTGTCGGTTCTATGTGTTCAATCGACTATGTAGTTGAAAATTCATCTATTTTGATCGATATGTTTTGGAAACTTGATTTAGTCATTGTTCGAACTAAAGTATGTAGTTTGACATTGGTTTCAATTGTCCAGGGTTACTTTTTATATCTGTTGGTGTCAAGAAACATAAGTAAAAAACGAGTAGATCGATCCATTCTTTGCTTTCTTTGTTACATTCGACATTTGTTTCAAATCTGTTTCATTAAGCATCTGTTTCAAATCATCTCAGTATCTTGGTTAACATATAAACACCATTGTCCCTGCTTATTACAAAGCATATGTTTCAATCAACAAATTCTAACCTATAAACAACAAGTGTTGGTTGTCCAAACACCATTCAAAACACACTGTTTCAAATCCCAACACCATTCAAATTTTAACCTATAAACCAATTTGTTTCATTCAAGATAAGTTGGGAAACAAACATTCAACCATAATGAAACAGGACATTCAATCAAAGATAATGAATGATATTCCATCGAGACACACAAAGCTTATAAAACACCATTCATTCACAAAGCTCCGGTGAATCCAAAAAACACACATTTCTCAAATAACATGAACAGACATATACATATGTTTCAAAACAAATGAACAAATTGTTTCATATAATCAACAAACAAATTAACAATTTTCCTCCCAATTACGATGAACCACAAATGTTATACTCTTGGTTTCATCACAAAAATGACAAAAATAGCGACAATTGATTATCAAGATTCTGATTCCATGCTAGCTTCATCTTTGCAAACTCGACTTTGGCTTGGTAAAAACCAAGAACAACTCCGGATCCTCATATTCTTCACCAAAAGCTTCGACACCAATAATTTTTCTTGTAAACTCGGGCGCTTGTATAGTGCCGACAATCCCATAAACCTCCTTCCTTGCCACAAAGATGTCATATTCATACCCAATGTGTTTGGCTATATCGGCCAATCTGGTATTAGTGTTCGACAAAATGTACCCATGATCTCCACTAGTGGTCTTCATTTTCGACGATTTTCTCTTACGCCCGGTGACTTTTTGTGGAAGTAGAATTTCCAGGGTTGTTTCGAGGTTGTGATGACAGAGACATCGTCTCGGTTTCATCATTGAACTCCTCAAATAAGTTGGGAAACTATTCTGGGTTCTTCGTCGAGGGTTTGACATACCATTACCATTTAGACGTTGTTAACCGCCTCAATGAAGCCCTCCGTGTATTCTCCTGTTACCTATCTTTCCCAAATATGTTAACCTTGATCATTGTAAAATGGCCAAGACTTGAATCTAATAAGACGAGCATTTGCATCAACCTACAAATAAGGCAAAGTTCAAACACCATTCGGTTTACATAATTGAAAATATTAAAAAGATAAGCTCACATGCACTATTTAATCACACGCAACAACCTAAACCATTACCTTAACATAGTCAACCCATGCCTCGTCATGCGCCTCAATTATTTTGGTTGTGTCATTCCGGCTATATCACTACGTGATAACATGGATCTGGTAGTCGTAGTCCTTCTTCCACACATGTATTTTGGAGTTGATGTGCGGTATACCTTTAAGATCCGTCTGGTAGTGCCTTTGCCATTTCTTGTTCCAAAGCTTGTAAATATCCAATTTTAAAACCATTTTCAAACTTCCACCCGATAGTGATAATTTCCTTCAATCTTTGCAATCAAGACCTCTTCTTCACGGCGACTCAACTCCAACTCCTCCTACCTTTGTCATTCCTTTTACGTGCACCCTTAGAACCTTTGCAATTAGCGGGCTCCATAAAACACATGTTCTTCAAACCACAACATGTTTCATTCAAGCAACCTTAAAATGCAAACAAGCAAATTGATATTCATACAACAAATTGATATTCAAACAATCAACCATTCGATTTGAAATTGATATTCATACACCAACCATTCAATAGTCGATCTATAGAAATTAATATCGAAATTGATATTCATACAATGCAACCAAGTTCATTAAAGTTCAAACAAATTGGTAAGCTCAAGTTACAAAATCGAAATATGGCAAGAACATCAAATTCAAATACGGTTTCATTCTTGTTCTCAACTAACCCCTAGCAAATGCCTCTCCATTCATTGTACAAGTTATGAGACAAATTATCTCTCCAATTATTCCATGCTTGTGATGACTCTACTGATGTCAATGAATTCCGTGTCAATATCATCTTCGTTGTCATCATCCGAATCATCACTCAACTCATCCTCCAATGGATCAATAAACAACTCCATTCGGATAAAGTTATGAAGAAGAAGCGCATGCCATTATTATCTGTTTTGGATCTTTATATCATAAAATGATTGACTTGAAGAATCGCCCATCTTTTTTTTTTTTTTTCAAAAGTCCAAACGTCCGTTTGATGACATTTCGAGCTTTTGATTGGTTTATATTGAAAAATTCACGGGGATTTTGAGGAATTTGAGTTCCTTCCCCCATTCATTCAAGTGGTACCTAACTCCTTTGTATGGAGTTAAAAACCTTCTCCGTTCGTAT
Organism: Rehmannia glutinosa; assembly: GCA_016081115.2. Lineage (NCBI taxonomy): Eukaryota > Viridiplantae > Streptophyta > Magnoliopsida > Lamiales > Orobanchaceae > Rehmannia > Rehmannia glutinosa. Next base: position 21,028,181 of record CM071937.1, on the reverse strand, counting down.
ACCCATTGTCACATAGGTAATAGTTACTGTCATCGAAGATGTGTAACAAAATTTTATTATTTGTAAATTAAACTAATGAAGGCTCAAGCCAATCAAGACACCAATTATAACTCGAAAAACTATATTATTTAGATAAAATACCTTGGGGACTTTCAAACCATTTGGCTTTAGTATCGCATCCCGTAAAATTCTACAATCTGCAGATGGAACCTTCCCAACCACTTAAAACATAAATGAAATTCATGTTTATATCACGAACACCCAAGACATTTACGGCTCGCGCTTTTCTTGTTCTATATCTCGCCTTATCGATTCGATACCGCGACTTTGATGTAAACCATCTAAAGCTCCTAGACAACCCTATATGATTAATAGATTCAGTCATACTTAACGATTACAAAAATTTTAGTCATATTTTAAAATTAGTAATAAATAACCATGACATTTACCTTGAACCATTTCCATCTTGGATTGGTGCAATTGCCCTCAATTGGCTTGGGACTTACTAGGAGCGGTATGCAACCTCAAAATAGAGTTTAAAACATCATGGAAGTGCTACTCACCGCTTTGACCTGGATCTCTTGAAATCAAAATGCACCACCCGATTTTTCTTACGGTGGGCAAGAACAAAAAAGAAATAATGCTTTACCTTTTCTCAGAATGGATACATATCTAGAATCTACCAACCCCCCAACATGTTTTAACAAATAACACGATCTAGCAAATGCATCACGGGTCATCCTTAAGTTGTGCAGACGATCTCGTCATTCATTGCAATCAAGTCATTCAAGTGTTAGACATGTTTAGGAATCTATCTAGCATGCGATATCTAGTTCCTCTGGGGCGATTTGATAGTCACTTTTGAGAGCGCAACCGAATTATCCTCGTAAACAAATTCATTACAAAAAAACTTTCAATCATTATTTCCTCAATTATTAGAAACACTTGACTCTTCTCCTCAAATTTGACCATCTTTCACAAATACGTTGCAATATGAATCGATATTATTGCATAAATACTGACATGAATGTAGATACAAAAACATTCATAGATATATGAAATGGCTAAAGCGAGGTGAAACAACCATCACCATACTTCACCAATCTAAGTAATAAAAACAATCACCATATTTCATTGACTCTAAGTAATAAAAACAACCATCATATTCTCAATAGCTAGCGTGATGATATAGCCAAATATTACAAAGCATTCGACAATAACAAACAAAGGTGAAACAAGGAGTCAAGATTAAAAACCTAAGACGAAGTGGGGCGAAAGCACTAACCTTTCCCAGTGGCGGCAAGCTAAACCGACGGAACTCAAACAAAATTTGCAAGGATTTAAAGAAATGGAAATGAAGAAATCATATAGAACCATGACATTTCTCACAAAAAAGTAAACTAAACCGAGATGGTCGTACTTACTATGAGATGCAAGCGCGCGCTAGGGTTCGAACAAGGCCCGTGAGAACATTGAGAGGCGAAAAGAAAATTTGAATGAATGTAACGAGCTTGCGTGCTATACTTGGAAGGCAAAATTAGGGATTTAGGGGTAATGAGGTAAATACATATTGAGTTAATCTACATCCCACCACTAGGGTGGGATATGGTATAACCATATTGGGTGATTAATGGCCAAGGGCCAAAGCATTTTCAAGTGAGCTTTGTTTGAACCATACAAACAAGATAAAAGGTGTGAAATATTACAAAATCGTGTGATATCCTCACATTAAGGGCAACCAAACGGGCTCTTAGTGTAAAATGGAGAACGAAAAGTACTAATATGCCATTATTTTGGATATTTTTTGCATCACGTACCAAATTGGCATTTGGAACCATGAATTTCTAGATTGAAAATTTTTGTGAAAAGAAATATTCAAATTTGTGTGTCCCAAGTTTTTTATTCCCCTTCCCCCCCCCTACCCCACCCCACCACCATTTTCCTCTTTCCTTTGAAAAGTCTCTTTCAGAGTAAATTAATTAATATGATTACATGATATTCTTATTTTTATTTTTTCAAATACGTAAATAAACGTTCAAACTCTTTGCATGCATTCGTATTCAAAATGAGCTGCGCGAAGTCAATCAAAACTATTTATTTAAAATTCATTTTTGTAACTACATATGAAAATGGTATGCCTCATTGCCTAGTGGGTTGGTCCTCGACTCGAGTATTTATTATTATAGAAAAGATATGGAATAAGAAATAGATGGTCAAGAATGTTATCATTCTGTTGAGGTTGAAATTTTACTTTAATAAAATTAAGAAGCAATATAAAAAAATATAACATTTTCTTTAACTGCTCATGGTTTATAGGAATTAATATTGGTTACAAATTTCAAGGAGTGGGAATAATTAGTTTAAAATATAGTTAAATGTAAATTAAGAATACCAACTTGATGACCTAAAAGGAAAGACCAAGAAAACACTGAAATGTATAATGTCAACTTGCTTGCTAATAATTTTATGATTAATGCAATCCAATTTCAACTTTTTAAAATGTCTTTGATAGCACGATTTTTATAATTTATGTTTTTTCATGCAGATGATGTTAGGTGTACAACTTTGTCTGCGGTTTCAACACCTTCACGTAAAATTAAAATATCAGACTTTTATAATACATACTTATTATATCTTATTTTCAAAAGAGTTAGCTGACCAGAAGTAAGAAATAGTAAAGGGAAAAAAATAATATGTTGTAAATAAATAAAACAAAATTAACGAGCGAATTAACTGTAATCTTAGTTGTTTCAAAAGAAAAAAATGAAATATTAAAGCTAATATGGTCACAACAGAGAAGTATAAATTAAAATTTCTGAGGGGGAAACAAATTAATTATCACCTAAATTGTTTCTTTTTTTTTTTTCTTCTTTCCCAATTTCCATCCATAATTTCATAGGAGATATTGTAAATATAATCCAGCGTCATGTCTCAAATAAGTCATCATAATTTCCTTAAAAAAAAGTCATCATAATAACCAGAGATAACATAGCTGAAAGGGGTAGTGTTACGACAGGACCACGTACAAACCTTTTTCCAAATCGCATTAACGACACCATCAATGTCGGAAGTATTGTTCGAATGAAGAAAATAGATACGATACAGCATGATAAGAATTAGGTATATGAAGAAGAATTTTATGATTCCTTTGATGTCGAAATTAATTAATTTAACAAAATTAATAAGAAATACAAAAAATGTAACACTTTCTTACAATTAAGATCCTATATTCCTTTTAGTGTTTTATCTTCTTTTTAACGGTATTAATATATGTCACGTGACATAAAGATGTCGTATTTTTACGTGCCATTTATACATTCGCGGAGTATGTGATAAAACATTAAATGAAATAGAAGACCTGAATTGACTTTCTTATCCCATGGTTTTATAAGTAATAACCAACTTGCCCTAAAAGGAAAGCTCAAAAAGAAAACAATGATTACGAGTTATACTTATTGACAAATTGCTGATAAATTTATTATTGACGCTATTAGGCTTCTAGTCCAAAATAGTGTTCCATCTCCAATTTCATCGCACGAATAATTTATACGTGTTTTTTTCACGATTATCACTTGCTTTATAAAAACCCACAATTTATGCTTAAAAAATAATATGGTAATTTCTATACACTTGAAAATCATCTATGTGTGGAATAAGAGATGAAAAACTATTCCAGAATAGAAAATCACACCCTATTTGGACCAACTACTCGATTATGAATATATAAGTATAGAGCTAGTCTCCTATCGGACCGTTTAACGGATCTACGGTCTAAATATTCTACCCATCTCGCAGACCTGACCCGGATCCGCGAAGAAAAAAATCGATGCAAGATCATTATTTCTCTGTGACATGAAAACCACACAACAAACAACACAACAAACGAAATTGGAAAAGGGTACAACCATCGCGCCGCTTTTTACGATGTAAGAAAAAAAAGATAAAAAAAAAACAGAGAGTGAGTGATTTTGCTCCACTGTTCCATCATCCATGTATATTTTTATCGATCCATTCATGGCTGCCGATCCATTTCGAAAAGCTTTTCTCTACGAACAACCAAAAATTGCACATGCTTGGAAAATGAGGCTACATCTCGTAGACAGTTTATCCATATTTAGAAATGATTTGGACCAGTTCATTGTGTGCTTTTATAGATACACGCCCGGTTGATATTCAGAAACCCAATGATATTTTAAATTGAATATTGCAGTAGCAGAGTATTTGAAGACGAAGCATTAAATAATACAAGTATTATTATCAGCAAATACTTTTATGGAGAAATACTAATACATTTTATAAGAGAAACTAATACTTTGCAGGAGGAGCACTACTAAAATACTCTCAGAAATTACTAATACATTTTCGAAAAACTACTAATACTTTTCCGAGGGACAGCTAATACATTTCGGGAGAAATTTTAATTATATTCAGGGAAACTACTGAATACTCTCCATGGAACTACTAATACTTTTTCGAAGAACTACTAATACTTTTTTGGGACTACTAATACATTTTGGGAGTGTATTCATGAGAAATACTAAAATACTCTTCAGGGAACTACTAATACATTTCGAAAGAAAGCGCTAATACGTTTTAGAAGGGCGTAATACTTTTCGGAAGAATGTTAATACATTTTGGGAGAAAAATTTAATTATATTCAGGGAAACTACTAAAATACTCTCCAGGGAACTACTAATACTTTTTCGAGTATCTACTAATACTTTTTTAAGGGACTGCTAATACATTTCGGGAGTATATTCATGGGAAATACTAAAAAACTCTTCAGGGAACTACTAATACATTTCAGAAGAACTGCTAATACGTTTTAGAAGGACGGCTAATACTTTTCAGTAGGACTGTTAATACCGGTGGTCCCTGAAAACTACTAAAACACCACTTCTAATATTACGGGAATGCCACCAGGTCCGTGGGTCAGATCCGTCTAACAGATCAGACCAGTTAGACGGTCTGACATGAGTTTTTGTGATAAGTATAAGCTAGCATTTATAATATTTTAATTCATATACCACTAGCTTGTAGTTCAAGTGGTATGACTAACCCTTTATAAGGGTGTTAACAGGGTTCGAACCCTGTATCTTTCAGTTTATTTAAAATTTATCTCCTCCCCTCAACCAGTATTCCCAGCTTATTAAAAAAAATATTTTAATTAATATAAAATGTTTTCCAACAAAATAGTTTGGTCCTCAACTATGTTCTAAAAATCTCCGCCTAGCCCCGATTAGTCCCTAAAATCTGCGCTAGGCTCTCCTTGTCCGCCTAGGATTTTCTTCCGATTAGATCCCTCCTAAACCCGCCCAAGTCCCGCCTAACCCCACCAGCTCCGCTCCGCTTAGACTGACCCCGTCTCTGCCCTGACTAGCGTCTAGCGCTTTTTAAACACTGGTCCTCAACAATAATAAGAAAATAGAAAAGAAATATATTTATATATATAGCGAAATGTAAATAGATATATAATGATCGCAATAGAAAAATCAACTATGAGACAAAAAAATAAGTATTTAATTGTCGCCAAAATTGCTTCATTTTTCCCTTTTCCCATTCATAGGATAGACTGTCAAGCCAGCACCTTGCCCCAAAACTAAAAAATAAGTTCACATTGCAAACAAACTTTACATTATTTATGACTTGACCAAATAACATAGCTGAAAGCGTGGTGTTTCAAATGAAAAACCTAATCAACCACAAAAACTTTTTCAAAATCGCAATACAGCAAGAATTAATCCCCATCAATGTCCCAAAGTATTATTCCAAAATACAATATAGCATGATAAGATCTTGATTTAAAAGATTTTATCTTGTTCAATATATCAGTCAATACAAAAATAAGGATTACAATAAAGAGAAGTAACAATTAATACCTGCTTGTACAACAAGATGGAGCTATATTTATCGCCTGAAAGCTCTAACGTCTAACTCCGTTCGAACTAGACCTCGCATGCCTAATGTAAATATTATGTTCTCTTCTTTGATATTTTATCGTACATCACCTCAATCTAGACAAAATTTGAGAAACTTCCATGGAGATGAGTGTTTCTCACCTCAGGCTACGACTTCTCTTCATCCAACGGTGGGCATTGCTCGGGAACAGAATCAGAATCAACAAAGAACTCCTCTACTGAAACAAAAAGCCAGTTAACACCATTAATTCAGCAAAATTTGCAGCAGTATAGTTAAGGTACATGGCATGCTAATTATAGTTCTTTTCAGACTATAACGCCATTAAGGTACAGAAGAAGTGTTTTATTGTAGTAGAAACAAAAGTGGTTGAGAATCAAAGTTGGTAGCGTTTGGAAATACAGGCTAAAAGCTAAAAGAATCAAAGTTGAAGTTTAAGGATAAGAATGTTAAAAACAAACTTCTTTTTATTTACATAAATACCAAAAGTTTTTTTCTTCCAAAATCAAAGCACCCCACCCCAGCTTTTAGGTTTTGGTTAAATATGAATCAGAAGCAAAAACAAAAGCTCGCATTTGCAAACACTAAAAGTAATTTTTTTCAAGTAAAGGTTGAGAATTACTTTTCTTAGTGTTTGCAAACACTTTATATGTCTTCAAATTATTACGTTTCAACCAAATTTAGAATATAGTCAGGGGCGGGTTATTTCTCTTCTTACCAATATCCTCTTGCTCTGGAGAATCAAGTAGAATATCCGAGTCAGAAGGCAAAAATGGGGAACCAGGATAATTTCCGAGAGCTCCTAAATCTGCAAATATATTTTAAGTAGCAGGCACCACTGATTAAAACAATAGAATCAAGGTACAAAGGATAGAGAGAGTTTGATGGCAATCACTTTCTGCGTCAATGCAGCTAAAAATATCAGAAAATCTTTGAATGGGACAACCATAGATAATTGTTCTAGAAGACAGTTGTGCATGTGTTCAACACAAATTAAGCCTTGTCTTGTACTAGTCGATCACAGCAAGATGTTCAATCATTTTCTCAAATCTCATGTTAGACATTCATTGATGATATTTCATCAGATAGTTCTTGCAGGTGCTTTTTTCCAATTGCATATAAGTTAGACATTATGAAGCCTGTAAATACATTATTTTTTCCCGACACTCCTGGAAATGTCATTTAACTGTCTGTTCATATCTTCATGTAAAATTAGGGTAAATTACAAAGATTACCCTGAGGTTTACTCTAATTACAAAAAGCTGCAGTATTCGTAATTTTGTAAATGGTTAACAGCCTAACAGGTAACCCCCTCCCGAGGTGTAATTTGTAAAATAGAAACAAATGTCATGAGAGTATTCGTAATTTTGAGATATAGCTTGTTTCTTATTTTTGGTAATTAAACTAAAACCTGAAGGGTATTTTTGTAATTAACCCCAAAATTTATCAAGCATAAGGAGCCACATACCCAGTATGCTCAAGAAAATACGCAGTTAAGTCGCATGTAAAAGAATACAGAAAAGCTAGCTTTCCTATTAATCAACATAATGGCATCAAGTCGTGCTCCAATCATTGCATGAGTCTCGTGAAGGAAATAATATTATTGAATATTACCTCCCAAGTTTGATAAATCTGCTGTTAGATCTGAAAGGCCAAAATCCCATGGAATCTCATCGAAAGATCTCAGAGAATCTCTAGAAATCCCTGTTCCATTATCTGATGGAAGCTGTAGTCCCACAGGACTTGCTACATCAGACGTAAAAGCTGTGTCGAGGGGTGAAGAATCAACTCCGATGCCCGAAATTTCCGATGCAGTATTGAAAGGAAAATGGCCACTGGATGCCAATGATGTGGGGCTTACAGGCATCTCTGAGATGGATGACATTGCACCGTTTGGGGGCATAATTGGTGATACATCAGCTGTACTGGTGTCAATCGCCATACTGCTGAGAAAAGAACAATGAAAGTGGTCAGCAGAAAGATCTAGTGACCATATACTGAAGCATAATCCAACACCCATTCTTGAAAATTCTGTCACTATCACAGGAAAAGAATCGAGCTTATATGTGAGGTGGCTTATTGAAAACAATACTCAAATTGTTCCACTCCAAGTTTATATTTAAGCTTTCACATGAGGTAATCATTCAATGAATCCAAGATAAGATAAAACGGGTGTTTGGTTGAGCTTATTTAAAATATCTTATGAGCTCCTACATCTTAAAGATGTTTTTAGAGCTTATACGGTGTTAGATGTTATTTGGGATAAATTGTTGAAGTGTTTAGATAAAATAAGATGACAAAGCTTATAAGACGTTAGTAATAACAGTCCTGTGATAAAAGGCTTGTCAAAATAAAATCTTATTTTGAAGGGAAAAAAATGTTGGCATCTCCGAAATTTTTAAAAAACAGCTTATAAGCTCTTAACAACTTATTTTGTTGAGAGCTTATAAGATATTTTTATAAAAAAATCATCAAACATATCTAGAGAGCTTATAAGCTCTTAAACATCTTACGTTTGAAGAACTTAAAAGCTTTGTTCAGCCAAACACCCTCTAAGTATTTAACATTCTTCTTTTTGCAAAAACAGGAACCAGGTTGAGTATAAGTGCATTACCAACCATCTATGAGGTAAAGAAGTGTGTTTCCACATACGAATTGGTTAAAAGATTTTGACTGGAACACCAATTTCAGACTTTTCAACATTATTTTATGAAACTCACTGCTATAACATCCCCAATACTGCAATTTACTGGACAAGCATGTCTCCTCCAAACATGACAGCCACATTTCGACTCTATTGACACATGAAAAATCCATCACAAAAACAGAAACTTCAGAGCAGGAATTGGGTAATAGACAAAAATATACAAAGTGAAACGTGTGATATGCCTGGCATGTCTATATAGTCAACAAACTAGGTGAGGAAGAATTATTAATGGTTATCAAAAAGTCTTAAAATCAAAAACTTAAACAGAAAAATAGGTTCACGATGCCAGAAGAGAAATATTCCTCACTCGTTTCCAGAATTCATCCGCACTGGAAGAAAATTGCCTTGAGCAGGAAACCCGTCGACAATGTGACAGGTAGATGTGGAGTAGCCCATAGCATCAATATGAGGTTGCCCTGTGACAGGAATTGGAAGCTGCTGTGTGATGGGGTATCCCATAGGTAAGTTGTTGACTGCACTGCAAACAAGCAGCATTGAATAATGATGATAATATAATTTAAAGGTAATGATTCTTATTCTACTGCTAACATAAAGAAAAATCTTTTGGGACTTTGGTGATTTGGCACAAAAATCGACAAGTCAAATCACCAAAAATGACACACAAAGTTTGAGAATTTTAATGTTTTGGTGGCAATATTCGCACTAAATCGCCAAAATCCCCAATTTTTCGACATGTTTGCATTGATCGGTCATAGACAGCAATTTCCAAGAAATTACAGAATTTCAGTCAAAATAGGACTAAATGTCTAAATTTTTAAAATATATTGGACTAAAATATAAAGGTGACTGCTTAGAGGACCAAATCTCAAAATAGTCCAAATTACATGACCAAAGAAATTATTTTCCCAACTAAATAGTGATATGCATCCGAAACCACTATTTGAGGTAGAGAATCAATATTTATAGCAATTTATATTGCTTCAATAGTTTAAACAATTTAACTCTTTCACATTGGATAAACTGACTAATCGCTAGAAGGATGGTTTTCGAATCTTGTCTCTGATCTGAACTAAAAATATAGACTACATTTACCAGGCATTGGATGAACTCCATTTTGGACTGGGGCCAAAGGAACCTTTGGAGGCACTGGATACTTCATTACATGATACTGATGCTCAAGCAGGTGGTTGAATAAGATAATTTGTTTTTTCAATTTAAGCCTTATGTAGTAGGCTCGGAAAAAATCAGCATTTTCTTCTTCTAACTTCTGCCACACTGCATTGAGAACGAAAAAATATAAGGTAAATAATTAAAGAAAAAAATTGCATTACAATAACATTACCTAATGTTGTGAACGCGGATCTATCCTAGCGCGATTGAGTAGAGTCTTTTCGACCTCATCTCTATTCATATACAATTGTAGACACCGTTCTATCAAATTCTGAACCTATACAGCAGATTACAATAATAAATCAATATAGAGAGTGGCAGTGAATATATTGTTGTGGGAAATCGAAAAGAATAAGAGAGCATAGAGAAATAGAATCCTACAAGTTCAATATCTTCGCGGAAACTTTTCGGTTGTCATTGCTTGACACTGAAATTGAACCCGAGTCTGCTTTAGGAGTCTCCGTGGCATTATTTGGTTGTACAGTTTGTGATTCATGTGTAACAATATTAGTAGGCTTTATGTCTTGTGTGTCCTGCTCATCCTGTAAAAACTCCGTGTTGAATTAATGAAAATACAGAACCTTTTTGAAATTTAAACACAGAATTTTCAGAGGTTAAACTTTTGGCGAGCTTTTTGTCAGTATTATATATCCTCAAATTGATAGCTTCATTATTCTTCACAAGAGAGATGCATTCGTTCGAAACTTATAGCTTTGGAGCATAAAACTATCTTGAATTACAATTTAAAAGTCTCTGTTGGGATGCTGATCTTCAGCAAGAACACTTAAATCACTGACAAACACAATTTAATCTGCTAGCGATACTTAAAGGGAAATTGTCATGCGTTTATTGAAAAAACAGCAAGCATTATCCATTTTTTCTCTATATTCATGATTGATGTTATTTTGACATGAATAGAAACAAAGGTTAATGCAGTTTCCTCCACTTTCTGTTCCCTTTTCTGCTTTTCTCACAGGGACTGGGATTTAACAGTAGCATAATCCCAAGTCATCTACACATTTTGTGGAAGTTTATGCATAATGAGTAACGATTATTTGACATAACTAAACCAGAACCCAAATACCAGAGTAACTTGAGGTAACACTGAGGTTTTCTCCATCAAAAAAAAATTGAAAATCTTTCATAAGGACAAAACGTCGTCTGTAAGAAAACTAAAAAGCTGTAAGATCTAAAAGTTCAACCTGTACGTTCTCCATTTTAGCTAAAAGAATGTTCACGCTGGTTCTCCGTGAAGCTCTAGCATCGTATAGCTCAACAAAATACTGATTTTTAAGTTAATGAGCCACAACAGATTAAAGCACTTCTCCACCTGGGAAAGAAACTTTTAACCATCGAGATTCAGATGTCAAATGAAAAAGAATTTACAATTACATCAGAGAACTGCAGATCGTTAACTCAAAAAATAAAAATAAAAATATTCAAGTAAGCAGCATTTACCATAACGATCTAATTCAGGTCAAGTGACAGGTAGATATTACGATTGGCTGATACCAGGAAAATTGTACTCAGCCATTGGCCCATTGCTTGTCTGTATGATATTATCGCATTTACAGCAATTCTCAGGCTCAAACTGTGTATTGTCTGTCAAAAGTTCGAGTTCATGTTAATCAGAATCGGAGAAGAGAAATGACAGCCTTAACCAGCACTTGTGATTATTAGGGACCATTAATGTTTTTCAACTCGAACGATAACAGTTACTACATTTTCTTCACATGCAACGTTTCATCGTGATTTTTAAGGGTGAGAGTTTTCTTGGTGCATCGAGTTGTAGCACTTCATCTATTTGAATCTGCATTTACTATCTGACACTCTTGATAATATTGGTTTCTATGTAAAAGAGAGAACATTTCTTTTTCTTTTTCAACACTTAATTTCAAGGAAGCCCAGTAAATTTTATCATAAACTCAGGAAGTCCATAAGCAAGTCCATAAGCGCCATCAATTAATTCAATTAATAAAAAAATTCTTAATTTCCTTTATCCTCTTAGCCAAAAGATTTTACTCTTCTCTTCCCAGATTTCCTACCACTATCAACTCCAAATTTTGTGCACATATTAACTACCACAGGAAAAATCGCCCACAAACCCCATGTGCAAGCACATTGTGCACAAACACATCCATAGTCAGCCTTGCACCTAGGGGTGACAATTCTTGACACAACAAGATAGCACGACATGAAAACGATAGGAAAACAACAGGTTAGTGCTTGACCTCATTGTGTTCATGTCGCAACGATAAGGACACGAAAACTTTCTTATCGTGTTGTGCTCATGTCAACCCGATAAACACAATAAAAATTAACAGATGGAATATCATATCGTTCAACCTTAGTCACGCCGTGTAGCGTGTCATTGTTTATGTCAAATCTTCTTTTTTTTTTTTTTTCGCTTATCGTGTCAATAGGAAAAATTTCGTGTTCGTGTAAGTACAATCCCTTATTCGTGTTGTGTTCGTGTTTGAGCTTATCAACACGATTACAACACGGTTATCACCCCTAACTTGCACCCTCCAAGTCCCCCAACACACAACACTTGACACCTATCCAAATGCTTCAAAAGAAAGGCATCTTACTTTCGCACTCATTTAAGTCACACCAAAACTACTTAGCAGCAAGTTTTCAGGCATATTCGTATAATTCAAACATTCTCTTCCTAAAATGAGTATAAAATTTGGATGCACATTAGAGAAAAGATTTATCACACTCCAAACCAAGATTTGTACTTTAAATAAGAAAGTTCATCATTCCATTAATAATTCAATTCATTAATTTCAAAACAAGAAGAAACAAAGAATAATTCCGAAACACTAAAAGAGGAAAATAAATAAGGACACCAATTCTTTCAATCTTTTTACAGACGTTCATTGTCAACTTTCAAATCCACCCTCCCTTTTAACTTAAATAGCCATCGAAATCGGACTGACTCCATTTCCACTATGAAGTCGAAAAGTAAAATAGTGCAACTATAAACAATAAAATAATTACAATAATAGACCCACAAGTATAAATATTCAAGAACAAAAAGGTACCTTTTCAAACAGCTTTGCAACTTCAAATGCTCAGAAAGTTCCAGCTTTTTAAGATTTTATCGACAAATTATGAAATCCCAGATAAGCAAAACTGCAGATTCAAGCCCACAAACTTTGCAAGCTACACCAAGAACACTGGAGATTAAATAGAAGGTCGAGTCTTGAATGTGACTAATGAGAAGTAAGAATTCAAGAACTCTGATTTCAGGAATCTAGCTAAGTGTTGCATTGCAGAAAGCACGAATATTTATGTGGATTACTAAGGAGGAGAAAATGGAAATGGCATGGAATGAAATTGTGGGGAGGAAAATGAGATTTTTCAAAAGCAATGGTTAGAATAAATAGGGGTGTCAACCAAATTTATATGGGTGGGCAAAATAATAAAATAAATTTTAGGGCTTATTTGCATCCATTTTCCTCTTAAATTTAAATACAGCCACTTTTCTAAATGTGTCTCTCTCAATTTTTAAAGTAATTCATTTACTTAATTCACCATCAATATTCCATGATTTACTCTTCGTCTTACCCTTTAAACTACAATTCTTTCCCCCAAAATATGCACGATCGAAATTGTCTTCCCCTTTAAACTACAATTCTTTTCCCCAAAATATACACTCCCTTCGATCGTGCATTTGTGAAACTCTCATTTATCTATCTAGTGCACTTAGGACTTACAAAGCGATGAAGATTGACTCTCAACGAAAAATCAATTGAAAATTTGTTAATTTTCACACTATAATGTGTAATTTTTGTATTCTAGTAATTGTTAATTATGTGCAATGATGTTGTAGGGTTCTAGATGGCATGATGGAACAATCGTACTATCATGTCATCGATTATTTGAGCCATCATATAATCGTGGCATCTATCATTTGAATCATTGTGTCATTGTGTCATCTATCATAGTAAGAATATTATAGTCTTTTAAATTCATGACATTTTTGTAATGATAAGAAGTAGAGATATTTGGATGAACATGGGGTATGATTATGAATAGTGTCACCCTAGGTTGTAAATGCATAAGTTTATTTCTAAATTAAATAGTTCGAGTTGAGTGGATTCAATTTATTTGGCGGCCAAATTGGCAAATTGACGGGTTTTATTTATACTTTCTAATAATCAAATAAATAATTCCTTTCAAAAAAAAATAATCAAATAAATAATAAAAGTGGGTTAAGATCGTGTTTTAGTGGTAGAAGGCTTGTGTTGTTAAAGTGATTGGCCAAATTCGATCATATGTGTTTGTGTTTTACTCTATTTCCGCATTGTACTTTTTTATTAAAGAAAAGGTAATCCCATATATAGGTGGGAGAAACAACAAGTACGTGTTAATAATTACTAGACCAAACTATATTGAAAAGCTTTTAAATATTTATAAAGACTAAAGAGGGATTAAAAAATTATAATTTGCACCATGTTTATGTGTAAGTTTTATGGAGTAAATAACATTTCAACCTCTTAAATTTTGTAATCTTAGAGATTTACCCCCTTAAATATAATTTTTAAACTCCTTGCCCCTCAAATTTGATTTTGTGGGACAAAGTAAATTTTAGGCACTTTATCCCTTATATTTATTATAAAACTTTGTCTCTCAACGTTGTGTCAAATTAAATTTTCATCGATTATTTTTCATTAGCTCCCTCCTTACTTTTTTCCACTCAAAAGTAGAGAAGAAACAACATAATATTATTGTCAAAACTGAAAACACTCTAATTGATGACAACTAAAATATATAGTACTAAGTCCATACTATTTAATTAAATATACCACCAATTATTTTTTTCAATATTAACAATAATAAAATTAATAATACTTCTTGATTTAGAGTGAAAAAAGGGAAAAATTAATCCCTCAGTTCTATCCTATTCTCAAATGTTAATCATTAAAAAATGAAAAAGAATTTAAAATGAAACCAACATTTGATGAAGTATAACAGCTTTGGAGCCATTTCCAACAATAAAAGTGAAAGATTTGGTTAAAAAAGTTTACCACTTTTTCTTGTTTAGATTTGATCAAAAGGAAGATAAAAAAAGTTGTGGGCAAAGAATATTAGATGTAGGCCAGATAAATATATAAATAGATGTTTGTAAAGTTGGCATCAAAGACTAGAGAGAAGCCAAAAAAACTTGACCACAACTTTTTACGCATATGTGAACCAAAAACTAGCATTGTTTGGGGGTGGGTACTTATTTCAATTATTTGAGGGGTCTAAGAAAATGACCCTTGGTAATCCTATAAATGCAAGACCAAATTGTTCATTGTTTTGTTTTAGTGCCCATGGTATTCTTGGCTTTCCATGATATTTTTTCATCGTGTTGAACTCTACTTTTGTGTTCAATTGATGGGGGCCCACAATCAGGTTGGCCCACATCCTAAATCTCTTTGCCCATCATATTGATTTTCGATTAGCATATTCAATGGATAGCCACTACGCTTAACTAGAGGTGTCAAAATGAGTTGGGCCCAACTCTAATTTTGGAGGATCGAAAAGGGTCGGGCCTATTTGATCCGGCTCATTTGGCCCAAAAGATGGGATCGGTCCCATCATTTCGTGTGTATATATTAGTGGGGCAGGCTTAAAAAATAGCAAATCGATATAATTTTGGCTCGGCCCAGCCTATTGTTTCTCTTTGTCTCGGCAGGCCAGCACCGAGACCCAACCTAGCCATTTGTTTTTCATATATTCCCTAAAATTGTTTCAAATTTGGGAGCAAATTAAAAGTAAGCACTTTGTGTGTTACATTTCTTGACAATGCTCATTTAAGTATTTCATCAATCAAAGCAACTTACATGATCATCGTTACAGTAAAAAGCCGAATGGAGTCGAACTATAAAACATAGCAAGAACTCGTGGTTTTCTCACGTCAACTATACCTAGGGTGGAAATGGGTCAAGCTAAACCGGACTTTGAGTTAGAACGACTGGACCTACTTTATTAAGTTTAGGCCTAAGCATGGCCTATATCTGTAGTAGGTGTTTTTCGTAGGCTCGGTCTGACCTTTTTAAGTAAAAAGACCAAGATTGGGCCTATTTAAAGCCTGATTAAGCCTACCAAAGTCAATTTAAAAAAAAATTATAAACTACAAAAAACAGATGACTATCTCACGATAATCAATACAGGATTCATAATGAAAACGAAAAAATGCACATGACAATAAAATCCATTACGCTACATCTCCAAAGAATATAAATATGATAATACAATATCCAATAAATGCATAACAATAACAAATCCAAATATAAAATAAGTGTCTCCTTTGTGTTCTAGTATTATATTTATATATAAGATATATGTAATTTTTTTATACAATTTATATCTTCAACATGTATATAAATATAATAGATACATGTATTCTATATAATACTATTTATTTCTATATATTATATATTGTATATATAATACTATATATATATATTATACGTATGCCTTAAATAGGTCGGCTTGTGAGTTCAAAAGGCTTTTTTAAAGGCCCAGATTTAATTCACCTATTTAAATAGGTTTTGTAAAAGGCCCAGTCTCGCCCCGATTGTTAAATAGGTCAAGCCAAAGCGGACCTTTAGTAGGCCAGGCCATAGGCCCCTGTTGATAGTTTGGCTATTTCCACCCCTAACTATACCTTTTACAAAGAATATTGTAATTTTAGTACTCCTCCCATCCCAAATATATAGTTCATTGGACTTTTCACACAGATTAAGAAAAAGTATTGGGAAATTACAAATATGTAAAGACTTTACTTGATTTGCCCTTATTTAATGAATAGTGCAAATTACAAAATGCATATTAAATAGGGTTATAATAGTAAAAGAATGGAAAATGTATTATTAAATATGGAAAGTGGACTATATATTTGAGACATCCCAAAATGGAATAGTGGACTATATATTTGGGACGGAGGGAGTAAATAATTCTATTTGTTCATCTAAATCTATCAACATTTTCCTTACTCTGAGCTATCAAATAGGATGAGTCGAGATTGTACTGACCCACAGAGCCAAAGGGAAATATTAGGCTAGGTGGGGTCGAAATCCCATCGGATTGCTATTTTTTGAGCCAAAATTCGGTCCATACTTTGAAATTACACACAAAACATGCACGGTTGATTAGATCAGCCCGACTTTTCAGGCCAAATAAGATTGTTCCCTATTGAGCTTTTGATAAGGAAGCCTAGTCTAATACTTTTATCGGGTCGGATTGGTTTTGATATCTCTATTCACAAGGATGAAAAAAATGTCCTTAAAGGAACGTGGAGTTTGCTATTAATTTGGTGAGCAAGTCTCTTGTGAGACCGTCTCACGGATTTAAATTCATGAGACGGATCCAACCCATTTTGCAAATTAAAGCAAGTTAGATCCAAGTTCAAATTGGGTTAGCTAATATGAGTCATTTTAGGATCTGTCTCACAAAATTAACCCGTGAGACCGTCTCATATGAGTGTTTGTCTAATTTGGTACACGTGATGCTCAATGCTCGTAGCTAAGTCGAGGTGTTAATGGACTAGATATAGACGGGGTCAAGATAATTAAACTTGAATAAATCCAAATCTTTTTGGTTTTTTCTAGGTTTAGGTTGGAGTATGGACCTCGTGACCAAGTCTAGTTTCATTTGGACTTCACCTAAAAACTTGAAATAAATTTGCGTAAAAAAAAACTTGAAATAAATTAAATGATTAAAATCATGACACCTACTGTACTTTAATTAATCTCAACTAAACATTATTGATAGACGATGTTTTAATTCAAGCTTTATGTATATACTTAGCTACTCAGAGTTATATGTTCATACATTTAGTGAACTCATAAATGCGTAGGGGCTCCCGCATTCACGGCTCCCAATTCGTGAATGCAATAAATCAATTCCAATCCTTTATAGTTAAACTTCTATAAATTAATAGCGTTAAAACTGTCAATAACTATTAATTTAGCGAGACAGTCAATAATCGATAAATTAATTATTTATTAATCTATAGATTATGATGTAGTGGAACTAAATCCATGGAAGATAAATATTTTGATGCAATGAATTTTGCAATTACAGATTGAACTGTTGGTAAAAATATGTAAGGTTTCTGTATGTGAAGAAAATGGCTGGATATAGTGCATGGTTTAAGTCGAGGCCTGATTTCGAATCAGTCTCCGCAAGACAAAAATGCCCCGTTTAGTGCTTACGGTTCCGGCGCTCGCCTCTAAGATACAACGACTTATTCAGTTCCGGTTAGCGGCCGCAGACAAAGAAATCGAAACAAATGAACAACAAGTTGTTCTTAACTTTCAAGCTTTTGAAGGTAGGAAGTCAATATGCTCGTATGATGCAAATGACAGGTTATTATCTGAGTTTTTCGTATACATATTCATCTGCAGGGGCTTCAATAATATAGGCAATGAAGTGCCCGTACGGAAATTCGCATCTGTAGGCTCGAAAATGCACTTTTTCATCGAGCAGACGCACTGCGCAGGGAGCACGACCGGGGCACGGCGTGCGCCGCCGTCTTGCGGTGCTCCAACGTTCGGATGGCACACGACCCGGCGCACGGGCCGTGCGCTGGCTCGAAACTTCGGTAGGTAGCACGACCCGACCGCACGGGCCGTGCTCCCGCCCGTGCGCGGGGCCGAACCTTTTCCGAGGTTGAACTCTGATTTAATTAATTACTAAATTAATTAAATCCATTTAATTTAATTAATTACAAAAATTAATTAATTAATTATTTTAAAGGTTTTTGGTCCAAAAAAATAAAGGCCTTGAAGCCCAAGCCCAAGCCCAAACCCATTTGTCCAACTTGGGATAAATAAAGTGTGCAACTTTGCCTCCTTTTCCTATGTGGGATGGAGCATCTCTCCTCCCCCACATTTTCCATTTTCCATACCATTTATTTGTATTAAGTGGCTAACTTCTAGCATTAATTTCTCATTCACCCGAATCGGTTTGAGAAATTCCAAATGCTATTCTCATCTACTCTCTTAGTAGAATTTTTACAAATAATTTAATTCCATTTTTCACAAATGAAAACCACTTAATTAATTGGTCAAAATTGGGTCAACACCCCTTTATCAAAGACCAATTCCAACAATCCCCCACATGAATGAAATTAATGCATGCGTGTATGCAGATTCGCTTGAAAGTCTCGGCGAATCGTTATTGCATCGTGGATAGGTAGCTTATGACTTTGAACCTTTCTTAGTAAAATATCGCTTGGTTTACTAGCCGCTAGTGACGCGATGCCTTGAACTACTCGGCGTTTGTATAAACCAAGACAACGATTTATACAATAACAATTCTAACACTTGTTCTCACGTTGTGTCCATTTCGCCCCGACCATATCTTAGGTTCATAAGTGTTTCTTTTGAAGCGGCCATTACTTCTCACTTATATAGGTGATCTCCTATTGAAGAGTATCTGCAATACTCCACCTTTCGGTATAGGAATCATTAAAAGTCTTAAACTTAACCTCACCACATTCAAGCAGGTTTACATACACTTGGATGTATCGAAATGAGCTAACACATTTTCCAAGTGTTCACGAACATTCATAACTTAGTTGTCCCATTGAACCAAGGTCTTGGGATCTCCAATTCACAAGGTTGGGTTACCGCTATGAACATTCTTTAAGTCGTGGATTTTAAACCCATTTCCTTAACAATTTATACACCGATCTCGATTTATGCCTTTTGTAAGCGGATCCGCAAGGTTTTCCTTTGACTTCACGTAGTCAACCGAAATAACCCCATTCGAAATCAACTGTCTAATGGTATTGTGTCTCCGACGATATGTCAGACTTACCATTATACATCTTGCTTTGTGCCCTTCCGATTCTTTGATTGACTATCACGATTGTATCATAACAAAGATGCACAAGCTTATTCCAACACGGAATATCCTCTAGGAAGTTTCTAATCCATTCAGCTTCTTCTCCAGCTTTATCCAAAGCGATGAACTCAGATTCCATAGTGGATCGAGCTATGCACGTCTACTTAGAAGACTTCCACGACACCGCTCCTCCACCTATTGTGAAAACAAATCCACTTGTGGACTTGGAGTCTTTGGTGTCTGATATCCAATTGGCATCACAAGATCCTTCTAATATCTTTGGATATCTCGTATAAAGTATTCCATAGTTCATGGTATACTTTAAATATCTAAGTACCCTTGTCACGACTTTCCAGATCCGTACTCGGTTACTTGTGAACTACTCAATTTACTCATTTGAATATGCAATGTCCGGTCGTGTACAATTCATTAAGTACATCGATCGCCAATTACCATTGCATATTCCAAAGAGAAACTGGTTCGCTTATTCTTGGCCAAGTGTAGACTTAGATCTACAGTGTCTTAGCCGTAGGATTGTCAAAAGCATTAAACCTTCTAAGTATGCTTTCGACATAATGGGACGGACAAGACAATTCCTTCAAGTTCTAGAGATTTTAATCCCTAAAATAACATCGAGATAATCCCATATCCTTCATGTCAAAGTTCTTCTTTAACATGTTCTTAGTATTCATGATTAAATCATGACTACTACCCATAATCAACATATCATCTACATAAAGGCATACTATGACATAATCATTTGTAGTACCTTTAATGTAGAGACACTTGTCACATTCGTTGATCTTGAAACCGTTTGACTTCATAGTCGAGTCAAACTTTTCGTGCCATTACTTAGGTCTTGTTTTAGTCCATAAAGTGACTTAACAAGTTTACACACCTTCGCTCTTGACGGGTGCAACGTACCCCCTCGGGTTGTTCCATATAGATCTCCTCTTCAAGCTCACCATTCAAGAAGCGGTCTTAACGCGTCCATTTGATGTATCTCAAGGTTATGCAAAGTCACAATAGCAATGAGAACACGAATGGACGTAATCCTCGTGACGAGAGAATATGTATCGAAGAAGTCATATCCTCCTTTTGTCTAAACCCTTTAGCTACCAAACGGGCTTTATACTTGTCAATATATCCATCTCGCTTTATACTTTCTTTTAAGGATCCACTTGCATCCCAAAGGTTTGCAACCCGGTGGGAGATCAACCAACTCCCAAGTGTGATTTTGCATGATGGAATCTATCTCATTATTGATAGCTTCTTTCCGAGAGCTTCTCGAGCTGGACTAGAAATGCTTCTTGAATAGTTCGGGGTTCATTTTCTAACATATAGGTTAGAAAATCGGGACCAAAAGACTTAGCTACTTTTGTCCTTTTATGCGTCTTGGTTCCTCTTCATCATCACTTTGAGGTAACCTTGCAGTATCATAAGTCCGTTTACTCGAACTTTCTTCTTTTCGTTCTTTGTTCGGAAAGATATTCTCGAAGAATACATCATTCCTTGATTTAATGGTCATACCTTCATTTATATCAGGAATAGCCGACTTGTGCACTAAAAAGCGATATGCACTACTATTGTTAGCATATCCAATGAAAACACAATCGATCGTTTTTCGGACCGATTCTAACTTGTTTCGGCTTAGGTACTTCAACTTTAGCCAAACACCCCCACACTTTGAGGTATTTATATGATGGTTTACGTCCCTTCCATAACTCATATGGTGTTTCGTTTTTACCTTTGTGTGGGATCTTATTAAGAATGTAGTTTGCAGAAAGTATGGCTTCCCCCCACAAGTTTTGGGGTAAGCCAGAAATTAACAACATCGCATTCATCATCTCCTTAAGAGTACGATTTTTGCGTTCGCAACTCCATTTGATTGAGGTGAGTAAAGGCGCGCAGATCGTTGATGAATTATACCCGCTTCCGAAAAATTCCTCATATGGAGCAACATACTCTCCGCCTCTATCACTTGAATCATCTTAATTTTCAAATTAAGGCGATTTTCAACTTCATTCTTTTAAATATTAAAAGCTACTAAAGCTTCATCTTTGCTTTTCAAGAGATATACGTAACAATATCTTGTGCAATCGTCTATAAACGTTATGAAGTACTTTTTCCTACCTCGAGTTTGCACAAGTTTTAAATCACACACATCCGTATGAATTAACTCGAGTGGTTTGGTACTTCTAGTTACCGAATGAAAGCGGTGCCTTGGCGATTTTTGCTTCAACACAAATTTCGCATTTGTCTTGTGAATCGGTTTTAAACGTGGTATTAATTCCGATTCACTAACCTTTTAATTGTGTTGAAGTTTACGTGTCCTAATCTATCATGCCATAAATTAGAACAATCCAACAAGTAAAATGCGAGTAACGTTTTTATTCTTCGCCTCTTGGCGGAAAACAACATTACAGACATTTTGAACAGGGCCCTTATCAAGGTAGCCTTTACATAAAAACAGACCATTCTTGGTCATTACAAACTTGTCGGACTCAAACACTAGTCTAAACCCGACCTTGCTGAGCAAAGGACCAGAAACCAAGTTCTTGCGGATGTCCGGAACATGCAAAGACATCTACAAGCGTAACCTCCTTCCCTAAGTCATCTTGAGCACCACATTTCCAAGCCCAACGATGTTAGAAGTCGAAGAGTTCCCCATGAACAACTTCCTTCCATTAATCGGCGTGTAGGAGGAGAATATCTCCTTGTCGGTACAAATGTGACGAGTAGCCCCGGTATCTATCCACCACTCCCTTGGGTTATCCACCATATTGGCTTCAAACACAACGGTGGAGAGATCGAGCTCCGACAAGTCTATTGGAACCGACTTGTCCTCCGTCACATTGGCTTGTTGGTTGCCACCTTGATTGCCCTTCTTCGGGTGTCGGCAATCTTTCGCCATGTGGTTCGGTTTGCCAGCTTGTAGTAATTACCCTTGAACTTTTTGGCCTTCCCTTTTCCTTCCCGAGTGCTTGCGTTTCTTGTTAGTGCTCGATTCTGCAAGATTAGCCTTAGCCTCCATTCCAGACTTGCTGGATTTCACATCTGATTTTCGGTTGTCTTATTCGATGCGAAGCCGAACAATCAGATCCTCAAGCCCCATCTCTTTGCGCTTGTGCTTGAGGTAGTTTTTGAAATCCTTCCACAATGGCGGCAACTTTTCGATAATTGCAGCCACTTGAAAGGATTCATTCAAAATCATCCCTTCAGACACTAAGTCGTGAAGGATGATTTGAATCTCCTGAACTTGGCTAATCACCGTCTTGGTGTCAACCATCTTGTACTCCGAGGAATTTGCCGACAATAAATTTCTTTGTGCCGATCTTTCGCCTTGTATTTCTTCTCCAATGACTCCCACGTTCCTTGGGCGTCTTGAACGTGCTATAGACATTGTAGAGAGTGTCGTCTAGCCCGCTTCAAGACGCGTAGTTGCGACATAGAAATCGCCTTATACCAAGCATCCACAGTGATTCTTCTGGTTGTTGTCAACTTCGTCTTCTCCAATGGCGAGGGGGTCGTCTTTCGTAAAACGAGCCAACCCCAAAGTGGTGAGGTAGAATAAAGATCTTCTTCGTTGCCAACGTTTGAAGTCGGCACCGAAAACTTGGGCGGCTTTTTAAATGTGTGTGTGGGGAGCAACAACCATAGGTGTGAACGATAAGCGAAATGGATGCCATCGTTTTCAACAGAAACTGACTTTTCGTCTTGCGATTGTTGGTAAAAATATGTAAGGTCTCTGTATGTGAAGAAAATGGCTGGATATAGTGTATGGTTTAAGTCGAGGCCTGATTTCGAATCAGTCTCTGCAAGACGAAAACTCCCCGTATACTAGTGCTTACGGTTCCGGTGCTCGCCTAAGATACAACGACTTATTCGGTTTCGGTTAGCGATGAAAAATCGAACAACAGCGAACAACAAGTTGTTCTTAACTTTCAAGCTTTTCAAGGTAGGAAGTCAATATGCTCGTATGATGCAAATGACAAAAGTTATTATCCGAGTTTTTCGTATACATATTCATCTGCAGGGGCTTCAATAATATAGGCAATGAAGTGCCCGTGCGGAAATTCGCGTCAGAGTAGGCTCAAAAAGGCACTTTTTCATCGAACAGACAAGACTGCTGCAGGGAGACGACCAGGCACGCACGCCGGCGCGCCGCGCCGTCTTGCGCGTGCTCCAACGTTCGGCATGGCACACGACCCAGGCCTTGCACGGCGGGTCGTGCTCCGCCCGCTTGTGGGCCGAACCTTTTCCCAGGTTGAACTCGATTTAATTAATTACAAAATTAATTAAATCCATTTAATTTAATTAATTACAAAATTAATTAATTAATTATTTTAAAGGTTTTTGGTCCAAAACGAATAAGGGCCTTGAAGCCCAAGCCCGGCCCATGACCCGCAACCCTCGACCCACGACCCACAACCCACAACCCGGACCCGAGTCGGCCGAGCCGAGCCGGCCGGCCAACTGGCCACAAGATGTGCTTTTGAACCAAACCCACAAGATGTAGGTCCTCACCCTTTAAAAACTTGGGTGCCCCTGGGGCAAAACCCATTTGTCCAACTTGGGATAAATAAAGTGTGCAACTTTGCCTCCCTTTTCCTATGTGGGATGGAGCATCTCTCCTCCCCACTTTTTTCATTTTCCATACCATTTATTTGTATTAAGTGGCTAACCTCTAGCATTAATTTCTCATTCACCCGAATCGGTTTTGAGAAATTCCAAATGCTATTCTCGTCTACTCTTTTAGTAGAAGTTTTACAAATAATTTAATTCCATTTTTCACAAATGGAAACCACTTAATTAATTGGTCAAAATTGGGTCAACACCCCATTTATCAAAGACCAATTCCAACATGAACTATAGATGTTCGTGAAAATATAATTGCCAAATTATTTTAGTCGTTGTAAATTTCTGTTAATAGATAACATGACTTCAGATAATTCAGATGAACCGTTAAACATGAAATGAAACTCAAGAAATACAAAATCTAATCAAAATGTTGGATTATTGTAATGTAATGGATGTCGAATATCTCTTAAGCTATCCTAGAAAAATATACAATTGCAGGATGTTGATTAATGAGCGATAATCAAGAGCATCATGATAATTTATACTTTCGAGCCCCCTTCTCTAATGAATCTCCAAAAGCATGAATGATAAGTTTTTTGTTAAGCTATGAGAAAACCAAGTTATACTATGTTAAAAAAAAAAAACAGACGAGATTTAAGTTGATATCGATTTTAAAAAGAAACAAATGAAAATTGAGTAATTTTTTATGAAGTTTTTATAACTTAATCATAAATGTTTGAATGTGTTAAGAAGTTCTTAATTTATATATTGTATGGGCCACATATGGAAGCTAGGTAGTCATATGCCATAGCTAAAGTTGGAATATAAGTTCAAGCAAAGGTGTCGATCGTGCGAAAGCATTCCCTTTTGCCAGAAGTAGAGTAAGGTGCTATTAAGCAAACTATTGAGAACCATATAGCTAACACATCCCTTAAAGAATCTAGACTCAAGTAAGGCTCTAACCATATGTAGGTCCCAAGGGGTGTGTGTAAGGTTTAGAAGGGGAGGTTGAATAAACCTTACCAACTTTTCGATTTTAGTCATTTTAAAACTATTACAGAGTTAACTCAAACAGATTGTGTCTTTGATGGACAAAATTAAGTTGGTTATTCAAATAAGTTAGCCACTCAATGACTTTCGATAGAGTGTTGATAGAATAACTCGGTTGTTTAACCCGAATTTTAACTCAATTTGTGTTGATTTTATCGTGGAAGACTTAACACCCTTTGAATTGTTTTAAGCTTGTTTTAACACTTGATTTTAGCACTTGGTTATTAATACATTGGATAGCAAATATGAGTGTATCAATGAGATATGATGTAAGTATGCGAAAATTTAAATGAGCTGAAAAATAAATGACACGCTTAATTTTTATCTCGATTGGGTGGAACCCTTGAGAAAATGCTTATGTATTGTTTTTTGTTGGAATTCTTGCATAGTTGTGTTGTGAATAATGATTGTTGTTGGATTATATTTGTAAAATTGCTTTTGGTGATGAAAAACTTGGCTTGATTACATTTACAAGGGCTATATATATCTTCTTCAATTTTTGACGCCCGCCAAGTGTTCGATAAAATGTTTCAATGAAATATTCATCACCTACATGATTCTCTCGATTTCAAAAGTCTTATATATATAGAGAGAACATGTTTTGCAAATCAAATGAGTTTTCATAAGCTTCTACAAGTCATATGATTGACTTTTCCCTCCTATTTGGTTTATAAGCTTTAATGTTCAAATAGCTCGATACGTCGGTTTAGTTGCGCACTTTGATATGAATATATGATGTTTTTATCGTGCTAACATTCGTTTTGATGATTCCAAAGGGGGAGAAACATGTTATAAGATTACTAGCTCAAAGAAGCTAAAATAAGCTCGAGAACGAAGCTATAAGTTGTGGCTATTAAAAGCCATAAGTTGTGGATTATACTTAGTCCATTTGTTGTAGTATGGATTCATATTCATGTCTAATGTTGTTTTGTTGACAGGGGGAGCTTATAAGCTCTTGATACTTAAGCTCAAGTTGTAAAAGCTGAGCTTTTAGCTTTTGGTTAATTGCTTCTATATTACTCTTGTTGTGCATGTTGATAGGGGGAGCTTTTGCATAAATGTTTTTGAAAATCTATACTCCCATCCTTGTGTTTATGTTGCGTTGAATGTTGTCGCTCTCAACGGATAGATTTTTTTTAACCGGTAAAATTGTTTTATTTTCAAAAACAACCTCGTTAAATAGTTTTGGTTTGTAATCATCAAAAAAGGGGAGATTGTTTGATAAATGGTTTTATCATGATTTTGATGATTTTATTTTTATACCAAAACAATGTTTTTAAATGTTGTCCAAATACTCCTAAATGATTTAAATTGTTTCTACAAATTTTCCGGAGTATCTCTTCAAGTTTATTTTGGACAAAATTGGACAACACTTTTAACGATTTTGTGTTAATGTGTTTTTACATCAAAACAATGTCCCTGAATGTTGTCCAAATACTTCCGATCAATTTAATATGTTTTTACTATTTTTTGGAGTATTTCTTGAAGTTTATTTTCGATAAAAAAATTGGACAACACTTATGTTTCAAGCTCGACCACTCGCCCTATAGGGCAACCTATACCTGAGTTGAGTTTTGAAACAGAAAACCGGACGGAAGGGAAAAGGGGGAGGGTGACCGGTCAACCCTGAGGTCGACCGGTATGGGCGACCGGTCGACCTCTTGGGCGACCGGTGCCTGAACATGCCTTCAAGGAACAAACCTCTCTGTTTCATGTTTTTGACACCCCCAACCAGTCAGATATAGATGCGACCGGTCGGACCCCCCATCGACCGGTCCCCTGTGTAAAATTCGCAGAGAACCCATTTCAAACCTATCTCTGCACGACCGGTCGCACCCCTCTTGTATCAGCAAACTTCCGTTGCAATTTCAGACATTTTTTCCTTAATTTGTGGGATTGATTTCTAACAGCTATATTCTTCATTTGTCTTGCAATTTTTTACAGATTTCGATCTCCTAGGAGGAGCCTATCATGTTCAAGACATCTTCTATAAATAGAGGAAGATTTGAAGCAACATAAGAATAGAGAATACTACAACACAACAAGATACACTCAAACAAACATATTTGTTCTTCATTGTTATTATTCTTGTTGTAATAGCCTAAGGTCTTTCACTTTCACATCTTGAGGTCTAGGCTTTATTTTTTGATTACACTTGCACTCAAATTTGTATCATTCATTATCGGGTTGTAATCTTGAATTTTTGGGTTATTGTTCAACACAAGATATCCTTGTGAGTGTTCTTATGGTAAGAACACACTTGGATGATCTAGGTGATAGGTGCAAGAAGATTGTGATGATATTCTTATTCAAGAGTGTGGTGCTCTTGAGGTGATTGAAGAATTTGGTGTTCTTCAAGGTTGAAGATTGTGGTAATCTTCAAAAGGTGCCGTTGGAGATTGTGGTAATCTTCAAGTGAGATTGTGGTAATCTCAAAGGTGGTGTTGAAGAAGAGTGTGGTGCTCTTCAAGGTGATGTTGTAAGGTGTTGTATTAATTTTAATAATTAATAAAATCTTTTTTTCATTTTGAAATCCATCCCGGAGATACTGGGGTGGTAGAGGATTAGGCCCTAGGTGGGTTGAACCTCTATAAATTGACGCGTGTTGTTTACTTCCCGCACATTTACTATTGTCTTGACTTGTTTGATTCTAAAAAGAGGGCATAATCGAGAAAATGGAGATAATCTATTCACCCCCCTCTAGATTATCGTAGTCGCTTGGACTTACAATCAGGTCTCTTCCTTTTTCTTTCTTCTTCTGCAGCTCTCCGCTTCTTTTCATAAGCTCTTTTAGAAGCATCATCCCTCCGTTTCCTCTCGAGCCATTGTTGTGTTTGCCGTTCGTTCTTTTCCTCTTGTCTTCTTACTGCCTCTGCGTTCTTTCTTGCCACTTCCAGATTGGCCACTTCATCATACCCAGCCCAGTAGATTCTCCCTTTCTTCCCAGGATCTACATATTCAATGTTCTTGTGTTGTGGTCGAGGTCGGGAACCTCTTCCACCACCACTTTTTCCTCTTCCTCTGGGTGTGTCTTTGCATGGAGTCTTCTCGCTTACCACCGAGTGATCATTGGAAGTCTCTTGCTTTTAAACTTCTTCACACAATGCAAGACATTTCTCCCGAAGATGATCCTGGCTTGGGCTAGTGACATTCACCGAAATAGCCTTCGACCCGAATTCGAGCGTTTTGAATTCTTCAACGATCTAGCTTAGATCCATTGTCGTGGTCAAGATCTTGATCCTTCCCCTGCTGAATACCACCATCTTGTTTGAAAGACTTCTTTAACGCGGCATCATGCTTTTTGGAAAACTCCTCAATCCCCGCCTTTAATGATTCTTCTTTTCTCCGACATTGGCACATCAGAGTGCTCAATGGGTAGGGTTACGGGGAGTTTTCTCAGGATGGAGGCAGTAATTTGACCCTGCTGAGGGGTTTCAGCTATCAACAAAGTCAAATCTTTCGAACTTTCCCCCTCAATTGCTTTTCCTTCCTTCGCCACCGCAGATTCCTTCAACTTTTCTTCTTTTAAATTCCTTAGAGACTTCTTTTCCCCCTTTTGGCATCATCAAAGGAAAGAGGGACCCCAGAAACATGCCTTCAAGCATGAAGTCGAGTCCGTTTAGAGTGAATTTTGTTTGGAGTCAGCTGTTGCATAAGCTGCTCGAAATTCTAAGCGAGTTTCTTTGGACTCGGCCGCCACCAACTTCGTTTCAGCCATGAGTAGGCTGAATTTATCATTCATTATGTTCTCAAGGCGCATAGTTCTTTTCTCTGGAATTCTTGCAGCAGCTCCATTTTAGTCTTGTGAGACTCGTGTAACCTTTCGATGTAAGCCTGCATCCTTTGTTTGATATCAGCATTGTCAGCCATCCAGACGAGCATTCTGCTATATAATACTTTGAAATAATGAAATTGTTCAAGTCGCATGGCAGATTACTGTTGAGACCATTCCCTGATCCGTACTACTATCCCTCTTAAGTCAGCTGTGAGGGTAGCATCCCTGTTGTCCAGTCTTAAGTCGAGTGAAGCCTGATGTCTTTCAATCTTCTCGATCTCTTCACAGATTTTCTTGAAGATCTCACGAATCTCAGCTGTCTCACTTGATTCAGCTGCAGGACACTCTTCTTCAAGGTCGAATTCGGCCGGAACAATGGTGTCAGTGGGGATGATTGGTTCTTCTCTAACAGTGAATCTCTCCGTTGTTGAACGGTGGTCTCTTCTTCTAACTCTGTAGGATTTGTGTGAAAGGAAACATCTCCTCGAAAGGCATCATCGCGCACATATGGGATGGTTTTGCGAGGTTTGTGCTGCGATGATGGAGCCGGTGTAGTTATTCTTGTTGCAATAGTGGGAGCTCTGCGCGATTGACTTTCGGTTTCGACTTGGTTTTGGGATTGCTTTGCCCGGTGGATCGAGCCTCAATCGCTTAACTTAACACGTCTTCGGTCGCAGATTTTTCTAAATGAAGTACCTGGTCCTCTGCTGCATCATCAGCGCCATCGGATGATGATGAGACCTGTGGGCTTGGCTCATCATCAAAATTAAATTTTTGACGAGTTGCTTTGTCACTTAGCTGGCTCTTAGTTTTGAGAACATCCTCAGCTGGGTCCGTAGGATTTGTGTAGGTCCCAAGGGGTGTAAGTAAGGTTTAGAAGGGGGGGTTGAATAAACCTTACCAACTTTTCGATTTTAGTCTTTTTAAAATAGTACAGAGTTAAATACACAGCTATGTCCTTGAGGGACAGCTAGGTTAGTTAACCAGCAGAGTTAGCCACTCAACAGACTCGACTGAGTTGTTGATAGAATAACTCAGCTGTTTAGTCTAAACCTCAACTTGATTGTGATGAGATTTTCAGCCGAAGACTTAACACCCTTGAATTTGGTTTAAGTTTGTTTTAACACTTGGTTTTAGCACTTTGTTAATTATCGCTTAGATAGCAAATTATCAAATGAGATATAAAATGATATGCAAAAATTAAATACTTTGAATGTAAATAAAACAAGAATTTTTATAGAGGTTCGTAGATGGGGTAATTCTTCTAATCCTCTCTTCTCCAACTCCCGGGAGGAATCCACTAAGTATTGATCGTAGTACGAGTGGTTATCGGTCCCGGATACAAGTCTTGATCACACAAATGACTTGATCCTTTGGGACTCGGGCCTCCGAGATGCCTTGGTCACACAACTCAAGCTTCTCGTCCGACTCGAGCCTTCTTCACAGGTGGTGCTTTGCTACTTTGACTCACTTGCTCAAACTTCTTGGATTTGATCACGAAGCCCTCCAATAACTTGAGACTGGTTCGACCTTGAAACTTTCTACAATCCTCCTTGGAATGTAGACCCTTTTGATTCTTCAAAAGTTTCTCTTCAACAGTTTGAAGTTGTCTTTCCTTCACAAACTTGGTGTTGGATCGATTTCCTTCAAATTTAGGCTTGAGGATTTGCTTGAATAACTTGAGAATATTTTACAAAGTACGATTCGAGTAATAGCTTGAATGTTCGTGGTTCTGTAACCTACTCTCAAAGTGATTCTCAGCCTTTTATAGTGAACTTTCAAAAATCGCCCGTTGAAGAGATAGCCGATTTTCAAAACTCACTTGTGTTTGTTGGCTTGTCTTGTTGCGATCCTTGATATTGACATTTCCTTGTATTAAATGAGCATTCACTTTTTAGAGTCGACACAAGGTGCGATCTTTCCCATTGGTTTATTCCTTTTGCACGCTTCGGGATCGAGCACTTTAAGACATGGCAACATGAAAGTATTACTTGTTTGGGTAATATTTTTGACTTCGTAACGGATTCTTTTCATTGTCTTGACTTGACCGCAATTCTCTAACTTCCCCAGGTGACTTGAATCGCCTTCCAATAATGGATGACTCATCCATGTACTTCAACTTGAGACTTGGCTTCTTGAGTTGACTTGATCGACACTTCACACAAACGTATCCCACCGATACTCATTCAATCGAGTTCTTGACTTCTCTTCCTTGTCATACTCAGTTGTTCCACAACGGAGTCTTCATTTTAGTCTTCAGTTGACTTCTTTTATATCCAGGCATAGCTGACTTGACTCAGCTCGTACATCCCTATCTATTACAATTCAAATTACAAGGAAAATGGGGTGCCAACTTTCTAGTCTAAGTTTGACATGGCATTCATCAAAATCTAACAAATAAATTTCCCAACAATTTCCCGATTTTTGATGATGCCAAAACTTAAAACATACAAACAAAATGTAAATAGCAAAGATACATACAGAGAATGTAGAAACAGAGAATGTATGCGTATAATCAATCTTTTTATTGATCATAACATTCTTGTCCTTTACACAAAGTTTACAATGTGTATCAGAGCAAACCTAGCATTCTATATCTACGCAAAAATATAGAAATTGCATAACTTTTATTCATCGTACAGAAGACTTAATTATATATGTATTTACAATAGTAAAATACATGAAGGGGTGGACAACAACACTTCATCGCCTTCCGCCTCCTTCTTTCTTCTTCTTTAGCTCTTAGCTCGCCCTCTCGGTCTCTTTCTCTTCTTTTTCTTCTTCACTGCCTTTTTTTTTCTCGTAGGCTCTTCTAGCACTTTGTCTTTTCTCTTTCTTTGTTGTCTTCGTTGACTCTCTTCCCACAAATTTCTGATCTTGTCTCTTATTCTCTTCTTCAATCCTTTTTACATATTCATCATTCTTTCTCGCCACTTCCATGTTGGCTACTACATCATACCCAGCCCAATAGATCCCTCCTTTCTTTCCTGGATCTATGTATTCGATGTTTTTGGGTAGAGGTCTGTGTCCGAAACCTCTTCCTCCACTTCTTCTTCCTCTTTCTCGGGCGTGTATTGTATGAGCCTTCTTCTTCCAAAGAGAGTGGCCAGTGAGTGATCGCTGGTAGTCTGCTGCTGTCAGCTTCTTCGCACAACTTGAGGCCTTTTTCCCAATACAAGTCCCAGGCTTGGGCCATGGACATGCCTTCGAAGTATCCTTCAGATTCGAGCATTTTAAATTCATCAACTGATCTAGACTCGTTTCCGACGTCTGAAATGGCATCAGTGTCTCTTCCTGTCGTAATGCCTCCGTATTGTTTTAATATGTCCATCACACGGGCATCCATTTTTCTTTCAACTTCTTTCATCTCTGCTTCTATGATTTTTCTCTTCTCAGACATAGGCATATCAGAATGTTGGAACGGGAGAGTCACTGGAAGTTTGCTGATTATGTTAGTTGTGACAAGTCCTTGTTGAGGGGTTCTAGCAAACATTAGAGTCATATCCTTTGAACCTTCCCCTCAACTCTGTTTTTCCCTTTTCTTCTTCTTTCTCAACAAATGCGTCCTTCTCTTTCTCAACAACAATCGACCCTTTCAACATCTTTAGGTATTCATCTTCCCCTTTTTCGGCATCATCAAAGGAGAGAGAACCCTGAAACATGCCGCCAAGCATGAAATCTAGGCCGATAGGCGAGTTTTGCTTGGATTCTCTGCAGAGTATGCCGCTCAAATTCGGAGTGAGTGGCTTTGGATTCGGCCGCCACTACCTTCATTTCATCCATAAGAAGGCTGAACTTTTCATTCATATTCTCCTCTACGCGTAGAAGTTCTTTTCGATGAAATTCTCGCAGCTAGCCCATTTTAGTGGTATGAAAGGCATGCATCCGATCAATATTTTCTTGCATCCTCGTCTTCATGTCGGATTATCGGTGCTCCGGACAAAGATTTTATTGTACAATGCCTTAAAGTATCGAACCCGTTCGAGCCACATTGTACTCTCTGGCGACACCATTCCCTTTATCCGTACCACAATCCCTCTTAAATATCTTTGTGAGGTGGCATCTCTACTATCCAATCCGCATATCAAGTGAAGCTTGGTGCCGTTCAATCTTTTAAATCTCACCGAGTATTGTCTTGAATACCTCACGTACCTCGGCGATTACCACGGTTTCACCAAGCGGCCAAGCAACATCGAAATCAAAATCTATGGGGATAATGGAGTCGGTGGGAATGATGGATCTGTCGAACATTGAAACGGGCGCTATTCACGGTTTGTTTTTTTTCAAGGTCGGGCAACTCAATCTGGAAAGGAAAGATTTGTTCAAATGCATCATCACGCATATATGGAATTGAGGATTCAAATTGTTCGTGCTTGTGATGATTCGAGGTTGAGTCGAGCTCGCGCAGATGACTCGGTCTCGATTGGGCCTTGGTGAAATGATTGGCGGCGATCGAGTCTCATTGCTTAACAAATTTCTTTCGGCCTTAGTGGTTTCTCGCTAAATGAATATGCGTGTCCTCACCATCCATCACGTCATCGGACAAGGATGAGTCTTGAAGGCTAAGCTTATCATCAAAATTGAACTTTTGACGAAAGCAAACTTAAATTCTTGGCTTACTCGTACTTGGTAGGCGTCTCACCGAGTCTTTGTGATGTTCGGTTGGAGTAGACTCGACTTCATCTCGGATCCCGGAAAGTTGTATCGGGATCATCCTGGAGTCATGAAGAGCACCGATTTCCCCCTCAATTAGCAATTATAGTCGAGGAATGCTCTTATCTCCTTGAGTTTTACCTAGGGAAGTCTCAACCTCCCGTAGGCTTTCATTATCTCCTCGAGCCTCGGCCTACGGGGGGCCTTGTATAATCCCTTCGACAAAGAATCGTCTTAGGGTCTTTTGCGGGCATCCATAGAGTCTCAACTATGTGGATTGCACTTTTATTACCCGAGTGTTAACTCCCGGGCGGAGATCCATCTTGTGCCTCGATTTGCATCAACAAATATCCTCGGCTGCAGAGCACTGGCACTTCACCGAGATAGACTCAACTGTCCGAGCTTCTTCAAAGACAACTTGTCTTTGTTTTTTTTTCTTGTTCCTTCTCCACTTCGCCTCCTAGATTCATGGTGGAGTCATCCAAGCATCCTCCGTCCTAGCCGCAGGTGGAGGAAGTTTCCCCTCAATCGGTATACCGGGCCGAGTGACTTGTGATGGGGTCACTCTTCTCCACACTCTCGGCCGCGTCCTTTGAGTGTTCAAATGTAGGGGCGGTGGTAAGACACCTTCAAGCAGGGTTGGCTCAACTTGGGTCCCCAAGTTCCTAGCTTCATCGCCAAGTCCCTTAGATCCATCTTCGAGTGAATCGGGGAAGTGGTTGCGGCAATAATAAAGGCAATATCTTTGCACCACTCCCAACGGATCAATCTCCACCGAGATTTGGAAGACTCTCCGTCCTTCCATCACCCTTTCTCATGCAACAGTGTGGATTTTCTCATGGCTTGCTTTGCATGTCCAACTTTTCTTGTGCAAAGAGTGGGGTCCAAGTCCTCATCATCTTTGAGAGTATGTCGAGATGAGGATGAGTATGGTCAGTGGTTCCAGTGAGAGGACAAATGCTTGCTCTCTCACGAGCTTCAGCTTCCTCGGCTAATCTCTCCTTCTCTTTTTCCTTGAAGATCTGCAAGATATCCAGGCAGTTATCTTCATCAAATGCCTGGACCACTATGGTCAATCCGAGGAAGTTCATCAATTCTTCTTCTTCCTCGATGAATTCAGGGTGTGCAAATTGCTCCCTTGATCGACTAAGCTTCCATTTTCTCCATTCTCTCAGACGATTTTGGATGTCTAGATATGGTGGAGAGAGCATGATCACATCATCTTCATCATCTTCTCCTTGTTGCCCTTCCTTTTCCTAATGGAAGTCAACATACTCGCTACTCAACTCCTTTAGCAAAGATCGGGGCGGTGTGGAGACACGGTCCCCGCCAATGGGGATTTTGATGTCTCCGCCGCTTGTTGTTCTCACCGTGTTCTATCCACAATCGGTCTTCAATTTGCCTCTGCTGATCGGCCTCGATGAGACTTGGTCATTTTCATCAATAACTTCTCTCGAGATCGCACTTCTCCAAAGAGCCTCGAGATCTTTTGGCTTGAGTGGCGGACTCACTGTCTTCTCAAGCTCAACGCCTGGTAAGTCTTCTCATTCTCTTAGTTTCACCAGAGGAAAAGTCCGGTTCTACTTCCTCCGGCTCGAAGGTAAAGGCCTTTGGAGTTGCCTTTAGAGGCACCGCCTTTCTCGCCTTGGCGATCCTCTTCTTTATTCCCGGAGAAGGTATTAAGGATTCTTTCTCCATCTGCGGCCGCAGGGGCGGTGCATCTTTCTTCTTCTTCGCTGCAGGGGCAAAGAATCTTTCTTTCCACCGCATGGGCGCTTTCTTCTTTGGAGGGGAGGCAACAATCTGCTTTCTCGGGTCACCGATTCCCTTCACTAGTGTCCGCCTCTTGGCGTAAGCTCTCTTACGGGTCTCTCGAGAGATTGGCCCGAAACATTTTCTTGTTGACATGGAATGACTTTCCATGTCGGGCGGGAACACCCTTCACTTCCATCAAGTGGCCAATAACAAAGCCATACCCCATAGATCCTCCAAATGATCCATCCTCTTTGAAGGATTTGTTTGCAACATTCTAGCGAGTCTCGCTATACACAAACTCAAATAGTTGACCTTCTTTCTCCTCCATGATCGCAACCATGACGATCGGTTTTTTGACAAATGATTAAAGCTTCCAAATTTTATATCTACACATTTGGCTACAATATCCAACAACTTATGATAATCTTTCCTTCAAAGAAATTTTTGTCTGCTGTAAACAATCTTTGCAAAGACACTCGGGTTTAGCCACTTCTTTCCATGCCGCGACCAAATCAACGCCTCGCTTCATATATCTTCCTCGCACGCCCGAGCGGCAATAAACGATGCTCGCAAGGTCCTTTCCGAGTGATTGTTATGTCTTTGCGGTGGACGGAGGACTTAATCCCTTCGCCTGGACTTGGCATTTACGTAGAACTGGGTGACCTCTTCTACATACGTTATTGGATATTCCATCGTCGAGAAAGGGTTTAAACCCGAATTTATCGATCTTATCGGCTATCTTCTTCACCAGGGTTTCATCGAACCCTACTTCAACATTTCTTCAAAATCCACGGTCGATCCGGTGTGGATTTACTTTGCGAGCTTAGCGAAATCGTGTCTTGTGCCATTTCAAGTGTAGGTCCCAAGGGGTGTGAGTAAGGTTTAGAAGGGGTTGAATAAATCTTACCAACTTTTCGATTTTAGTCCTTTTGAAATAGTACGAGTTAAATACACAAACTAAGTCCTTGAGGACGGACTAGGTTAGTTAACCAAATAGAGTTAGCCACTCAATGCACTGATTGAGTTGTTGATAGAATAACTCACTTTTAGTCTAAACCTTAACTTGGTTGTGATGAGATTTTCACCAAAGACTTAACACCCTTGAATTTGGTTTAAGTTTGTTTTAACACTTTGTTAATTATCGGTTGGATAGCAAATTATCACAGATATAAAATGATATGCGAAATTAAATGCTGATATGTAAATAACACAAGAATTTTTATAGAGGTTCAAGATGAGGTAATTCTTCTAATCCTTTCTTCTCCAACTCCTGGAGGAATCCACTAAGTATTGATCGTAGTACAAAGTAATTATCACCCCAGGATGCAAGTCTTGATCACACAAACACTGACTTGATCCTTTAGGACTCGATCCGAGATGCCTTGGTCACATAGGCTTCTCGTCCGACTCATCTTCTTCACAGCGGTCAGCTTTGCTACTTGACTCACTTGCTCAAGCTTCTTGGATTTGATCACGAAGCCCTCCAATAACTTGAGACCTGGTTCGACCTTGAACCTTTCTACAATCCTCCTTGGAATGTAGACCCTTTTTGATTCTTCAAAAGTTTCTCTTCAACAGTTTGAAGTTGTCTTTCCTTCACAGCTTGGTGTTGGATTGATTTCCTTCGAAATTTAGGCTTGAGGATTTGCTTGAATAACTTGAGAATATTTTACAGGTTACAGTTCGAGTAATAGCTTGAATGTTCGTGGTTCAGGTAACCTACTCTCAAAGTGATTCCTCAGCCTTTTATAGTGAACTTTCAAAAATCTGCCCGTTGAAGAGATAGGATGATTTTCAAAACTCACTTGTGTTTGTTGGCTTGTCTTGTTGCAGTCTTTGATATTGACATTTCCTCGTATTAAATGAGCATTCAGCTTTTTAGAGTATGACACAAGGTGCAGTGCTTCCCATTGGTTTATTCCTTTTGCACGCTTCTGGGACTGAGCACTTTAAGACATGGCAGCATAGAAGTATTACTTGTTTAGGTAATATTCTTGACTTATGTGCAACAGATTCTTTTCAGTTGTCTTGACTTGACTGCAATTCTCTAACTTCCCAAGGTGACTTCTAATCATCTTCCAGTCAATGAATGACTCATCGATCACTTCAACTTGAGATTTGGCTTCTTGAGTTGACTTGACTGACACTTCACACAGCTGTATCCCAGTTGATACTCCTTCAGTCGAGTTCTTGACTTCTCATCCTTGCCATACTCAGCTGTTCGACAGCGGAGTCTTCATTTTTGTCTTCATTTGACTTCTTGTATATCCAGGCATAGCTGACTTGACTCAGCTCGTACAACCCTATATATTACAATTCAAATTACAAGGAAAATGGGGTGCCAACTTTCTAGTCTAAGTTTTACATGGCATTCATCAAAATCTAACAAATAAATTTCCCAACAATTTGCAATCGGAGTGGACTCAGCTTCATCTTCTGACCCCAAGAATGATACATCAAGGTTCTCCTAGGAGTCATGAAGTGCGCTTATCTCCTTTTCAATTTCAGCGCTTTGAACTGGATGAATGTCCTGTATCTCTTGACCCTTACCTAGGGAAGTCTCAACCTCCCTTAGGCCTTCAATACCTCCAGCAGACTCAACTGCTGCGAGGCCTTCAATGTTCCCTTCGACAGTCGCAGTTGTCTTAGGGTCTTCGACCCTGCATCCATAGGAGTCTAAACTCCTTGATTGCACTTTCACTTCCTGCAGTATTAACTCCCAGGGAATCTCCATCTTGTGCCTCGACTGTAAGAACAGTGTCATTAGCCTTCAAAGCAGTTGACACTTCAGCTGGGACAGACTCAACTGTCCGAGCTTTGTAAATGTCACTCTGCTGTGGTTCTTTTTCCGTTTCCTCTTCACCTCCTTTCTGCAAGTTGGGGTCTTCCACAACATCCTCCAACCCTGTTGTGGTGGAGAGAGCTTCTCCCTCAGCTGGCGCACCAGCTGAGTGACTAACAGTGGGGTTCACTCTGCTCCTGACTCGCGGCCTTTTCCTTTGAGTTCTCAAATGTTGGGGCAGGTGCTAAACACCTTCTTCAGGGGTTGGCTCAACTTGGGTGACCAAAATCCCAGTGTCATCGCCATTGCACTTGGATCCATCCTCCGATTGAACAGGGGACGTGGCTGCAGCGACGACTAAGGCAATGTGTTGTGCCACTCCCAGAGGATCGGTCTATAGGAGAGATTGAGACGACTCTCCTGGTCCTTCAACCAATTGCTGCTCTTGCATTAGCCTGGATTCTCTCAGAGCCTGCTGCATATCTGACTTCTCTGCTACAGCAATAGGATCCATATCTTCATCACTTTCCGGGAACACATCGAGATGTGTATGAGTGTGATCATGAGAACCAGTAAACTCACACATCTTGGCTTTCTCAAGTGTTTGTGCTTCCTCGGATGCTTTTTCTATTTCTTTCTCCCTGATGATGTGAAGAATATCCATGCAGTTTTCTTCATTAAGGGCCTGTAGCACAGTGTTAACTCCGAGAAATTGCAGCAATTCCTCTTCTTCATCAATGAATTCGGGGTGAGCGAATCGCACTGCGCACCTCGAGTGATCAAGTTTCCATGTCCTCCACTCGTAGCGTCTCAATGTTAGGATGCACTAGAGAGTACATGATTATATCTTCGTCATCATCCTCGTCTTCTTGTCCTCCTTTTTCAGGAATTGAAGGCAAGAGACTCTGCTTCTCTTCACCTTCAGCAGCATCTGTAGCAGGTGGAGAGACAACATTTTCAATTGAAGGTTCAGTTGTCTCTGCTGCTTTACATCCCTCAGTTGTTTCTTGTACAACTGTGTCTTCGGATGATATCAGCTGCACATCATCAACAGACTTAGTCGTTTCATCGATTACTTTAGGAGACTGCTCTTCTTGATTTCTAGCAGTCTCTTCTTCCTTTTCCAGCTGAGTGGCAGACTCAGCTATCTTCTCAAGATCGGATTTCTTGACCAACCTTCGTTTTCTAGATGGGAGCAGTGGAACCTCTGGTTCAACATCCTCAGGTTCCTCAAAGGTGAAGGCTTTCTGAGTTTTCTTAGAGGCAGTTGCCTTTCTTGTCTTGGCAGTCCTATTCTTCCTTATGGATGGAGAAAGGGATTTGAGGTTCCTTCTTAGCCTCTGATGCAGGGGAAGGAGTCTCGGCTGTAGGGACAGGCGACTCGGTTGCACGGACAGGGGACTCGGCTGCAGGGCAGTGCATCTTTTTTCTTAGGCTGCAGGAGCGGCTTATTCTGAGTCACAGGGCGCCTTTCTTCTTTGGAGGAGGGTAGCGGCTCTGTCTTCGGTCGCTAATTCCCCTTACTTGTGTCAGCTCTCTTCGCATGAGCTCTCTTCTGGGCACCTGAAAGATTTTCCCGGAACATCCTCTTATTCACGTGAAACGGTTTTACATGGCGAAGGGCAACACCTTTCACTTCCAGCAAGTGACCAATTACAAGACCATATCCAAGTGATCCTCCAAAATATCCATCCTCCTTAAAGGTCTTGTTCATCACATTCTGGCAGAGTCTGCTGTATACGAACTTAGCCCAGTTAACCTTCTTGCCCTGCATGATCGTAGCCATGACGATCAGCTTAGTCTTTGACAGCTGGTTGAAGCTGCCAAACCTCATATCTACACACTTGGAGACGACATCCATTAGCTTATGATAGTCGTCCTTCAGCAATTTCATGTCAGCTGTGTAGACTACCTTAGCAGCATACTCAGGTTTGGCTACTTCTTTCCATGCAGTAGTCAAGTCCACATCAGCTTCATGTATCTCATTTATGCCTTCTGATGGCAACAAGCAGTGCTCAGCAAGGTCCTTAGTACTTATTATGATGTCATTGCGGTGGACAGAAGACTTGATTCCTTCGTCCTGCACCTCCGCGTTGACATAAAACATCGCTACCTCCTCAAGGTAGGTGAGGGAATACTCCATGTTTAGAAAAGCCTTGAGACCTGACTTTTCTAGTATCTCAGCGATTTTCAGAACAAGGGTTTCATCATAACCCTGCTTCACCATTCTTTCGAAGTCAACTGATGATCCTGAGTGGATTTGCTTGGAAAGCTTGATATAGTCAATTTTTGGTGCCATTTTTAGAGAGTTTTACCGATTAAAAACTGTAGAACATGCTTGAGAATACTTAGTATTTCCGAGAGAAAAGAGAACTTTTGTTTGCCTTTGCTTTGAAGATGAACAGTTTTAGTAAGATAGAGAGAAGGCTGAAAACTGTATATATAAGGGTTATGAAAGGACATGTCTTCAGATTTTGAATTTTTGATCGAGATCAACGGCTCAGATTAGAACGTCAAAACCACATTTAATTCCTCGCATTTAATGTGGCAGCATTTATATCCAATCATATGCTTACTATGTAGCTTTTTCTTGTCTTTCGTCATTATTATTACGCTGAAGTGATCCTTAAAAACATTCCCGCTCATTTAAAAAGATCAGTGTTTTTGTCACTTAGTTCATATATGACTCACTTATATCAAATATGACTTAACTCTACTTCTCTTCTTTTCATTAAGTGACTCGGTTGTCACTAACTCGATACAACCGACTTTCCGATATGATTGTTTCACTTGGCCGATTTGTGAAACTTGCTCTTTTCTCATTTTCTCATCGACTATCTCTGTCACGATTGAGTCTTCTGAGTGTTAACTCACTCAATTAACCCTAGCTCATTCTTAAGCTCTTCAAATCTAGATTCACATAGGGGCTTGGTAAATAAGTCGCCTAACTCGCTACAGTTGAGATATACTCCAAAGTTATGTCTTTATTTTCAACATGATCTCTTATAAAATGATATCGATATCAATGTGCTTTGTTCTTGAATGCAACACAGATTCTCGAGTGATTTCAATAGCACTAGTGTTATCACACATAATTGGAATACCTTTTTCTTCAATCTCATAGTCCCTTAGTTGTTGTCTCATCCATAAGACTTGGGCACAACAAATTTGCCGCATGACTATGTACTCTACTTCACCGTGAATGTGGCTATTGAATTTTGCTTCTTGCTAAACCGAAAACCAATCTATTTCCAAGCATTTGACATGTACCGATGTACTCTTCATGTCAACTCTACATCCAAAGATAGTCCTCGAGTCCGAGTAATCAATAAGCTTGAATCCACCTTCCTTTGGATACCATAAGCCAACTTCCGGCATCCCTTCAAATACCTTAGATTCTCTTAGTCAGAATCGTGTTCTCCTTTGGTGCAGATTGAAATCTTGCACTTACACCTATTGCAGAGGTGATGTCTGGCCTGCTGGCTGTTAAGTAGAGCAATGATCCAATAAGTACTCTATATCTGGTTTGATCTACAGCCTTGCCATTTGCATCCATGTCCATCTTGACTGGTGTGTTCATTGGTATTTTCACAGAAGACTTCTCTTCCATACCAAATTTCTTCATTAAATCTCTGGTGTATTTTGTTTGACTTATGAAGGTTCCATCCTTCAATTGCTTGACTTGAAGTCCTAGGAAGAAAGTCAGCTCTCCCATCATGCTCATCTCAAATTTACTTTGCATGAGGTTTGAGAACTTATCACACAGCTCCTTGTTTGTGGATCCAAAAATGATATCATCCACATATATTTGAACAAGCAGTATACTCTCTTCATCTTGAATTCTGAAGAGTGTTCGATCTACTTTTCCTTTGGTGAATCCATTGTCAGTTAGAAATTGGGACAATGTACCATACCATGCTCTTGGTGCCTGTTTCAATCCATATAATGCTTTCTTGATCTTGTGCACTTTATCTTCAATAGTCTTCTGCTCAAAACCTGAAGGTTGTTCAACATAGTCTTCTTCCTCTAACATCCATTTGATACACAGTGAAGTTCTTATGCGCAGCATAGGCAAGAAACATCCTTATTGCTTCCAATCTTGCAACATGAGCAAAGGTTTCATCAAAATCTATACCCTCTTCTTGGCAATACCCTTTGGCTACCAATCTTGCTTTGTTTCTCACCACAGATCATTCCCCATTCATCTTGTTTCTAAAAACCCATTTTGTGCCAATAACATTTTGATGGGTTGGTCTCTGCACCAATTCCCAAACCTTGTTTCTTTCAAATTGATTCAGCTCTTCCTGCATGGCTTGAATCTAATGTGTGTCATCCAATGCTTGAGACACATCTTTTGGCTCTATTTGGGAAATAAAATAAGTAAACATTGCTTCATGATGTGCTCTGGATCTGGTTCTTATGCCATCTCTTACATCTCCAATTTACTAACTCTGGTGAATGGTCTCTCAGCCATCTCACATCAGGTTGGAGCAAGTCAGCAGGATTCAGTCGTCTCGCAGCTAAGTTGTCTTGTACAGCTCTTTCATTTTCATTCAGCTATAGACTTTCCAGCTGTCTTTGAGATTCAGATATTTCATCTTCATCTGTGTTGATTGCTCTTACTTCAGCTTCAACATAAGGACTCTTCTGCATAGTTGGTTGATTCAACTTGTCAGCTAACTCTTCAATGTCTTCTCCATTCACATTGGGTTCATCAAAAACCACATGGATATCTATAGGCTTTGCTCTGAGCTGAGTATCCCAAAAAGATACCTTCATCAGCTTTAGCATAAAAATCCTTCAAATTATCATTGCCATTGTTATGGATGAAGCATTTGCATCCAAATATCCTAAAGTACCCAACATTTGGCTTTATCCCTGTCCAAATGTCACAGGGAGTCTTAGTTAATTGCCTGTTAATTATGCATCTATTTTGAGTATAGCATGATGTGTTTATGGCTTCAGCCCAAAATCTCTTAGGCAATCCAGCTTCAGCTAACATGGTCCTTGCAGCTTCCTTGAGAGTTTTGTTCCTTCTTTCAGCTACTACATTCTACTGTGGAGTTCTTGCTGCAGATAACTCATGAGCAATAACATTTTCAACACAATACTGAGTAATTATCCCATTGACAAACTCAGTTTCTCTATCAGACCTTATCTTTATAATGGTTTGGCTCTTTTCATTTTGAACTCTTTTCATCAGCGAGGTAAGTTCTTGCAAAGTTTCCTTCTTTTTGCACATGAAGATTGTCCATGTATATCTTGAATAATCATCTACCACCACTAAGGTGTATTTCTTTCCACTTATGTTGGCTGGTTCAATCTGACCAAATAGATCCATATGCAATGGATGTAATATCCTTGTTGAAGAAGGACTTGCTTGCCCTTGAATGAAGATTTTATTTGATTTCCCATCTGGCATGCATCACATACGCTTTGTTTCTTGTACACTGAGTCTGGCAATCCTTCCACAAGATGATTCCTTGGAAGCTTGTTGATTGTCTTGAAGTTCAGATGCTCAGCTTCTTATGCCACAACCAACTTGATTCGGTTGTGCTCTTTGCTAACGACAAGTGCTTGGTGTAGCAAAGTAGACCAATCTACCATATACATATTCTTCTGTCTTGATCCTTGCAGCACTATTTCATTCGATTCAACATCTTTGATCTGGCACACTCCCATATTGAATCCAACATTGTAGCTTGTCACAGAGTTGGCTGATGCTTAGCAGGTTGAAGTTGAGACCTTCAACATAAGCAACATCTGTGATTTCCAATCCATTCTTCTTGATAGATCATGTGCCTTTGATTTTGCCTAGAGCTTCATTTCCTCCAAATATGACTTTTGCACCTCGAATATCCTTGAATCTTGACAGGTTTTTCTTGTTTCCTGATATATGTTTGGAACAACCACTATCCATGTACTAGGTTCCTTGGCACTCAGTTGTTCCTTGAACCTGCAATTAAGGAAATCAGTTTTTAGGCACCCATACTTTCCTAGGTCCTGAGGGGTTAGTGCTGTAAGATGATCCAACCAACCTATAGCCAAAGGACTTGACTCTAAGAGGTTGCCATCTAATCAGTGCCATAATCGTAGTGCACATTAGCAAATTGCTTGGGGGTTTTAGGTTCATACAGCTGTCTCTTTTGTCTTGGTATACATGTGTGTGCGTTTTAGCAATTGCTTTCTTGGGGTAGTTGTGATTTTTTGAGTGTAGTGCATGGGTGCATAAGTGTCCGATAATAGCTCTTTTCCCTT
Organism: Rehmannia glutinosa; assembly: GCA_016081115.2. Lineage (NCBI taxonomy): Eukaryota > Viridiplantae > Streptophyta > Magnoliopsida > Lamiales > Orobanchaceae > Rehmannia > Rehmannia glutinosa. The sequence continues at coordinate 20,983,724 of CM071937.1, read as the reverse complement.
TGGAAAGACCTTTGCCGAGGTTTAGGTCTCCGCCATTTAGGCTTGTATTCATTGGTATTTGCTGAAATTTCACATTGTTCCAATCAGCTTGGTTTGGGTAGTTTCTACCATTCCCATCATATGTATTTCTCTCGTGAAATCTCCTGGGGTTTCGGTAGTTCTGTTTTGCTTTTCACAGATTTTTTGTTGAGTTTGCTTTGAGTAACTCTCACGCGATTTCTTCTCACCGTCCTCTCAAAGATACTCAATCGGGTCGTTTTTCTTTCCCTTCATATCCAAGGCCAGTTTGTTTGTGATTGTGCTTAGGAGTGAATATGGGTGCAACATTTGGTGTTTTGGATTTTTGAGATGATTCATTGCTTGACGATTCTTTTTCCAAAATCACTCTTGGAGTTTGACTGTGCACAAAGGAATTGAATCCTATGCCTGTCTTATCTCATTCTTTTTGACTCATGATAAGATCATCCAATGATTTGGATGCCTTTGTAAATGAGGCATCACATTTTTGAGGTCTTTTTCCCTCTTTTCTATAGCAGCTATCTCTGCTATCATTTTGGCATTCTCGGCCTTGACTTTGTATTCTCATCACTATGTGACTTAGAGTACTCGGCTCCTTAGTCGATGTGAGTTTTAGCTTTTGAGTGGGCTGTTTTCCTCATTTAGAAGTGTGTGTGAGGATTTAATGTGCTCAAAATCTTTCATTATTTTGCCTAATGAATCATAAAGATCAGTGGGTCATGAAGTGTGTGTGTATCATAGTCACTATCACTTGAATCTGAATGAGATGAGTTAGAGTGTACCTCATCTTCTTGGTCTGATTGATCTTGTTCTTTAGCCATAAGGCGATTCATGGCTTCTTCTTCGAATCACTTGAGTAGTCGATCATGGCTTCTTCTTTAGAATTAGCTTTGTCTCAATAGGTCTCGGCACCAACATGGCTTTCTTTCTTTTTTCCCGCTCTTCTTTCTCAAAGACTTTTCTTTCTTCTTCATTCCTATATTTGTTGATAGTGGATAGGAACAATCAACTCGCAAAATGTCCTGTTGTCTATAGTTCCAACACAAGTTCTCATCTCTTTGATCGACTCTTTTCTCATTGGGTTATCGCTCTTGACGATATTCTACCCTACCTTGTTTCTTTTATAGTTCTTATTAAAGAACTTGTTGAATCTTTTAACCATTAGGGCAATTTCCTCCTGGTCTATGCTTCCTTTGGTTCAGCTCTCTTTCCATCCTTGACTATCAAGATGCAAAACTGTCTTGGGTACAACTGTCTCCTCTTGCTCTTTTCTTCTCAGCTCAAACTCATAGGCTTTAAGGTCTGAGAATAGCTCATGGTTGGATGTTCTTGAGAGGTCCATTGAATGTCTCAGAGCCATAGTATTCATTTCCCATTCAGCTGGGAGGCTTCTTATTATCTTCATAAACATTTCCTTTTGTGTATATTCCTTCCCAAGAGTTGAAAGTTCATTTGTGATTTCAAATGAATCGGCATCCAAATGATCCATGGATTCACCTCGGAGCGTTTTGAAATTTTCAAATTTTTGAACAAAGAATGACAATTTATTTTCTTTAATTTTCTCCGATCCTTCACAAATTAAAGTTAGCTTATTCCGCATTTCTTTTGCTATTTTGGCAGGATTTGACTTTATTAAACATTGCTTTGTCCAAAGTCTTGTAAAGTATGTCCTTGGCCACATTGTCCAAGTTGTATCTCCTCCTATCCTCATTAGTCCATTCAATCCTTGTTTTTTCAACCATGGCTGGTCTTTCCTCTGCGGCCTTCTTTCTCCTTCAAATTGCAGCTCTTATTGCGATCGTGTTCACTTTCAATATTTGTAGTGGCCCATCCTCTATTACAAACCACATTTCATCGTGTAGAGCAGATAGATGAGCCTGCATACGAATTTTCCAATCATCAAATTCTTCAACAGTGAACATAAGAATGTGTGAACATCGGTCCCAATGGGTGTGAGTAAGGTTTAGAATGGGGGGTTGAATAAACCTTACCAACTTTTTGATTTTAGTCCTTTTAAAACTATTACAGAGTTAACTCAAATAGTTGTGTCCTTGACGGACAATTAAGTTGGTTATTAAGCTAAGTTAGCCACTCAACGGACTTTCGATAGAGCCATTGATAGAATAACTCATTGCTTAACCCGAACTTTAACTTGGTTGTGTTGGTCTTATCAGCGGAAGACTTAACACCATTTGAATTGTTTTAAGCTTGTTTTAACACTTGATTTTAGCACTTGGTTATTAATACGTTGGATAGGAAATATGAGTTTATCAGCAAATATGATGTAAGTATGCAGAAATTTAAATGAGCTGAAAATAAATGACACAGTTAATTTTTATAGAGGTTCGAAGATGGGGTAATTATTCTAATATTCTCTTCTCCAACTCCTGGAGGAATCCACTATGTAACAGATCAGTTTACAAAGCGGTGAACAGTCTAGAGACAACCTTGGTCACAGAGCTGGCTTCTCTTGCGACTCAGCTTCTTCACAGTGCAGTTGTCTTGCTACTTCAGCTCACTTTCTCAAACTCTTGGATTTGATCACGAAGACCTCCAATAACTTGATACTGGTTCGACCTTGAACCTTCCTACAATCCTCCTTGGAAAGTAGACCCCTTTTGATTTAAAAAGTTTCCTCTTCACCAGATTTGAAGTTGTCTTTCCTTCACAGCTTGTGTTGGATCGATTTCCTTCGAGTTTCAGGCTTCAGGATTCGCTTGAATATACTTGAGAATATTTGCAGGTTAATAGCATGAATAATGCTTGATTTGTCAGGTGTGCAAGGTAACCTTTTCTCAATGAATTTCCTTAGCCTTTTATAGTGAACTTTTGAAATTTTGCCCGTTGAAGAGATAGGCTAATTTTAAAAGTCACTTGTGTTCGTTGGCTTGTCTTGTTGCAGTCCCTGATGTTGACATTTCCTCGTATTTAATGTCTTGCGATTGCGGCGTTTCGACACTTGTGCGATGCTTCCCATAGGTTTGTTCTTTTTGCACACAACTCGAACTAACACTTTATCTCGACAACTTTAACTTGTTACCATTCTCGAAAATAACATTCTTGCTTTCATCAACGGATCGATTGTCTTGACTTGATCATAGTCTTTTATTCCCCAGGTGACTTGAGTTAGCTTCCAATCTTTGGATGATTCATCTATCACTTCAACTTGAGACTTGGCATTTTGATTTGACTTGACTGACTCTTCACACAACTGATTCACAGCTGATACACCTTCAGTCGAGTTCTTGACTTTCCTTCTTTGCCATACTCGGTTGTCTCACAGCGGAGTCTTCACTTCAGTCTTCAGTTGACTTGTTGTATTTCTAGGCATAACTGACTTGACTCAGCTTTTCTAGCCCTATCTATTACAATGTAAATTACAAGGAAAATGGGGTGCCAACTTTCTAGTTTAAGTTTTACATGGTATCATCAAAATCTACAAAATAAATTTCCCAACACCATACATTGTTGGAGTCACCCTACCCTTTTAATTTGCTCTACCTTTTAGTATTAATCCCCATGGATAGAGCATATATAGGTGGTGTTTTTTCAACCCTGGTTATAGTTGGGAAGGTTCTAGATTCAATCAACGAAGTCGAAAACTAAATAATAAGAGAAAGAATAATGTTTTTGTATATGTAAATTTAGCAGATTATTAATTTAGCACATTATTCTCAAATCGGGATTGACCAAAAAACTTATTTAAGTGAATTTATTAATTAATTGAGTATTAAATTATCGTTGGTCTACTGTAATTATGATTTTATTATTATTCACACATCGATTCTATTTTTGTTAGCAATGGGGATAGTAGGAGAGGGAACATGAACTCAACTGAGATTGAACTTGAGTCAATTACCCTGACAACACAAGTCTCTACCACTAGAGTACAAGGAATTGTATTTTCAATAACAAAGAATAATATCAAATGTACAATTAATACCATTTTGGAAAATGAGCTTAGAGCCCAATTTACATGGTTTAGATTTAATTGCACATGTGCATGCAATTATAGCCGAAGGACACATATTTCATGCCTAGTAGCCAATAATTACTAAGCCTTTAATACGTTTTTTTTGGGCTAATCATAAGCTATGAGAAAAAATATCAAGTGTCCCACCTCTTGGTTGCATGCATGTGAAATCACATGTTTATGATTTTTTTCATATCATTACATCGCCAACTAATCCTACTATTTACGAATCAAAATAAAATTAATTTGTTCATAATGTATATGCCAAGTCAGGCCAGCCCGCAGGGCCAAATAGTATTAAGACCAATATTATTGGGGCCCGGTCCGGCCCATAAAAATATGCTGGAAAAATTGGCTGGCCAATGTTCATTTCGGACCTCTAAAAATACAATCCAGTCCAGTCTTTGTATCGGACCGATTGGGCCAAAATTAATAGCTCTAAATTATGTGGTCGACGCTAAATGGACTCCGAACAATTTAGAGAACCTTTTTTTGGAACCAACAAATTATAAAACCTAAATGAACCTAAATTAAGAGTTTGCAACCAAGCTCTCAGTTTTGCCCAATAATAGCTAATAAGTACTATGGCTTACTTTATTCACCAATTTGTTTATTCTAATATTTAGAAGGAAAACAAATTATTTCTTATAAGGCAGTGAGGTCCTAAAGCCTTACACTGTGAGGTCTAAAAACAGGTCTCGGAGCCCCGTATCCGACCCAAACTGGGGAATGGATCCAACCCAAAAAATGGACCATTGATCCCCCTGACAACCAAGTACAGTACCATCGTCCAGATGATGACATTTGGCACACTCACATTAGTCAGGGATATCTATAAATACATTGCTACAGTAACTTGATGGTAACTATTCATTCTGTCACTTTTACTATTTACTTTTACATTTACTCGTCTTCATACCCCCGTACCTCACAAACTCGGTTTGACTTAGGCATCGGAAGGCCTTAGCCGGGACCACCCCCCGGCTAGCCTGACGTGTGTTCATCTATTTCAGGTCACTTAAGAACTCAAACCTGGTTACCGAAAGTCCGCGAACCGAAGGTAACTCACTGATGTAAATCAGTTGGCGCCGTCTGTGGGAAACTTCTTTTCCCTTTAACTCGAAAGGAGGTACGGAAGGATGGAGACCCCATTGAAGCATGTTCAAAAGGGGGTGCTAGAGACCCCCAAGAAGGATAAGGAGGTGCTACAACCAGAGTTCTCCTCCTCTCAATCTATCCCGGATCCTCTGGATACGGGGAGGAAGGATCCCGACCAAATGATCTCTATGAGAAAGGAGGACTTTGAGAAGCTGGTCCTAGAGAGAAGTAAGTAGCTCACGAAGGAGAGAGACAGAGAGAGAAGGGTTGCCGACCTTGACCGCATGGTAGGGCTGACAAAGGATAATGATGGTCATAAGCACCTGGGTAAGAGGGGTATCCCAGGAGGTCTTGAGCAAGAGGACGAAGCCGAGAGCAGGACCCCTCCTCCAAGACCCAGATCCCCTGAGAAAGCGGGATTAGGGGTCGAGGGTTGGTTGTGCCCATGACGCGAGTACCACTAGGCGATAACTTGCAGGAGCTTAGTGAGAAAATTGAACTCGCCACTAAGAAGTTGGAGGAGATGAAGAGAAGGGGGGCAGTTACGTCTCTACAAAAGAGAGGATCTCTTTTTTGTGAAGGGATCTTGACGGAGGTAGTGACCCCGAATTTCAAGCTCCCAGACCTACCTCGGTATGATGGAAGCAGGGACCCCAAGAATACCTAACGTCATTCGAACATATGATGCAGCTATATGGGCAATCAGACGCTATTAATGCCCGTATCTTTATCACTACTCTATCGAGTCGAGCTCAAGAGTGGTTCACGGGCCTACTGCTGGGTACCGTGGTGTCTTATGAGCAATTGGTGAGGAAATTCCTTTTTCATTTTGCCAGCAAGAAGAAGGCTAAGAGATCGGCCACGTACCTCTTTACTATTCGGCAGGGGGAGAAAGAACCTCTTCGAGACTTCATTAACCTGTTCAACAATGAGGTTTTGGAGGTCGATGAACTAAGAATTGAAATGATGATCAGTATCATGATTCACGCTCTGAAAAAGGGACCTTTCGTATCGGTGTTATCCCGGGACCCCTTAGGCGATGTTGAAGGCTTGATGGAGATGGCACAGAGATACATACACGAGGAAGAGATGAACTCCCTAAAAGATCACGAGTGGTCCTAGAATGCAAGAACCAAGGACAAGAGAGAGCCCAAGGAGCCGAGTCGGCACAGATCTGAAAAAGATCACGATAGAGATCCACCAAAGTCGGACGGACCAAAATTCCAAAACTACACCCCCTTGAACGGTCCTAGGTTGCGCATCTTGATGGCCATCGAGAACTCAAGGTTGGTGAGGTGGCCAAAGAAAATGAGATGCACTCCAAATAGGCGGAACTCAGATAAATATTGTTATTTCCACAAAGACCATGGGCATGACATGGAGGATTGTTTCCAATTGAAAGACAAGATTGAGAGGCTCATTCAACAAGGGTACCTCCAGCACTTTAGGACACAAGGTGAACCACTTCATAAGCAAGACCAGGCGAGGAGGTCCTGCGGTAGGTCCCAGGAGCGTTACGCATGATCCTCGTCGAAGAAAGAGACCCACGGATCGACACTTTACGGGCAAGATAATTTGCCTCGGAAGGGGGTAATACACGTGATAGCCAGGGGACCAACTAACGGGGATTCACAGAGAGCTCGGAAGAGGTACGCAAGAGCAACAAGCCAGAGGTTGTGATAGGCCATCAGGTCAACACGATCCAAGGGCCCTCGATTACTTTTGACCACGAGGATCTTCAAGGATTGGACCTGGAGCATAATGACTGCATGGTTATTATGATGGATGTGGCAAATTTTGCCGTGCAAAAGGTCTTGGTGGATAGTAGCAGCTCAGTGGACGTTATATCCCTGAGTGTGGTAAGGAAGATGGATCTTGGGATAACATCAATCAAGCCAGTGGGGACCCCTCTCACGGGGTTCGGGGGTCATGAGGTCGTACCCCTGGGTACAAACGACTTACCCACCTCTCTATGTGAAGAGTCATGTAGAAGAACTTTCATGATTAAGTATCTGGTGGTGGAGGTGTCTTTTTCCTATAACATAATATTGGGCAGACCAACTATTCCAAGCCGTGGTGTCTACTTACCATCTAAAAATAAATCCCACGAAGTTTGGAGTTGGAGAAGTCCGGGGGAACCAGCAGATGGCTAGGGAATGCTACAATTTATCTCTGAAATAGAGCGAAGTAAAGAGGGCCACCCCGGGACCCACGAGGCAAGCATGCTTCGGGGAGCCGAGCTCAAACAAAAAGTCCAAATCGGAAGATTATAGAATGGATCCGGTGGAAGAGTATCTCGTAGTTCAGTTGGATCCGAGCGACCCAGCAAAGACAACGAGGATCGGGTCGCAAATGACCCCGACCCAAGAGCTCATGATGATTGAATTTCTGAAAAAGAATTACGATGTGTTTGCTTGGGAACCGGCGGACCTAGAGGGAATAGACCCGGAAGTCATTGTTCATCGCCTAAACATTGATCCCGTTGTAAAGCTAGTAAAGCAGAAGAAGAGAAATTTTGGGGCGGAAAGGAACAAAATAATAGAGGCCGAGGTCAGCAAGCTGCTCCAGGCGGGGCACATTGTTGAGGTGCAGTTCGTGGATTGGCTCTCTAACATCGTGATCGTGCCAAAAACGGATGGAAGATGGAGAATGTGTACCGACTTTACGGATCTGAACAAAGCTTGTCCTAAAGACCCGTATCTACTCCCTCGCATTGTCCAAGGTTAGCATCAGATATCAATGGCTGAGGAGGTTAGAGAAAAGACCTCATTTGTAACAGATACCGGGGTCTACTATTACAAGGTCATGCCATTCGGGCTCAAAAATGCGGGTGCCACCTACCAGAGACTTGTCAATATGATGTTCAAAGATCTCATCAGAGTAACCATGGAGGTATATGTGGACGATATATTAGTAAAAAGCGAACAAGAGAATGACCACTTGAACCATGAGAAAGTACAAAATGAAACTCAACCCAACGAAATGCATCTATGGGGTGAGAGGTGGAAAGTTCTTAGGTTATCTCGTCAACGAACGCGGAATAGAAGCAAATCCCAAAAAAATTAGGACAGTTCTCCAGATGGCATCGCCTAGGAGCGTCAAGGAGGTCCAGAAGTTTACAGGAATGGTAGCATCCTTGAACCGTTTCATTTCCAGATCTGGATATCGTAGTTTACCCTTCTTTTCTACTCTCAAAAATGTGAAAAATTTTGAGTTGACGGATCAGTGCGATAAAGCCTTTCAAGAGCTCAAGGCGTACCTGACCTCACCTTCTTTGCTCGCAAAGCCGATTAAGGGAGAACCCCTTTACCTGTATCTCGCGTTCTTACCTCATGCAGTGAGCTCAGTGTTGGTAAAGGAGAGCAAGGGAGTTCACCAACCGATCTATTATGTCAGTAAGGTTCTTCAGGGGGCGGAGGAATGGTACTCTGAGGTCGAGAAGTTAGCCTTGGCCTTGATGACCTCAACTCGGAAACTCCGACCTTATTTTTAGTCGCATGTGATTATCGTCTTGACCAACCAACTGCTAAAGCAGATCTTGGGAAAACCGGATCTTGCGGGCTGCTTAGTTAAATGGTCAATAGAGTTAGGGTAATTTGATATCAGGTACCAAGCAAGAACAACCATAAAGGCTCAAGTCCTGGCTGATTTTCTGATAGAGATGTCAAATCCGATTGAGCCCATCCCAGAGACTTGGATGCTTCATGTCGATGGCTCAGCGGTAGTAGAGGGAGGCGAAGCCGGAGCTGGAATTTTACTGCAGGGTCCAAATGACCTAGAATTGGAGATCGCATTAAAATTGGAGTTTGGAGTGACTAACAACGAGGCGAAGTACGAAGCCTTGATAGCAGGCATAAAATTGGCCCAAAAATGTCAAGCAAATAAGCTAGTGGCCTACACGGATTCACAGTTAGTGGCGATGCAGGTCCAAGGAGAGTATGAAGCCAAAGAAAAGACCATGGTAGCATACTTGGAGTGAGTAAAGCAACTAATCGAAAGCTTTGAGCAATTTCAACTTCACTAGGTTCCAAGGGCAAAAAACAGGCGAGCCGATGCATTGGCAAAATTTGTAAGTAGTATCACAGGGGTTAGCTCCAGAAAAGTGGTCGTCCTAACAGCTGAATAACCCGAGATCGGATCTGAAAAAGAGCCGATTGGCATATGCCCCACGGCGGGTCTTGTGCTCAAGATCTCATGTTCCGAGACCTGGATGGAAGACATAAAAAACTACCTCCTACAGGGTCACTTACCAGACGACCCCCTAGAGGCGAAGCGCCTCCGGGTAAAAGCATCCCATTTTTGCATATTTGATGGGAACCTCTATAAGAAATCGGTAACTGGGATCATGCTCAAATGTTTGGTTCCAGAAAGGGCCGCGTACGTGATGCAAGACATCCATGAAGGGTGTTGTGAGAATCATTCAGGTGGAAGATCACTAGCTTTAAAGGTCATGCGCCAGGGTTATTTTTGGTCAACATTAGTGCAAGACACCGCTGAGTTTGTCAAAAAATGTGAGAAGTGCCAGCTACACTCGAACCTGTCGCATCAGTCGGCTATACCAATGACCTCAATACCCATAACGTGCCCATTTGACCAGTGGGGAATCGACATCTTGGGTCCTTTTCCACTAGCCCGGGCACAAAAGAAGTTTATTATCGTTGTTGTTGAGTATTTTTCTAAGTGGATAGAAGTGGAGGCCTTAGCAAAGATCACAGAAACCGAAGTCATGAACTTCCTGTGGAAGAATATAGTGTGTAGATTTGGAGTACCTAGGATCTTGATCTCAGATAATGGAACCCAATTTCAAGGAAAGAAGATAGTGGCATGGTGTAATGAAATGAAATCCAGCAGAACTTCACCTCGGTGGGAAACCCGCAAGCCAATAGGCAAATGGATGTCGCGAATTGCATAATCCTATAGCACCTAAAGACGCGCTTGGAACAAATGAAGACCTATTGGGTTGATGAGCTCCCGGGAGTACTATGGGCTTATAGAACGACCCCGAAGATGGCTACGGGTGAGACGCCCTTTTGCCTCTTGTACGGTTCGGAAGCAGTGATCCCGGTGGAGATTGGGGAACCCACTCATAGGATCGAGAATTATGATGGAGTTGAGAACCGAGAAAACAGAGCAGTTGATCTGGACCTCATAGAAGAGAAGAGAGAGCACGCCCATGGAAGGATCCTTCTGGCAAAAGCCAGATTGATGAATGAGTACATCAAAAGAGTGAAGAAGAGGAGTTTTCAGGTTGGAGACCTCGTCCTGAAAAAGGTTGAGGTATCCAAGCACGTGGGAAAATTAGATCCCAATTGGGAAGGCCCGTATAAAGTTGTCTGAGTCTCTGGAAAAGGGGTTTACTGTTTGGAAGACTTGCAAGGCAATAAGCTCCCTAGGCATTGGAACGCTCAGAATCTGTGAAGGTTCTACGCTTAGTGCGGATAACCCGCCTTTGCTGATCTTTTATTTTGCTTTTTTATCTAAAAATTAGGGGAGATTTTATAACCCTGTGTTTTGTTAAGAGTTATAGAGGTCATAAATTATAAGACTTAAACTTATATAGCTCATTATGAGCATTTTTTGTTAGGGATAAAGGGCGCGTGTGCGCGAGTAGATAACCCTCGACCCCGTGTTTTGTTAAACCCCGTAGAGATCAAGTTACTGGCTCTCTTAATTGGAAATCGAAGTGATGTATATACTCATATAGAACGATGTGTCTGTGCAAAAATTAGAGAGGGATCCCAAGAGATCCCCCAACGCACAAGTGAGATCTCAAGATCTCATTAACTTTTGCAATAAAATGGATCTCAAGAGATCCTCCAGCCCACAAGTGGGATCTCAAGATCTCATTAACTTGTGTGACAGAGAGAGGGATCCCAAGTGATCCCCCAACCCATGAGTGAGATCTCAAGATCTCATTAACTTGTGCAATAAAAGGGATCTCAAGAGATCCTCCAGCTCACAAGTGGGATCTCAAAATCTCATTAACTTGTGTGATAGAGAGAGGGATCTCAAGAGATCCTCCGGCCCATAAGTGGGATCTCAAGATCTGATTAACTTGTGTGATAAAGAGGGATCCCAAGTGATCCCCCAACCCACAAGTGAGATCTCAAGATCTCATTAACTTGTGCAATAGAAAGGATCTCAAGAGATCCTCCAGCCCACAAGTGGGATCTCAAGATCTCATTAACTTGTGTGATAGAGAGAATGATCCCAAGTGATCCCCCAACCCACGAGTGAAATCTCATCTTGAGATCTCATTAACTTGTGGAATAGAGAGAGGGATCTCATGTGATCCCCCAACTCATAAGTGAGATATCAAGATCTCATTAACTTGTGCAGTAAAAGGGATCTCAAGAGATCCCCCAGCCCACAAGTGAGATCTTAAGATCTCACTAACTTAAGCAAGAACTATGAGATCCCTCAAGGAGGGATCCCGAGTTATCCCCCATCTCACGGGCGAGATCTCATACACAAAAGAGAAGGATCCCTAACTCACAAATGCGGGCTTAGGATCTCGATAACTTTAAGCAAGAACTATGAGATCTCAAGGACTTGAATAGAATTTACAGTTAAAAAAAAGATCTCAAGGGCATAAAAATTAAAGTCGAGCAAATAGAAATAGATCACAACGAACAAGATCTTAGTTACAATTGAGTAAGCCATATCATTCTAGAGTAACTGGAGTTGGGGTCCATGCCCTTTACAAAAAAAACCTTATCTCTAAAAACATGCCAAAACAAGGGTTCAAAAAGTCTAAGTGAGGCAGGTTATGTGGTGGGCCCCAAAAGGGAAGCAATGTCGAACAAATCATCTCCCTCATGGGTTTGATCTTAAGGAGATGACCCTTTGACTACGGGTTCGGGATCCTGAAGAAAGAAGCTGAACTCATGGCCTTCGAAGTCCTCATTTTCTTCCTCCCTGAGAGAAGTCTTCTCCCCATTGCCGTCCAACTTAGGGTCCAACTTGCTGAGATCGAAGTCGGCCTTGAACCCACCAAACTTATGCAGCTGCGATTGGCACTTATAAAAGCCCATGACCTCGAATTGGGCAGCCCTTTCCACCACGAGCCTATCAAACACCAGGTAGTTCTTGAAGTCTTTAGTCCCCCCCCCAGCCAAGCATCCCGGAGACTTTGGAAATACTCAGGGGAATTTAAAGCCTCCTGTTTTCCAGCTTCTTGACCTGCACTAAAGCTCTCCTGACCTTCGAGGGTCAAACGAGCTACCTCGTCCTGGGATAACTTCAAAGAGTCCTCGGAGGTCCTAGCTCTAAGATCGAGTTCCACAAGCTTAGCCTCCACCTGTTTAATACGCGAATCATACTCGGTCTTGGTATTGGCCTCAATGGTGGATTTCTCTTTTTTGAGCTTTTGAACTAGAACCTCGGCATCTTGGCACCTGATCCTCCAATGATGTCTCCGCAGTGTTAGATTATGTGCAACATTGGTGGCCTGAAATGGAAAAGAAAGCAGCATCATAGTGTGCTAAGAACCCAAAGAGATGTATTTTAAAATACAAGTGTAGGAGAAGGGGATACCCTCATGAGATCATGGGCAGCTATCTCCTCTAGCTTCATGTCAGGAATGACCCCCAGAATGACTTGATCTCGTGGAAAGATGCACCATTGATAGAGCTCTAGTGAGTCATCCCCCGCGCGGGTCTTCATAATGGAACTTTTGGGAAATGTTCCACTTGGGAACAACACGGGTACCTGAGAACTCTCTTGGAGGCCGTGAAGCTTCGGCATGAGCCTCCTCATGAGCTCGAGCTACCTTTTGTTGTCAATCCTCGATCTCACGAATAGCTATAGAGATCTCTTCCTCACTGGGCTGCTCTTTCTCTAGCCAGGCTTTCTTCTTCGCCTTGCCGCCGTCAGACCCCTTACTCTTGCTCCCACTGCGGCTATGAATTTTATTTTTCTTGCTCTTGGATTTCCCCTTATCTTTGGGGACATAGGAGCCCCCAGCTTTGATGGTCAGAATAGGGGTAGGGTCCTCAGTAGGGAGATCATGGGGAGAAGAACGGGCCTCGTGAGCAGGGCTCAAGAGCTCGTACCTCGGTAGGGCACCAAAGACACATCTTGGTGGCTGGGTCACTCGAATGAACCGAGGAGAAGGCGGAATGTTGAGCCCAAAGATCTCGCAAAGGCAAAGAAGAATAAGCTTCTATTTCTCTCACGATGACCTTGGCTACAAAATAAGTTTTCTGCAGACATACCGATAGAATACGCAAACATAACCATGAGAAATGACCTTGAAAAAGAATAGCGAGAAAAAAAGACAAACATAAATAGTTGCATTAACAGAGAGCAAGAGAAGCAAAATATAAATTACCAAGTGATTGGGTTCGGGAACAACAAAGAAGGCTAAGACCCACAACTAAAGAACTTCTTCTTTTTAGAGCTCTCTTATATCATAGAGGTGGGTCGTGAGTTTTTTAGAAACAAAATCCTTGGCCCAAGAACACTCACCTAGATCCGTGCGGACCCGAGGCTTCAAAACCTCCAAGCTCGAGGATCCTCCACCAAGGCGGGCCGGAGGAGCTTCAATAAAAATAAATCTCTATTTCCGGTTGCCGATGAGGATGGAAGGTGAGTTAAGAACTTGATATGGGGTCTTGAGGTCGATAGAAGAATCCGTGATCATTAGTTCGAGCAGACGTTGTAATAGAAAACAAAGACCGAGAAATGGGCTACGGAGGGGGCAACTTTAAAGTGTTTCATGAGTACTATAAAGCCTAAAATCATTTAACGGCATTTGGAGAAAATTGGGTAAGGCAAAGTCCTAATCGGATAAATTAGGTAAAGGCAACCCAACGTCGAGAGTGGCTAAATGAAGCGAGAAACTTGATTAGGGGAGGTCTATGCATACGGTCGTCTCGGCCGGGATAATTACTTTATACTGCGGGGAATAAAGTAGCGATGGCTTATTTGGGAGGCTTCACTCGCGAACCCTAGATTTTATTAACTCCCGAGTCTTGGATCGGGAGATCGGAAGGGGCCTCCCTGAACTGCACTGAAGGGCTATTTTTCTCGGTTCCCTAGAGGGTACGGTATTTATTGGCAAGGCTTGGAGGGGTCCAGTCACGCCCTCAGAACTCAAACTCAAGCTGGAACCCGAGCTAGAACCCGACGAAGAACCGTTTAGGGGGTCACTACGGGAGGTTGTTCTAGAGCCCATGTCTTATTGATGAAAAGAATGTTCAAATAAAAAAAAGGAGTGGAGGTAGGAGGTACCTGCTATATATTGGAGAAGACGGTCTAGGAGAGGAGAGAGGTCGCGAGATCAAATAGTAGCCCTGGAAGGAGACGAGCAAGGCGGAGGAATTTCGGGTTCGCGAGGTCTCACGAGACCTAATTTTTTACAGCAGCAGTAAAAAATGAATAGGTAATAGTCATTTTCACCCTATATATAGGGATGAAATAATGGCAGGCGATAATTATGGGGTACAAAAACCAAAGGGGCGCGACTCTTGGACTTCTTTTTATAACAAAATAATAACAATAATAATAATAATAATAATAATAATAATAATAATAATAAATTACTTATAGAAATTATATGCTTCGAGATCCGAGATGGGACTCGATCTCGACCTCGAGGTAAAATGCTTAAGTGGCGTGACCTATGAACGTGGAATTACCTCGGGTTCGCCGCTTTGTCTCAAACCTCGAGATCCCTCGAGTGATCTCAAGCCCGCAACAAACCAAGAAACCGGGAATAATGATAAGGTAGTGAGGTCCTAAAGCCTTACACATTGGGGTCTAAAAAGTCTCGAGCCTCGTATCCGACCCGCATGGGGAATGGATCCAACCCAAAAAGATAGACCATTGATCCCCCACAACCAAGTACAATACCACCATCTAGATGATGACACTTGGCACACTCACATTAGCCAGGATATCTATAAATATATTGCTACAAAGAACTTGATGTTAACTATTCATTCTCACTTTTACTATTTATTTTTACATTTACCGCCTTCATACCCCCCGCACCTCATGAACTCGATCCGACTTAGGCATCGGAGGGTCTTAGCGGGACCACCCCCGCTAAACCCGACGTGTGTTCATCTATTTCAGTCACTTAAGAACTCGAACCCTTAGCATTAAAAAGTCCGCGATCCAAAGGTAACTCACCGATCTAAATCAATTTCATATATATATATATATATATGGAATATATCTATATATATAAAGATTCATAAAGTTCCCTATAATTAGTAGAACTTTAAAAGAAATTTGTGTATTTAAAAAAAATTACTTTTATGCAAAATGTTAAAAATTTTGTAGAGGGAGCACTAACATTAAAAAGTGGTGTGCCACTTGATGGAACAATTACCAACAATGTGGAGGCCCAATTGCACTCTATAATTTGAAGAAATCGGCCCAGTAGATCGTTAAACCCAGATCACGTAGTTCTTAACATGTAAACGCAGATCAAGATTTGTTTGAAGTACACGCAGATGTACATGTAAACACCTAAAATGTTTTAGAGGAAATTACACAAAATACCTTTTATTTTGAAAAAAATGACAAAAATACCACCACATCCCAAATATACTCCATCCGATCAATAAACATGACAAATATACCCACATGTTTCTTACCTCTTCAATTTTTTACCTTCCATAAATCTGAAGAGGGGGCCGTGGACGGCGGAGGAAGACAAGATGCTAGCGGAATACATAAAGAGGGGAGGCGGAGGGAGGTGGCGGGGCGACGCCCGAAAAAAAGGCTTTGCTCCATTTATGGGAAGAGTTGTCGCCTCGGTGGATGAATTATCTCTGCCCCTCCGTCAAGCGCCACATCTCCCCGATGAAGAAGATCTCATTCTCCGCCTCCACCGCCTCCTCGGCAATAGGTACTTTTCCATACACACACACACACACACACACACACACACATATATATATATATATATATATCAAGCGATCGTAGTATATGGGTTTTTTATTTTCTGAGTTTATTAAACCATTGTTTTTTACAAACAAAGAAAGATTTTGGGGGAGCTCGCTATTTCACATGGAATGCCGAGTTCTACGGTGAGAGCTGATGGGATATTTTTGCCCATTATTAAGTCTTTGGCTTTGGTCTTTGAAAGTAAGCTTTAGGGACTCCTCGTCAAGAAACTAGGAGCTTTTCTAATTAATCCTTAATCCAATTAATTGGATTCCTAGCTTTCTTTTTTTTTGTGTTGAATGCAAATTTGAATAATTTGTTGATTTTGTGTTGCTGATGCATGATTTTTCTGTGTTCTTTTATTATTTTGTGATTTGAAGTTTTTCGTTTGTTTCGATGTTGTTTCGAAGTTGTTTCTTTTATGTTTCTTTGTTGTTTCTGGGTTTTCAAATATGTTATTGATCCTAAAAATTGGTATACTGCTAAAATATATATTAGGTTCTCTTTTGATGTTATAAACAATTTGAAGAACTAATTAACTGAAAACTATTTGAGGCTTTCAGGAAAACCCATTTTTGCTATGTATTTTCCATTTATTTGTTCTTTTTTATTGTTTTTGATTTGTTGTGTTATCTATCTGACTGTATATCTTTTTTTATTTCTTTTGTAGTGAATGTGGGATTTTTTGTTGCTTGTTATGCCGAGCACTTTATTGTTGGGAAGGCTATGGACGTTGAAGCGTTTGAGATAGAGAATGAACAAGCAAGAGTTAATCATCTGCTTCACAATCATGCTAAGTTGAAGCTGCAAAATGGTGATAATGATGAAAACGGCATTGAGATTCTACTTCCACTTCCTAATGATTTTAGAGAATTGTTGTTACGTAAATCTTAATGATGGTGTAATCAGTTGAACAATATATTTAAGTTTGGTATTTTTAGTAGTATGAAACTATTTGTATTTGATTAGCTTTCTAGGGTCTAGATTATTATCGGCTATTTTGATTTACAATATGTGGGATTGGACATCTTTGTTTCCGATAAGTCGCTTCCATTGTTTCCTTCATGTAGTATCCAAGCAAAGATTGATACATATCTTCATTCAATTCTTTTTAGTATCGCTATAGCATGTGAGGAATGAATTTCATTCATTTGAAACTTGTTGCATGTGCAAGTCTTTTTTTCAAGGTCCAGAACAAATGTTTTGTCAGCATCTATGAATTTAAAGATAAAATTACTTGATCTCTTCACCTGAAACATAATGAAACATGTAAGAAATAATTGTGAAACGGGGGATCATGTGATAAAAGTTTGTAGTAAATTGATTTTAAATTTAGAGAAATAGTGTAGTTTTCCCCCATATACTCTTCAGCTTTTTTTTGGTCATCCTTGTAAATGTTGATCTTGTTTCATTTCGATGTCTGCATCCCTAATCTTGAACTAAAGATCTCACGTACTCTAACAAAGTTGTTACTAGTAGGTCTTTCCCCGCTACAGTTGATGCATTCAATAATTCTACGATGTTGGAAGTCAATACAAAGTATTTTTTGGTCTGACAGTGGAGTCGTGTCCATTTCTCGTAGCCGATGATGGAAAAGTATGCTCAAATTTTCTGAATTGAATTTGTTGTTCCAAGATTTCTTTTAGGGTGTTGAATGTGCAGTCCATTGGAATCAGTATTCTTGTTATCTCAAAGTTGGTATACTCTCTATTTTCTTCCCATTGTCCATTGTGGCATACCACAACTGGGATTTGCTCCATGCAACTGTGGAATTCAATAAAAAGTTGGCTAAGTGAAACATATAAGAAACATAAATGAAACAGTATGAAACAACAAAGAAATAACAAACATGTTTGAAACAACAAAAAAACCAACGTAAAAAATGTTCGGGAATTTTGGCGGAGCGTATTTTTGTCAAAAATCAGCGGAAAAGCATATTTTTGGAAATGAACAATACATGGAGTGTATGTGCAGGGATTGGGCTTGAAAAATTGGGTATTCATGTCCTTTTCCTAATGTTTTAATTTCTCGACATTTTGGGCTCACACCATTTGGGGCTCGGCCTAATTCCAATATATTCTGATATCTCTATTCTTCTCTTGCATCAAATGGTTATTGGTCTAATTGCAAAATGAGGATATTAACTATATCTTAGTAACAAAGAATGACACTAAGTTTACGATCTTTAAATTTAGGACAATAACTTTAATATCTTGTGAATTGAGAACAAATTGAACCTGAATTGCCCAAATATGGGCTAATTGCCACGTGGACATCAAGGTTGACCCCGAATTGTTATGTGACAAAAATAATTACTTGTAAGTAAAATAAGTAAAAAATTACATATATATATATATATATCAAGTCACTTATAAATAGTAATCAAAACTTTTTCCCGCCTAAAAACACCATTCTAGAATTAATAAAATATAATTACAAAATGTAACATTAATTTTTGTAATTAGTAATTAATTTGAAAAATTTGTATGTATATATAATAACAAAGCATTATACAAAAATAAGCTTTTCAAATTATATTTGTCTTTCGTTTTTCTTTTGTAAAATATATCAAATTAATCATTTTTTTACGATTATCAGTTTGACACCTATATTGCACATATAAAATAAAAAATAAGCATAAAAATAAAGAATATAAGATATATTTGCTAAAATCTTATTTTGTAATGGGCTATAATAATTATACATTTGGGCTATTAGACACAATTTGTAAATTCATATATTTTGGTATTTGTGATATATAAACAGTTGTTATCTGGGATTTGGCGCATTTCTTTTTAATTATTGTATTTAAGTTTATTAAATTAAACTAAAAATACTTATTTTAATTGAAGAACATATATCATAATATGTATCCAAATATTATTTATATCACATATATCCATTCATAGAATGAGATATATATACGTAATAATAAATTAAAATTATGTTCATAATAGTGTTTTATATATAGAAAATTATTTTTAATATTTATTAACATACTTTACATGTTAATAGAAATTAGTTTTATATTTATAAACATATTTAAAATTCAACTTTCAAAGTTGTATATGTGGACTATTATATATGAATTTGTCTGTTTGATACTCTTTTTATATTTGTGATAAAAATAGAATACTTTTTTACTTTTGTTTTGGAATGTTTTATCTTTTTTCCAAAATTATGTTGCCTGATATAAAACATGATTTTTGTTTAATATATATATAATAAGTAAGCCGCTTATAAATAATATCTCAAAAAAATTCCGCCTATACCACCTTTCAATAATAGTAAAAATACAACTGCTACATGTAACGTCAATTTTGGTAATTAGTAAAGTAATTATGGGAAATATATGATTAAAAATCAGACCAGCACTTACAGGCTCCCAACAAAGTAATTTCCTTAAGACAATAATATTTAATTACAACTATTGGAACAAGTATTTTGTTATGGTAAATTTTTTATCTATTTTTTTAGACTATGGATATTTGTTTGATTGCAGCCTAATTCTGCCAATACAAAAATAAAATCAACCATTGAATAATTTATATCGGGAATTTTGTAAATCTAATGCTAATGTGTTTTTAATTTACAGTGGATCATCGATGCATAATTGTAGATCCCAAGGGGTGTGAGTAAGGTTTAGAAGGGGGTTGAATAAACCTTACCAACTTTTCGAATTTAGTCCTTTTAAAATAGTTCGAGTTAATTTCACAAAATATGTCCTTGATGGACAAATTAAGTTAGTTAACCAAATAGAGTTAGCTACTCAACAGACTTCGATCGAGCTGTTGATAGAATAACTCAGCTGTTTATTCTAATTCTTAACTTGGTTGTGATGAAATTTTCAGCGGAAGTCTTAACACCCTTGAATTTGGTTTAAGTTTATTTTAACCCTTGATTTTAGCATTTTGTTAATAATCGATTGGATTGGCAAATTATCGTGAGATATAAAATGATATGCGAAATTAAATGATGAAATTTAAATGACACAATAATTTTTATAGAGGTTCGAAGATGGGGTAATTCTTCTAATCCTCTCTTCTCCAACTCCCGGAGGAATCCACTAAGTATTGATCGTGAGTACTGAGTGGTTATCGGTCCAGATACAATCTTGATCACACAAATTTGATCCTTTGGGACTCGGTCGAGATGTCTTGGTCACACACCGCTTCTCGTCCGACTCGCTTCTTCACAGGCGGCTGCCTTGCTACTTCACTCACTTGCTCAAGCTTCTTGGATTTGATCACGAAGCCCTCCAATAACTTGAGACCCGGTTCGACCTTGAACCTTTCTACAATCCTCCTTGGAATGTAGACCCCTTTTGATTCTTCAAAAGTTTCCTCTTCAACATTTGAAGTTGTCTTTCCTTCACAAACTTGGTGTTGGATCGATTTCCTTCAAATTTAGGCTTGAGGATTTGCTTGAATAACTTGAGAATATTTTGCAGGTTCTGTAATAAATATTGCTTTCTTGCTCGTAGTTCCGTAATCAAGGTAACCTTTTCTCAAAGTGATTCCTCACCTTTTTATAGTAAACTTTTAAAAATCGCTCATTGAAGAGATAGCCGATTTCAAAAGTCATTTGTGTTTGTTGGCTTGTCTTGTTGTAGTCCTTGATATTGACATTTCCTCGTATTAAATGAGCATTCGCTTTTGAGTCGACACAATGTGCGATCTTCCCATTGGTTTATTCCTTTTGCACGCTTCGAACGAGCACTTTAAGACATGGCGGCATGGAAGTATTACTTGTTTAGGTAATATTCTTGACTTACGTACAACGGATTCTTTTCGATTAACTCCTCTCTGCTGCTACCTTTTCCCCAGGTGACTTGAGTCTGCTCCAATGATTGAAAGACTCATCTGTCACTTCAACTTGACTTGCTTCTTGAGTTGACTTGACTGACACTTCACACAGCTGTATCTTAGCTGATACTCCTTCAGTCGAGTTCTTGACTTCTCCTCCTTGCCAAACTCAGTTGTTCCACAGCGGAGTCTTCATTTTAGTCTTCAGTTGACTTCTTGTATATCCATGTATAGTTGACTTGACTCAGCTTGTATAGCCCTATCAATTACAATACAAATTACAAGGAAAATGGGGTGCCAACTTTCTAGTCTAAGTTTTACATGGCATTCATCAAAATCTAATAAATAAATTTCCCAACAATTTCCCCATTTTTGATGATGTCAAAACTTATAACATACATACAAAATGTAAATAGCAAAGATACATACAGACAATGTAGAAACAGAGAATGTATGCGTGGAATCGATCTTTTTATTGATCACAACATTCTTGTCCTTTACACAGCTGTTTACAAAGTGTATCAGAGCAACATGGCATTCTATATCTAAGCAGGAATATAGAAATTACACAACTTTTATTCATCGTATTTAAGACTTACATACATATGTATTTACAATCGTAAAATACATGAAGGGGTGGACAACAACACTTCATCGCCTTTCACGCTTCCTTCTTTTTTTCTTCTTCTCTGCCCCTCCTCGGTCTCTTTCTCTTCTTTTCTTCTTCAAATTGCTTTCTTTTTCTCGTAGGCTCTTCTAGCAAACTTCTTCTTTTCTCTTTCTTTCTTGTCTTCGTTGACTCTCTTCCCACAACCGATCTTGTCTCTTATTTTCTTCTTCAATCCTTTTTACATATTCAAAGATTCTTCCTATCCAATTCCATGTTGGCTACTACGTCATACCCACCCAATAGATCCCTCCTTTCTTTCCTAGATCTATATATTCGATGTTTTGGGTAGAGGTCTGGTCCGGAACCTCTTCCTCCACTTCTTCTTCCTCTTTCTCTCAGGCGTGTAGTGTCTGGAGCCTTCTTCTTTCCAAAGAGTGGCCACAGAGTGATCGCTAGTAGTCTCTTTGTCGCCTTTCTTCGCACAACTTGAGGCCTTTTTCCCAATACAAGTCCCAGGCTTGGGCTATTGACATGCCTTCGACGTATCCTTCGTATTCGAGTGTTTTTGAATTCATCAACTCGATCTAGGCTCGTTTCCGACGACGAAATGGCATTAGTGTCTCTTCTTTCTTTGGAATGCCTCCGTATTGTTTCAAGATATCCATCACGCGGGCATCCATTTTTCCTTTGACCTCTTTCATCCCCTCGCTTCTACTATTTTTCTCTTCTCGGACATAGGCACAACTGAGTGTTGGAGCGCAGAGTCACCGGAAGTTTGCCGATTATGTCACTATGACATGTCCTTGTTGAGGGGTTCTAGCAACCATTAGAGTCATATCCTTTGAACCTTCCCCAATCGCTTTTTAATTTTCTTTCTTCTCGTTCTTCACTGTTTTCTTCTTCTTCTCAACAAGGCTTTTTTATCAACAAATAATCCTTTCAACGTCTTTTAGGTATTCCTCTTCCCCTTTTGGCATCATCAAAGGAGAGAGGAACCCCTGAAACATGCTAGCAAGCATGAAATCTAGGCAAATGATAGGCGAGTTTTGCTTGATTCAGCTGCGGAGTATCTTGTTCAAATTCGAGCGGGTGACTTTTGATTCGGCCGCCACTAGCTTTCAATTTCAGCCATAAGAAGGTGAACTTTTCATTCATATTCTCCTCTACGCGCGAAGTTCTTTTTCGATGAAATTCTCGCATCGTTCCATTTCGGTGGTATGAGAGGCATGCATCCTATCAATATTTTCTTGCATCCTCGTCTTTATGTCGCATTATTGGTGCTCCCGGACAAAGATTTTATTGTACAATGCCTTAAAGTATCGAACCTGTTCAAGCCGCATTGTACTCAGATTTTTCGACACCATTCCTTATTCGTACCACAAATCCCTCGTAAATCTGCTTTGTGAGGGTGGCATCTCTACTTGTCGATCGCATATCAAGTGAAGCTTGTGCCGTTCAATCTTTTCGATCTCACCGAGTATTGCCTTGAATACCTCACGTGCCTCGGCTAGCTACCTCGGTTTTGGTTGCGCCAAAGATCGAAATCAAAATCTATGGGGACAATGGAGTCGGTGGGAATGATCGGATATGGTCGAACATTGAAACGACATTGTTCACGGGTTGTTTCTTCTTCAAGGTCGGGCAACTCAACTGGAAAAGAAAGGTTTGTTCAAACGCATCATCACGCACATATGGAATTGAGGATTCAAATGTTCGTGCTTGTTGTGATGATTCAAAGTTGAGTCGTGCTGCTGCAGCTTTGGGAGCCCGCACGGATGACTCGGTCTCGATTGGGCCTTGGTGAGATGATTGGCAGTGACCGAGCCTCACTGCCTTAACAGCCTTCTCGGCCTCGGTTTCTTCTAAATGAATTTGCGTGTCCTAAGTCAGCACCATCGTCATCGGAAGATGATGACTCTTGAAGACTTGGCTCATCATCAAAATTGAACTTTTGATGAGCGAAATTGAATTCTCGCTTACTCGCATTTGGTAGAGCGTCCTCACCGAGTCTTTGTGATGTACGATTGGAGTAGACTCGGCCATCTCGCAGATCCCGGAAAGTTGTATCGATCATCCCGGGAGTCATGAAGAGCATTGATTTCCTCTTCGAGTCGAATTATGGTCCGAGGAATGCTCTTATCTCCTTGAGTTTTACCTAGGGAAGTCTCAACCACCCGTAGGCCTTCATTACCTCCTCGCAGCCTCAATCGCAGCGGGGCCTTGTACAATCCATTTGACAGCGCAATCGTCTTAGGGTCTTCAGAAGTGGCATCCACAGGAGTCTCAACTCGTGGATTGCCCTTTCATTGCCCGTGTTAACTCCGGCGAGATCCATCCTCAGGCCTCGATCGCATCGCCAGCGCCCTCGGCTGAGAGCGGTTGGCACTTCACCGAGACAACAACCGTCCGAGCTTCTTCAAACTGACAACTTGATGTGTTTCTTTTTCTTGTTCCTTCTCTACTTCACCTCCTAGATTCATGGTGGAGTCATCTGCAAACATCATCCGACCTAGGTAGAGTGGAGGAGTTTCCCTTCACCGCACACCACCGGTGAGTGACTTGTGATGGGGTCACTCTTCTCCGCACTCTGGCCGTGTCCTTTGAGTGTTCGATCGTGGGGCACTGTAAGACACCTTCACAGGGGTCAGCTCAACTTGGGTTGTTGCGGTAGGGATGGCAATGGGGCGGGTAACGGGTTTTATTTTTAGACCCGCCTGGACCCGCCTGCTATGTTAAGTTTTTCTTAATAGTTTATATCGTCCGTCCGTCCTTCTTCACTCCGCCACTCTACCTCCCTCCGCCACCGCGCAAGTCTCTGCACCAATATATAAGTAAACCGATTTCTTTTATAAATGTCATTTGTTTTTCTCAAGCTTGAGTAAGTTTCTTTCATCACATGACCAATGATAAATTAGTCACATGACCAATGATTGATTATTAATATTATAAAATAACAAAACAAATGTTGGAAAAATTTTTGAACTCGCGTACGGGTCGGGAAGAACTAAAACCACCGTCACAATGTATAACGCTTTAACTTTAACGGTCCGGCGGGGTTGAACCCGCCGGTCCCAGGTTCAATGTGGGGCGGGTCGGGTCTCGGTTCCAATATTTCTTCACGGGATGGGCCCCGGTTTGGCCAAACCCGTCCCGCACTCCGCCTGCCATCCCTAGGTTGCGGAATAATAATGGGCAATTTGTTGCATCACTCCCAATGGATCAATCTCCACGGTGAGATTGGAAGACTCTCCGTCCTTCCATCGCTCTTTCTCATGCAACAAAGTGTGGATTCCCGCATGGCTTGATGCATATCCAACTTTTCTTGTGCGGGCAAAGAACGGGGTCCAAGTCCTCATCACCGCCTGAGAGTATGTCGAGATGAGGATGAGTATGGTCGGTGGTTCCAAAGAGAGGACAAATGTTGGCTTTCTCACGAGCTTGACCTTCCCTCGGCTAATCTCTCCTTCTCTTTTTCTTGAAGATCCGCAAGATATCCAGGCGATTATCTTCATCGAGTGCGACCATCATGTGGTCAATCCGGGAAGATCGTCAATTCTTCTTCTTCCTCGATGACTTCAGGGTGTGCGAATCGCTCCTTGATCGACTAAGCTTCCATTTCCTCCATTCTCTCAGACGGTTTTGGATGTTTGGATAAGGGGGAGAGAGCATGATCACATCATCTTCATCATCTTCTCCTTGTTGCCCTTCCTTTTCGGAATGGAAAGCAACATACTCTGCCAAGAAACTCCTTCAGCAAAGACGGGGCAGTGGAGACACAATCACCGGCGGGGATTCTCGCTATGTCCGATGCTTCTTGTTCCTCGATTGTTCTATCCACGATTGGGTCTTCAATTTGCCTCGCGATCGGCCTTAGCGACTTGGTTGTTTCATCAATAACTTCGAGACCGCACTTCTCCAAAAGCCTTGGAGATCTTTTTCGAGTTGAGTGGCGACTCACTTGTTTTCTCAAGCTCAACGCTTGGTGAGTCTTCTTCTTTTGGTCCTTACCGAGGGAATTTCTGGTTTGGATAAGGTTTCTCGACTCCTGGCGGGGGGCGTGCATCTTTCTTGTCCGAGGAGCCGCTTTCTTAGCTTGGCGATCCTCTTCTTCTTGATGGCTAGAGAAGGTATTTGAGGTTCCTTCTCCACCTACAGCAGGGCAGTTTTCTTCTTTCTTCTTTGGGCAAACTTCTTCTTCACACCGGGGGCGCTTTGTTCTTGGAGGAAGTCACAATCAAGCTTTTTCTGGGATCACCGATTCCCCTCGTTGGTATCCACCCGCTTGGTGTAAGCTCTCATTTGGGCTCCTAAAAGGTTTGCCCTAACATATTCTTATTGACATGTAACGACTTTCCATGTCGGAGTGGAACACCTTCACCTCCATCAACCGCCAACTACAAGGCCATAGCCCAAGGATCCTCCGAATGACCCATCGCCCTTGAAGGACTTATTTCCAACATTCTCGCAGAGTCTGCTGTGTAGACGAATTCCGCTGGTTGACCTTCTTCTTCTCCTCCATGATCGCAGCCATGACGATCGACGCTTTGTTTTGGATAGCCGATTGAAGCTTCCAAACTTCATATCCATACATTTCGCGACGATATCCATCAACTTGTGATAATCATCCTTCAGCAGCTTCTTATCAGCTGTGTAAACCATCTTCGCAGCACATTCAGGTCTGGCCACTTCCTTCCATGCAGCAGCCAAGTTTACATCAGCCTCAAATATCTCCTCGACTCCTTCGATGGCAAGAAACAATGCTCCGCTAGATCTTCAGCAGTGATGGTGAAGTCCTTTCCGTGAACAGAGGACTTGATGCCCTCGTCGTGAACCTCAGCATTCACGTAGAACTGTGCTACCTCCTCAATGTATGTCATCTGGAACTCCATCATGAGGAAGGGTTTCAGTCCAGATTTCTCGATTTTGTCGGTTATCTTCTTCACAAGGGTTTCATTGGAACCATGTTTAACCATCCCTTCGAAATCCACGGTAGAACCAGTTTGGATTTGCTTCCCTGGCTTGGTGAAATCGTAGGTTGATGCCATTTTTTTGAGTTTTTACCGAACGAACTATGACGGACTTGCTCTGAAGATTTGTTAGGGTTTTGACAGAAAAATCTTTCTTTACTTTTGGAGAGATGAACAGTTTTTTAGTAATGTGAGAGAGAAACTGAACAAAATGGTATATATGGGTTATGAAAGGACGTGATTTTGGTTTTTGAAATTTGATCAAGATCGACGGCTCAGATTTAGCACACCGATTAGCATTTAATTGCCCGCATGTACGCGGCAAAGATTTATATCCAATCATACTTTTATCGCTTTTGATTGTACTGCTCATTACGCGACGCCTTTCCTTAAAAACATTCCCGCTTATTAAAAACGATGCGTTTTTGTCACTTAGCTCATAAATGACTCTACCTTACTCCTTAGCCGACTCAACGTTTCTTCTCTCTATTCATGTAGTGACTCACCGCCCTAACTCGATACAACTGACTTTTTGATACTACTAATTTACTTGGCTGATTTAAGAAATCTGCTCAATTTTCATCTTTTCACTTTCCATCTCTTCTCCTTGAGTCTTCCGAGTGTCAACTCACCAATTAACCCTAGCTCATGCTTAAGATCTTCAAATCTTGATTCACATAATGGCTTTGTGAATATGTCGCTTAATCATTTTTATCGCTTGAGATGTATTCCAAGGTGATGTCTTTCTTTTCAACATGATCTCTTATAAAATGATATCTCGACATCAATGTGATTTGTTCTTGAATGCAACACAGATTCTCGAGTGATTGCAATAGCCCTTTGTTATCACACATAATTGGAATCTCTTTTTCCTCAATTTCATAATCTCTCGCTTGTTGTCTCATCCATAAGACTTGGGCACAACAACTACCCGCATATGTACTCAACTTAAGTCCGTGGATGTGGCTATTGAGTTTTGCTTCTTGCTAAACCAGAAACCAATCTGTTTCCAAGCATTTAGCATGTACCAAGTACTCTTCCATCAACTCTACATCCAAAGATAGTCGAGTCCAATAACCAATAAGCTTGAATCCACCTTCCTTTGGATATCATAAGTTTACTTCCCGGCATCCCTTCAAATATCTTAGGATTCTCTTAGTCATTAGCGCTTATATGACTTTCCTTTGGAGCAGATTGGAATCTTGCACATACACCTACCGCAAAGGTGATGTCCGGCCCGCTTTGTGAGATAGAGCAATGATCCAATTAGTGCTCAGATCCGGTTTGATCCACATGCTTGCCATCCGCATCCATATCCATCTTGATCAAGTATTCATTGATATTTTCACGTAAGACTTCTCTTCCATACCAAATTTCTTCATTAAATCTCTGGTATACTTTGTTTGATTTATGAAGGTTTTCCATCGTTCACCGCTTAACTTGAAGTCCTAGAAAGAATGTCAGTTCTCCCATCATGCTCATTTCAAATTTGCCTTGCATGAGGTTTGATAACTTATCACATAGCTCCTTGTTTGTGGATCCAAAAATGATATCATCCACATATATTTGAACAAGCAAGATACTCTCACCATCTTGAATTACAAGAGTGTTCTCATCCACTTTGCCTTTGGTGAATCCATTATCTCTGTCGAAATTGAGATAATGTATCATACCATGCTCTAGGTGTCTGTTTCAATCCATATAGAGCTTTCTTGAGCTTGTACACCTTATCTCCAAGAGTCTTCTGCTCAAAGCCTGGAGGTTGTTCAACATAGACTTCTTCTGCCAACAATCCATTTAAGAATGCACTTTTCACATCCATTTGACATACAGTGAAGTTCTTGTGTGCATCATAGGCAAGAAACATCCTTATTGCTTCTAATCTTGCAACAGGAGCAAATGTTTCATCAAAATCTTTTCCTTCTTCTTGGCAATACCCTTTGGCTACCAATCTTGCTTTGTTCTTTACCACAGAACCTTCTTCATTCATTTTGTTTATAAATACCCATTTTATGCCTATAACATTTTGATGGGTTGGTCTTTGCACCAATTCCCATACTTTGTTTCTTTCAAACCGATTTAGCTCTTCTTGCATTGCTTGAATCCAATGAGTATCATCCAATGCTTGGGACACATCTTTTGGTTCTATTTGGGAAATAAAACAAGTGAACATAGCTTTTGTTGAGCTCGATCTGTTCTTACACCATCTCTTACATCTCCAATGACTAGCTCGGTGGATGGTCTCTCGCCCATCTCACATCAGGTTGGAGTAAATCAACCGGGTTCGATCGTCTTGCGTGGTTGTCTTGAGCAGCTCTCTCATCATCACTTAGCAGCAGATTTTCCAAATTGTCTTTGAGATTCACTATTTCACCTTCATCTTGATTGAGTGCTCCACTTGCTTCAACATAGGGACTCTTCTCGCATAGTTGGCGATTCAAAACTTATCGCCTAACTCTTCAATGTCTTCTCCATTTACATTGGGTTCATCAAAAACCACATGGATAGACTCTTCTCGTAACCATAGTCCTCTTGTTCAAGACTCTATAGGCTTTACTTTCAAACAGTATCCCAAAAAGATACTTTCATCGACTTTAGCATCAAAAGCCTTTAGATTATCCTTGTCATTGTTGTGGATGAAGCATTTACATCCAAATATTCTAAAATATGCAACATTTGGCTTTCTCCCTATCCAAATCTCATAGGAGTCTTTGTCACTTGTCTATTAATCATGCATCTATTTTGAGTATAGCATGCGGTGTTTTTGCTTCACCAAAATCTTTTAGCGATCCGACTTCAAACTAACATGGTCCTTGCTTCTTTGAGAGTTCTGCTTCCTTCTTTCTCGCTACTTCATTCTCACGTGGAGTCCTTGCTGAGATAATTCATGAGCAATACCATTTTCAACAAGATATCGAGTTATTATTCCATTGACAAACTCAGTTCCTCTATCGAGATCTTATCTTAATAATGGTTTGACTCTTCTCATTTTGAACTCTTTTCATCAGTTGAGGTAACTTCTGCAAAGTTTCCTTCTTTTTACACATGAAGATTGTCCATGTATATCTTGAATAATCCTCCACCACTACTAGAGTGTATTTCTTCCCACTTATGCTAACGGCTCAATGGACCAAATAGATCCATATGCAAATGATGCAATATCCTTGTTGAAGATGGACTTGACTTCTCTTTGAATGATGATTTGATCTCGCTTTCCCATCCGCATGCATCACAAACACTTTCCTTTTTGTATACCGAGTCGTAGTCCTTCTATAAGATGACTCCTTGCAAGCTTGTTAATTGTCTTGAAATTCAGATGACTCAGCTTCTTGTGCCACAACCAACTTGATTCGGCTGTACTCTTTGCTAACAAACAAGTGCTTGGTGTGGCAGTCAACCAATCTACCACATACATATTCTTCTGTTTGGATCCTTGCAACACCACTTCAATTGATTCAGTGTCTTTGATTTGGCATACTCCCATGTTGAATCCAACATTATAGCCTTTGTCATAGAGTTGGCTGATGCTTAACAAGTTGAAGTTAAGGCCTTCAATGTATGCAACATCTGTGATTTCTAATCCATTTTTCTTGATGGATCCAATACCTTTTATTTCCCCTAGAGCTTCATTTCCTCCAAATATGACTTTTGCGCCTCTAATCTCCTTGAATTTTGATAGATTTTTCTTGTTTCCTGTCATGTGTCTGGAACAGCCACTATCCATGTACCAGGTTCCTTGGCACTCAGTTGTTCCTTGAACCTCATTTTCTTGGTCAGGTTGATCTTGTTCTTTGGCCATTAGACATATTAAGGCTTCTTCTTCCGAGTCACTTGAGTAGTCAGCTTCACTACTCTCTGAAATCTGCTCTTTTTGACTTAGTTTGTCTCGGCGATCTCGGCAAACCAACATTGCCTTTTTTCTTTTCTTGTCTTCTTTCTCCTCAAGACTCTTCTCTCTTCTTCATTCCTATATTTATTGACTACAGGATATGGACAGTCAATAGCAAAGTGACCTGGTTGTCTACAATTCCAACACAGGTTTTCAACTTTTTGGTCAGCTCTCTCATTTCTTGGGTTGTCAGCTCTTTTGATATTCGACCTTTTGATACTTAGCTCTCTTTGGTGGCCTATCTTCCTTGATTTGGAGGAGTCAATGTCTTCGAGGATTCGCTTTATTTCTTTTGTAGTTCTTGTTGAAGAACTTGTTGAATCTTTTAACCATCAGCAATCTCTCCTCCTGGTCAATGATTTCTTTGGTCTCGGATCTCTTCCCATCCTCGACTATAAGTGCACTTTGTTTTGGGTGCAAATGCCTCATCTTGATCTTTTCTTCTCACCAAATTCATAGGCTTTGAGGTCAGAGAATAGTTCATGATTGGATGTTTTTGATAGGTCCATCGAGTGCCTTAGAGCCATGGTCTTCATTTCCCATTCAGCTGGGAGACTCCTTAGAATTTTGATACACATCTCCTTCTGTGTGTATTCTTTCCCAAGTGCTGAGAGCTCATTTGTAATTTCAGTGAATCTAGCATCCAACTGATCCATTGTTTCACCTGCAAGCATTTTAAAGTTTTCAAATTTTTGAACTACAACAGATAACTTGTTTTCTTTAATTTGCTCTGATCCTTCACAAATTAAAGTTAATTTATCCCAGATTTCTTTGGTTGTCTTGCAAGATTTGACTTTGTTGAACATGGCTTTGTCCAAAGTCTTGTAAAGTATATCCTTGGCCACATTGTCTAGGTTGTATCTTTTTCTGTCATCATTTGTCCATTCAGCTCTTGGTTTTTCAACCATAGCTGGTCTAGGAGCAATGACCTCTTCTCCTTCACCGGTGCAGCAGCCTCTCCTTGCAAATGTTCACTTTCATTATTTGCAGTGGCCCATCCTCTATCACTATCCACATCTCATCATGTAAAGCTGATAAATGAGCCTGCATATGTATTTTCCAGTCATCAAATTCTTCAATGGTGAACATAGGAATGCGTGTCAAATTTGCTTCCATGATAATAACTTTTAAAAAAAATATTGAAAGAACAAGTGTTAAAGACTTCTTTGAAAGATTGGAGATCTAGTTCAGTAACCAGTGCGGAAGGCTCAATGAACCAACCACTCTGATACCACTTGTAGGTCCCAAGGGGTGTGAGTA
Organism: Rehmannia glutinosa; assembly: GCA_016081115.2. Lineage (NCBI taxonomy): Eukaryota > Viridiplantae > Streptophyta > Magnoliopsida > Lamiales > Orobanchaceae > Rehmannia > Rehmannia glutinosa. Next base: position 20,952,205 of record CM071937.1, on the reverse strand, counting down.
AGGTTTAGAAGGGGGGGTTGAATAAACCTTACCAACTTTTTGAATTTAGTCCTTTTAAAATAGTTCAGAGTTAATTTCACAGCTATGTCCTTAATGGACAGCTAAGTTAGTTAACCAGTAGAATTAGCCACTCAACAGACTCGACTGAGCTTGTTGATAGAATAACTCAGCTATTTATTCTAATTCTTAACTTGGTTGTGATGAAATTTTCAGTGGAAGACTTAACACCCTTGAATTTGGTTTAAGTTTGTTTTAACCCTTGATTTTAGCACTTTGTTAATAATCAGTTGGATTGGCAAATTATCCGCAGATATAAAATGATATGCAGAAATTAAATGATGAAATGTAAATGACACAATAATTTTTATAGAGGTTCGAAGATGGGGTAATTCTTCTAATCCTCTCTTCTCCAACTCCTGGAGGAATCCACTAAGTATTGATCGTGAGTACAGAGTGGTTATCGGTCCCGGATACAAGTCTTGATCACACAAATGACTTGATCCTTTGGGACTCGGTCCGAGATGCCTTGGTCACACAATGGCAAGCTTCTCGTCCGACTCAGCTTCTTCACGGGCGGCGCTTTGCGCTACTTCTTGACTCACTTACTCAAGCTTCTTGGATTTGATTACGAAGCCCTCCAATAACTTGAGACTGGTTCGACCTTGAACCTTTCTACAATCCTCCCCGGAATGTAGACCCCTTTTGATTCTTCAAAAGTTTCCTCTTCAACAGTTTTGAAGTTGTCTTTCCTTCACAAATTTGGTGTTGGATCGATATCCTTCAAATTTAGGCTTGAGGATTTGCTTGAATAACTTGAGAATATTTTGAAGGTTACTGAGAATGAATATTGCTTTCTTGCTCGTAGTTCCGTAATCAAGGTAACCTTTTCTCAAAGTGATTCATCGCCTTTTTATAGTGAACTTTTAAAAATCACCTGAAGAGATAGGTTGATTTCAAAAGTCACTTGTGTTCATTGGCTTGTCTTGTTGCGATCCTTGATATTGACATTTCCTCGTATTAAATGAGCATTCACTTTTTCGTAGTCGACACAAGGTGCAAGATTTCCCATTGGTTTATTCCTTTTGCACGCTTCTCGGGATCGAGCACTTTAAGACATGGCAGCATGGAAGTATTACTTGTTTAGGTAATATTCTTGACTTCTCGTACAACGAATTCTTTTCGATTAACTCCTCTTTGTAGTTGCCTTTTCCCCGTGTGACTTGAGTGCGCTCCAATGATTGAAAGACTCATCCGTCACTTCAACTTGACTTGGCTTCTTGAGTTGACTTGACTGACACTTCACACAAACTGTGTATCTTAGCTGATACTCTTTCAGTCGAGTTCTTGACTTCTCCTCCTTGCCAAACTCGGTTGTTCCACAATGAGTCTTCATTTTAGTCTTGATTGACTTCTTGTATATCCAGGCATAGCCGACTTGACTCGGCTAAATGCAGATCTATCTATTATAATACAAATTACAAGGAAAATGGGGTGCCAACTTTCTAGTCTAAGTTTTACATGGCATTCATTAAAATCTAATAAATAAATTTCCCAACCATAATTATAGTATTTCTGATATACACAACTTTCAAAAATATAACATATAAATATTGACAATAAGGAAAATTTAATATACATGTTAATGTTATACTATATGAAAGTGAATAATAATTTATCATCTTGTCAAAAACTGAATTGAATTACCATAAAAGATGGATAATGAAATCCCTAAATAAAATAAAAATATATATAAAAATACAAAATTGCTACACTACTCAACACCAAATTATTCAAGAAACAAAAATATCTCAAAGCAAATATCAAAAAGTAAAATCATCTAATAATGTTACAAAATATCGCAAATAATGAAAATAATTATTTTCCTTAGTTATTCTCATTAGTTCTTCTATTAAGAATCCAATTTGTAGTTGTTAAGTTGGAATTTTACCACCAAAATAGGTATCCTAAGACTTAAAAATTTTATTGTTTTTAAGTAGATCGAGTCCAGATTATTGTTGAAATTACACATCGAGTTATAATACGTATCAAGATACCAAAAAATCAAGAAACATGCGGAACACGGTGAAAACTTAATCATGGCGGTGAAAGAAAGGAAAACAAAAGGAAAAAGAAAAAGAAAAAGAAAAAGGAAAAGAAAAAAGAAAAGGAAAAAGAAAAGGAAAAAGGAAAGGAAAAAGAAAACAAAAATAAAAAAAAATAAAATGGAGGCTTATGTACCGCGGTACACCAATAAGCAAAAAAAAAAGTATTTTAGGCTTGTACCGCGGTGCACGGCGTTTTTACTCTGTATCGCGGTGCACTTTGTCTGTGCCACGTTTTGACCCGATTTCACTTGTTTTTGACCGCGATACATTCGATACCTACCGCGGTACCTACAAAACAGCTTTCAACAATAATTCGACTTTACACGGCGAAAACCACGAACGGATTAATTAACAAGCGAGAAGCACTATCAACCGAAAGAAGAAGAAGAAGACAACAATCTACACATCAAAAGGAAGATCAGTGGAAGATATTTGATAATGGACAGTAGGAAGACCCATCTGGGCTTTATTTGTTGTTTAATTTTATGAATATCATCATGGGCTAAATTTCCATTTCTAGAGGATGATGTAATTTAATCGAATCTTATATTCTGATGCTTTTATTTATCATGTTTCAGTAGTTAATTTATTTATACTGTTTGTTTTAATTACTTTTAAATTACTTGATCAATAATTTGGATTATTTGGTTTATACAATTATAATTCGAGAGAATAAATTGTGTAATTGGCCTTAAAATGGTATAGTTTAGAATTTCATATAATTGAGAAATTTATGAATTCTCTGAAATATTGCTTATGAATTCACTGATCTTTATAAAATCTATTTTTGTGATTTTTATAGAGATATTGAAATCCAAATGTAGATCTTTATAATTAATTACTTATCGAGAGATATAATTAATTATTTTTTGGAATTCGTGATTTATAAATTACTACTGAATAATTGATAAATTAAGTTGATAAATATAAGATAAGATTAAGTGAACCATTCCTCGAGAATTTATTTATTATTCGATCAAACTTTGTGTTAAATTGTGTTTTTGCTATTTACTAATTTTAAGAAAACATCCAAACTCATTATTCGATTTTCTAGATAAAATTAAGTTATTTTAATTACAATACTTAATACTTATTTAATTATCATTCCATGTAGATACGACAACCCAATTTTTATCACTATATTAAATTTTGACACCGTACACTTGCGGTAATATTTTCACGAATAACTTTTTGGTGTTGTTGTCTGGAAATGAATTGATTTCATTTGCGCTAATATTGTTACCACATAGTCTTAATTTTAATATAGATTGTTTTATTATTCTTTCAATTTTTATTTATTTTTATCATAATTCATTCGATGCGACGATCTCAAAGTACTAATTCAATCCCTTTTGATCCAGAAATCGAAAGGACATTAAGATAACTCCGAGCATACCAACGAATTGAAGCACCCGCAATGGATGGACACAATGATGAAGATAACAATAATGGTCCACCGATACAAAATGGACAAGAACGAGCTATTCGGGACTACTTCCAACATAACACAAATCAAAATTATTCGGGTATTCAATGCCAACCTATTAATGCGAATAATTTTGAGTTAAAATCAGCTCTCATAAGCATGGTTCAACAAAATCAGTTCGGGGGGAGCAACAGATGACCCAAATGCTCACTTGGCCACATTCTTGGAAATTTGTGACACCATAAAAATGAATGGTGTCTCCGATGAAGCAATCCGATTGAGGCTATTTCCATTTTCACTCTGGGACAAGGCAAGACAATGGCTACAATCTTTTGCCCCAGGAAGCATTGTAAATTGGAATGATCTTACTCAAAAATTTATGGCAATTTTTTTTCCACCAAGTAAGACATTCCAATTAAAAAGTCAAATATCCAATTTCAACAGATAGACTTTGAACCTTTGTACGAAGCATGGGAACGATTCAAAGATTTACTTTCAAGATACCCATAACATGGGTATGCTAATTTGCAACAGGTTTAATATTTTTACAACGGGATGAATGGGCAAACTCGTACAATTATTGATGCGGTTGTAGGAGGTTCATTAATGAGCAAAACTCCCACTGAAGCTCTTGGTTTACTTGAAGAGATTACTACAAATAGCTATCAGTGGCTTTCTGAATGATCTATACAAAGAAAACTGCAGGTGTGTTCGAGCTAGATACCATGTCTGCTCCATCTGCTCAAATCTCAGTTTTGACAAATCAATTAGCTATAATAAATTCAGCAGGAAAAACACAACCGACAGACAAAGCACCGGTGGCCAGTCCCAAAGGGGAAACACGAGATGCTAATGAGCAAGCAAATTACCTAAACAACAAAAATATTAACTATCGAGGTAATCAATTGCCAACTCATTATCATCTTGGACTTAGAAATCACGAAAATTTTTCTTATAGAAATATCATAAATGTGTTTCAACCACCCCGAGATTCCAAAATCAAGCAAGCACAAGCACACAAGTTGGAAAGAAAAAGCCTTCCTTGGAAGAATTATCTGGCACATTTATTGGGGAAACCCGATCCAGGTTGAGCCGAAGCGATGCTCATATGGATAGTTTGTATTTAAAAGTAACAATAATTGAAACTCATCTCAAATCCTTGGAAAGACAAATGGGGCAATTAGCTACGGCTATTAGCTCGCAACAAAAGAAAAAAATTCCAAGTAACACTGAGGTAAACTCACATGAGCATTGCAAAGCCATAAAATTGAGAAGTGGGACAAAATACGACGGTCCGGAAATGCCAAATCATGCCACCAGTGAGATAAAAGCAAATTTTGAAATTCTCCACAAAGAAGAAAACATGACAAAGAATCTGAAATTAAGAAACCTCAGGTAACACCAATTTCTAATTCTGATCTTAAATTACCAAATTCTCTTTCTTTTCCACAGAGATTTTAGAAGAAAAGATTTTATTCTCAATTTTCCAAATTTCTGGAGATTTTCAAGAAAATCAGCATCAACATCCATTTTGCTAATGCACTTGAACAAATGCCAAATTATACAAAATTCATGAAAGATGTGATGTCCAGCAAAAGAAAATTGGAGGCATATGAAATAGTTAAACTCACGGAAGAGTGCATCGCCATTTTACAAAGAAAATTACCATAGAACTTAAAAGATTTGGGGAGTTTCATTATCACTTGCACTATTGGTGATTCTTTCTTTAATAAAGCTCTTTGTGATTTGGGTGCTAGCATTAATCTTATGCCTTTATCTGTTTTCAGGAAACTTGGCCTTGGAGAGGTGAAACCGTCTACCATTACTGTGTAACTAGCTGACAGATCACTCACTTACCCAAGGGGAGTGATTGAGGATGTTTTGATAAAGGCAGATAAATTCATATTTCCGGCAGATTTTGTGGTATTGGACATAGAAGAAGATAAGAAATTCCTTTAATTCTTGGGAGACTTTTCTAGCAACTGGACGAGCTTTAATTGATGTGCAACAAGGTGAGTTAACATTACGGGTAAATGATGAAGATATTTTGTTTAATATTTACAAAGCAATGAAATTTCAAAAATAACCTCAAACATGTCATTTTATTGATTTGATAGAACAAAATGCTCAAACGGATATTATTGAACAAAATTTAAGAGATCCGTTGGAACATTATTTGACTCAATCAATAATAAAATGTGATGATGAATTAATTAATGACATTTATTTACTTGAGTATGTTCTTTCCCTTGGTGCAAAACAAGTTGAAAAAGATAACCCAAAAGAAGAATTGGAAAACAAAAATATTGAAATGCTCCGAAAGGAACTTTAGAATTAAATGAACTTCCGGAACATCTTCAATATGTATTTCTTGGAGAGAATAAAACTTACCTGGTCATTGTTTCTGCTTTTTTGTCTCATTCTGAATTGGAAAAATTGTTGTGTGTTCTTCATGAACATAAGTACGCTTTGGGATGGTAAATATATGATTTAAAAGGTATAAGTCCTTCCATTGTATTGCACAAAAATTTAATGGAAGATTCTTATAAACCATCCATTGAACACAAAAGTCGACTTAACCCATCCATGAAAGAGGTAGTGAGCTAGAGCTGAGGCTCTAAAATGGCTCAAGATAGGCATCATCCATGCTATTTCTGACAGTTCATGGGTAAGTCCGGTACAGGTAGTTCCGAAAAAGAAAGGTATGACAGTAGTGAAAAATGATAATAATGAATTAATCTCAACACGAACTGTAACAAGTTGGCGAGTATGTATTAATTATAGAAAATTGAACAAAGCTACTCGTAAAGATCATTTTTCCCTTCCCTTTATTGATCAAATGTTGGATAGGTTAGCTGGTTACGAATACTAATGCTTTCTTGATGGTTATTCAGGGTATAATAAAATCGTCATTGCCCCTGGAGATCAAGAAAATACAATTTTTACATGTCCCTATGGCACTTTTGCATTTCACAGATGTTGTTTGGATTATGTAATGCACCTGCTACTTTTCAGAGGTGTATGGTGGCGTTTTTCACGGGATGGTAGAAGAAATAGTGGAATTTTTTATGGGTGACTTTTTTTGTTTTTGGCACTTTTTTGACCATTCTTTGCATAATTTATCCCAAGTTTTAAAACGTTGTGAAGAAACAGATTATGTTCTTAACTGGGAAAAATGTCATTTTATGGTCAAAGAGGGTGTTGTACTTGGTCATCGTGTTTCTTCTACAGGTTTGGAAGTGAATAGAGCAAAGATTGTAGCTATTGAAAAGTTACCACCACCATCAAATGTTAAAGGAATTCGAAGCTTTTTAGGGCATGCAGGATTTTACAGGAGATTTATAAAAGATTTTTTCAAAAATTGCCAAACCTCTTTGTAATCTTCTTGAAAAAGATTCTGCATTTTGATTTGATAAAGCATGTTTGCAGGCTTTTGAATAAATAAAAAAGGCACTTGTTTCAGCTCCTATCATGGTAGTGCCAGATTGAACTATACCATTTGAGCTCATGTGCGACGTAAGTTATTATGCAATTGGATTTGTCCTTGGCCAAAGGCACGATAAAATTTTCAAAGTTATTTATTATGTAAGTCGGACCATGGACAGTGCCCAACAAAACTACACCACAACTGAAAAAGAAATCTTTGCGGTAGTTTTTGCATTTGACAAATTTCGAGCTTATTTGGTGGGTGCCAAGGTAATTGTTTAATTCGATGAATTTTGCTCCTTCAAGAATTTGATATTGAAATAAGGGATAAAAAGGTAGTTAAAATATTGTTGTTGACCATTTATCCCGCCTCGAAAACCACACGAGGTAATAGAAATCCCAATAAAGGAATCATTTCTGATGAACAAATAATGATTGCCAAAATAATTTTACCATGGTATGCAAATTTTGTGAATTACCTTACAGGTGGAGTTCTTCCCCCGTATTTAATATCACATCAAAAGAAAAATTCCTACATGATGTTAAGTCCTACTTGTGGGATGATTCATTATTGTTCAAGAGATGTGTTGACTCAATCATACGCCGTTGTGTCCCCAAGAAAGAAATTGGAGAAATTCTTTAACACTGTCATTCTTCTTCTTATGTGGGACATTTTGGACCAACTTGTACCGCTGCAAAAGTGTTACAATCTAGTTTTTATTGGCCCACTTTATTTAAAGATTGTTACACCTTTGTCAAGACTTGTGATCTATGCCAAAGGGTTGGTAATATATCAAGGCATCATGAACTTCCTTTGGCAAATATGATGAAGGTGGAACTATTTGATGTATCGGGCATCATGGGACCATTTCCGGCTTCATATGTCAATCTCTACATCTTGCTTGTGGTTGATTACGTCTCCAAATGGGTGGAGGCGATCGCTACACCAACAAACGATGCCAAGGTAGTGCTAAAATTTATGCACAAGTATATATTCACTCGTTTTGCCACTCCTCAGGCTATCGTAAGTGACGAAGGTACATATTTTTGTAACAAATTATTTAACAACATTCTTGCTAAATTTGGTGTATGTCATAAAGTTGCTCTTGCTTATCACCCTCAATCGAATGGCCGCACGGAAATTTCCAATCGTGACGTTAAGCAAATTTTGAAAAAAATGGTATGCTATAATCGAAAAGATTGGTCACAAAAACTGATGATGCATTATAGGCTTATCGTACGGCTTACAGAACACCCATTGGTATGTCACCATATCGATTGGTATTTGGTAAGGCTTGTCATTTACCGGTTGAACTTGAACATCATCCCAACTAGGCAATAAAAAAAATTGAATTTTGATTTAAAAGCTGCGGTGAAAAACAATTACTTTAGTTAGATGAAATGGAAGAATTCCGTCACGAATCATATGAAAATACCAAGATTTATAAAGAAAAAACGAAAAAATGGCATGATCAAATGATTTTACGACGTGAATTCTTACTCGGCCAACAAGTTTTATTATTCAATGATAGACTGAAGTTATTTCCAGGTAAGCTAAAATCACGATGGTCTGGGTCATTTGTAATTGAATGAGTATCCTCTTATGGTGCTATAGAATTGCGAGAAAAAGACGGGGATACATTCCAGGTAAATGGGCAACGGTTGAAACATTACTTCGGGAACAAAACAAGGAAGATTTTAAATCCTCACTTGGTGACACAAATTCTTAAGCCCCGATAATTAGTTTGGCTGAAGACTATAAACTTAGCGCTTCTCGGGAGGCAACCCGAGATGTGTGTGATTTTGTTTATCATTTTATGTGTGCGTTTGTGTTTTTCGTATTTTAATAGAGGTAAGTTCTTATAATTTTTTTAAATATATATATTTTAATAAATGTGTGTATTTTCAATTTTTAAAAAAAAAAATTCCAAACACGGTCAGGCCGTGTCCGACCGAGTTGGACCGTGTCGAAAAAATATTCCGCACGACCATCCCGTGTCTTCCAAAACGGCCATGTCTCCATATTTGATTTTGTTTATTTGTTATTTTATAAATAAAAAAATTGTACTGGGGTACAGGGTTAGCTGTATCGCAGTACAACCTAAATTAAAAAAAAAATTAAAAATTTGTACCATGGTACGGGGCTCTGTACCGCGATACAACTATTACTTTATAAAAAAAAAATTACACAGCAACACAGACATCCACCCCCACATAATCACTCTTCTCTTTTTCCCACAATCATTTTTTCCCATTCCAACACAAAAACAGAGAACATATACAACACACACACACACTCTCTCTCTCTCTCTCTCTTTCGATTGAACATACACACGCACACACCTATATTTTTTTGTCTTTCTTCTTTTTTCTTCGAATTCGTTAAGATGTTTGCTCGGATTAAACAAATTTAAGGTAATTCGCTTTACCTTCTTATTCAAAATTCATGACAATTAGTAAAAATATTTATTTTGAAGCATTTGTGCCTTAATTGATAAAATGTGTACTTTCACCAACTTGAGCTTTAATTATTTTGACAATTGATGAATTCTTGATGATTTGTAATTGTTTAAACATAGTTAATTGTTGGTTATAATTTTTGGGCTTAAACACTTTCAAATTTCACAAATTTATATTATATACATTGATGCCATAAGGTGTTCGATAAAATGCTTCAATGAAAATATTTATTAATCTTTTGAATAAATTGCATACAACATCATAAAACATTACTTTGCTATATTTTTTGATGCAATTTTATCACACTTTATGAATTTTTGACATCAATTAGACGACAAACGGAGTTAAAAAGAGAATTGTCCTATAACTTGTTTAACTGTCAATTTTACCTCTTGGTTTTATTTGTTTAGGATGTCTGGTTCACGTGATAGAGGTCGTGCATCTTCATCACAACATGAGGCCTCTCCGTATGTTCCAACAAATTTTCTACTTGATAGACGTGACGCGGAATTTTACAAATTTTTCAAAGAAAAAGTCCTACCTCGACGCATTGTAAAGGAACGTGGATTTTACCATCACCGGAAGATGGTGAATTGTTGGAAATTATTCAAGAGTGCTAATGGACGAACTTCGTGAAACAACCAAACCCGGGCATAACTTCAGTTGTATATGAATTCTACATGACTTGCCTCAAAGAACATGTTGATGCAAATAATGTGCCAAGATCATCGGAGGCCCGCACTCGTGTAGTTTTAAATCTTTGCCACAACCGACTTTTCGCAAGAGCAATTCGGGCCATTTATAACTTACCCAAAGTGGATGATACACAATATTTAGCTATGATACATGTTTTTATCTTAATTTTGATTATTTTATTTTATCACCAAAACAATGTTTTTTTTAAGGTTGTCCAAATACTCCTAAATGATTTAAAATGGTTTTAATATTTTCCGGAGTATTTTCTCAAGATTATTAAAAATGGACAACACTTTTATCAATGAGTTTTTACTCCTATAACAAGTTCCTAAATATTGTCTAAATACTCTCGATCGGTTTAAAATGTTTTTACACAATTTTCGAGTATTTCTTGAGTTTTATTTTCAACAAAAATTAGACAACATTTACGCCTCGTGGTCGACCGGTCGCTCCTATAGGGCAACCCGTACCAAGATGTTTTTAGAAACAGAAAAATGAGACGGAAGGAAAAAAAAAGCGGTCGGCCGTCGCACTGGGCGTCGGCCGACCGGTCGGCCGACGGCCGCCGGTGCGACCGGTACTGCAAGTGTGTTTGAAATGAACACTTGATCTTTGCAAAATCCATGAGGGGGACCGGTTGGGGTGATGGTCGACCGGTCGAGGTAGACGTCGACCGGTCGCCCTGTGTTATTTTGCTGTGTATTTTTTCAACGTCTATTTCTGTGCGACCGGTCGCCCTATCTTTTGACAGCAAATTTCTGACCGTTTGACAGCAGACACATTTCCTTAAATTGTGGGATTGATTTCTAACAGCTATATTCTTGATTTTAATTGTATTTTTCTGTAGATTTTCAATCCCCAAGAGGAGCCTATACTTGATCAATCATCTCCTATAAATAGAGGAAGTTTTGGAGCAACCAAAACAACAATTGAGATACAACACAACAAGATACACTTCAAGCAAACACTTGGTCTTTCATTGTTATTATTCTTGTTGTAAAATTGCCTAGCTTATCACTTTCACATCTTTGAGGTCTAGGCTATTCTTGATTACACTTTGCACTCAAATTGTAATATTCATTATTGAGTTGTAATCTTGATTTTTGTTATCATTCAAACACAAGATATCCTTGTGAGTGTTCTTGTGGTAAGAGCACACTTGGATGATCTAGGTGATAGGTACAAGAAGATTGTGGTAATCTTCTTGAGGTGTTGAAGAATTTGGTATTGTTCAAGGTTGAAGATTGTGGTAATCTTCACAAGGTGCCGTTGAAGGAAGATTGTGGTAATCTTCAAAGGGAGATTGTGGTAATCTCCAAAGGTGGTGTTGAAGAAGAGTGTGGTGCTCTTCAAGCATTCGGTTGAAAAAGAGGGCGAAATTGAAAAGATGGAGATAATCTATTCACCCCCCCTCTAGATTATCGTAGCCGCTTGGACTTACAAGTGGTATCAAAGCCAAACTCTTTGGCAAGCTCGTTTCACATCGCGAGTGAAGAGAAACGATCGACGGACTCTGAACGAAGCTCATCTATCCGGCACCTCCACCACCAAGCCACCACTATTTGATTCCAAGAATTTTAATTTTTGGAAAGAAATAATGGAATGCTATCTACAAGGTTGCGGGTTCGACATTTGGAACACCGTCATTAATGGAGAATCCATTCCGACGAAAGATACACCATACACCTCAAAAGGCTTCAAAAAGCTCAATGATGAAGAAAAGAAAATCATCTCCTTAAACGGTAAGGCTTTAAATATTTTGTATTGTTCATTTACTAATTTAGAATATGAACATATTGTAGGAATAAAGTCGGCACATGAGGTATGGAAAAATTAGAAGCCATCTATGGAGTATTTGCAAATGAAAGGAGTCAAACAAAAGCATCTACTTCTCAAGATCATACAAGCTCAAATCTAAGGAATAAGCCTTCTACAACTTCCAAATATGAAGAAGTTGAATATTGTTTTATGGGCATCAATGAAGAAAATGAGGTATGTCTTAAACCCTCTACTTCCTATGATATTGTCATTCAAAATGATTATAGTGATTTACAAAATGATTATGATGAACTTCAAAATGAATTCCAAAGCTTACTTGTTAGATACAAAAATTTGAAAAAGGAATTCAATATTTTGAAAAATGATAAGGATAGTTTATTTACTTCTTATGAATCACTATCATGTGCTCACACCACCACACTTGACAAGGTTAAAAACCTTTAAAAAGAAAATAGTACTCTTGTTGAGAATATTGATTGCATGAAAAAGGATTTATTAAAATCCAACTTGAGTACCAATAAAATGTCCAATATTGTTGATATTCATAATTGTGATAAAGGACTTGATCATAAGCCTAATGTTATTAATCATATGAAAAAGGATCAAGTCACTATGCATATTGGTCATTATGCTCCTAGAATTATTACTTGTCTTTATTGTGGCAAAAAGGGTCATACGGCTAATTCTTGTCGGGCTAGAAATAGCTCTAAATATTGTTGGAGACCTAAAAGTCTCAAAGCTAATCTTAAAGGACCCAAACACATGAGGGTACCACAAAACAATGTGCTTTATTAGGTACCGAAAGCAAAAATCGGAGAAACTTCATGCCACCAAGAAAACATCAAATGAACGTTTCATTTGATCAAAGAAGGAGAAACTACTCTCAACAAAGCCAATTTCAAGAAGAGCGTATAATCAAAAATGGGAAGAACACAATCCTTGAAATGGCAAAAACATCATCAACAAGATGATTTTCAAAGAAGAAGAAACCATCAACCATGGGAAGGTAACCAATCTTGGAAATGGAGAAGTCATCATCAACAAAGTGACTTCTCAATGGGAAGATATCATCAACAATGGGAAAGACACAACCCATGGAAACGGCGTAATTGGTAAACCGTATCTCCCCATTTGTATATGCATTTTATTTTTAAATCTATGCATACTTTTAATTGTGTCTTAATTGCAAAATGAATCTTCAAGTATTTATTTATAGGTCTCTTATATATTTATGAGTTTCAAAATTTTTAAAAAGAGACCTTGCATGATTTTCTAAAACTCTTGAGCATTTTATTAGACTTATGTGGCTTATTATCTCTTATGAAATCTTATAGCATAAGCTCTTTTTGATATCTCATATTACTTGCCTACACTTGTATTTTCTATGCAAATGTTGTCTAAGAATTGTGTAGGATACATATTTCATACTCATTGGCTATTACGTCATCAAGTTTCTTAAACCATCGAGGTATGTCTACTCGTATTTTTCTTTTAACTCGATTTTATGCTTATGCACATATCTTTCAAGATATTTCATTTTGATCCCTTAAGTGCCCCTATTTGATCTTGCAAATATTTTCTTTTAAAAAGGCACTACGTGTTTAGTCTCGATTTTATCGTTTATATGTTTTCCCAAAACCCATATTTGTTGGATTTAGTCCAAACTTATATTTTTGCAAAGTTTTAAAACTTTTGGGGTGAAAAATCGGATTTTGGAAAACTCTCGGGAGAAAGAAAAATCACCTGGGGCGGTCATAGCAGCGGGCGACCGGCCGCCTGCACCTCGACCCGTCGCCCCTACCTCGACCAGGTCGCCCAGGCCAATTTTTCAGGTTTTAAACTTTCTGTCTTCGTTTCAAAACAGACGCAGATAAAATTCTCAAAACCCTTGTTCAAATATTTCACCCCTTTTCTTTAAAATCTTCAATTCTTCATCATTTTTCACGATTCTTGTTGCTAATCTTCTTATTTTCACAAGAATCTTACATATATGGCTCCTCCAAGAAATTCCACCGATCAAAAATCCCACTTCTAAGAGAAGAAAGGGTGGAGAGGGTACTTCGAAAATCGGCGAGACGGCCGAACAAAGGGATATTCGAGCCGCTCAAAGAAACGTGGCTCAAGAAGGTGATGATGTTCAAAATCCCATTCTCTCTCGGGCCCAAATTACCGAGCTTCAGTGGAACAATTTCGCTCGAAAATTGTCGTTGGGCGAAAGGTAAAAAATCTCTTGTTACTCAAGCTCCAAATTCTCGCAATGCTCTTAATTTCATCAATAAGTATGCGGAATGGTACTGAGGATTCGGGGGATGGGAGGTAAATCTATTGCTCGGACTAAAATGTGTCGTTTTAGTTCATTTACAAATGAGTATCCTACTATAAGAGGATTTTTGAGGAGCAAGGTTGGATGTATTTACGGGAGCATGCTTATGTGTTGTATGATGATGATATTATCCAACTCTTTTATGCCAATATGTGGGTCGAATATGATAATGATAGAAAGCCGATTGCCGTTAATTAAAACTTATAAAGGGTCGTCATTTTAGATGGACTCCCAATGATATTTGCTTTTTACATGTTAGAGAAGGTGGTTGGGATTATTTCTCTTGTGGGACTTGGAATGATGAAATGTTGGGGGTGTCGATGAAAGAAGTTAAGACGTATTTGGGTGTATGGCCAAAGTATTCTTTGTTGGCAATGACACTTGAACATCGTATTTTATCGGTCATTGTCGCATATTGCATTTGTGGTAAGTCGGGAAAGATGCCTAGCAATATGGATTATTTTTGACTTATAAGATTGCTAGGAGGGAACCACTTAATTTTGGTGCCATACTTATTCAATGTCTAATCGAGTCCATTACTCAAGGTAATAAGAAGTTGGTTATGGGAAATTGGATTTGTAAACTTCTTATTCAATCGAGACTACCTTCGTCGGAGTGTAACTCGGAGGTATTTCAAAACGACTTTGACATTGATAACATCACCCAAATGGTCACTATGCGCAAGAACATGGAAATCCGACCAACCAAAATGGCGAGAGGAAGAGGTCAAGAGTCTCCGATCCTAATGACTTCTTTGATGACATCGAGGCCGCAAGATTGGCGGAAGAGGGCGAACCGAGCAATCCGGAGGATAATACTGGAGGTGCTCAACCGCCTAGAGATATACTCAAGCCGAATTTGATGAGATGAGGGCTTTTCATGAGACGAGGTATGAGGCTTTGGAGCAAAAGACCTCCAAAATGCAAAAGTCTATCGGCAAGTTAAAGAAATTCATCAAGGACTTAATTCCGGATCTTGCTTCTCCTCGGATGAGGAATGATGTTACCCCACCCCTTTACTTTCTAGCATTTTCATTTAAGTTGCTTTGTACTTTTATGAACTTTTGTAAAACTTATTTGTACTAATGATATTTGCTTGTTTTTCTTAAAAGGGTTAATATTGCAAGTTGATAATGACTTGTGGATGATCATGATTTTGATGGAGTATTTGATGGTAAAAATACTCTAATTTAAGCATTGTTTGATAATTGGTGTGAAGTACTTGATGGTAAAAGTGCTTCTCTTAATGCTTTGTTCATTATGCTTAGTTGGATATGTTGGGACATTTGATACATGTATTGTTGAAAGCATGACTTATTACTTGATGGATGCTCTAATTTTTGGTATTTGTAATGCCTTGATCATTCTTAGCTTATCTCAATTGGGTTGAACCCTTGAGAATCTATTTTAAGCCTCTTATTTGTTGAACAAATTGTTGCATATGGTGCATATGATCTTTTTTTTGAGATTTGGAATGAGGTTGATTGATGATATGAAAATTTTTGGCTTGAACCATTTACAAATGTTATATACAACCTCTTCTATTTTTAAAGCACACAAGGTGTTTGTTAAAATGTCGCAATGAAACTTTCAACTTCTACATGATTCTCTTGCTTTCAAAATGTCTTAAAATCTTTTTGAAATCATGTTTTTAGCTTACTAATAAGCTCATGGATCCTTTATGTTTCAATTCTCCAATTTTCCTTGGATTATTATGCCTTAATTGCTCAATCATTAAACCGTTCCTTTGGCGCGCTTTGATATTATTGTATGGTGTTTTCACC
The DNA here is from genome assembly GCA_016081115.2 of Rehmannia glutinosa. NCBI lineage: Eukaryota > Viridiplantae > Streptophyta > Magnoliopsida > Lamiales > Orobanchaceae > Rehmannia > Rehmannia glutinosa. The sequence goes on along the minus strand of CM071937.1, from coordinate 20,936,207 downwards.
ATCCTAACATTCTTTTTGATGATTCCAAAGGGGGAGAAACAGGATATTGGCTCATTAGCTCAAAGAAGCTAATAAAAGCTTGTCATAAAAGCTATAAGCTATGGCTCATAAAAGCCATAAGTTGTGATTTGTTCTTAGTCCAATTGTTGCTTGATGGACTTATATTATTGTTTAATATTGTTTTGTGACAGGGGAGCTTATAAGCTCTTGAACAAATTGTAAAAGCTAAAACTTTTAGCTTATGGATTATTGCTCTTACATTATTCTTGATGTGCTTGTTGATAGGGGGAGCTTGTGCTTATTATTGAAAATATTTACTCCCTACTTGGTTGCTTTAATATTTTTGGAAATTTTGGTTGCTTCCAAACGGTCAAATATTTTTACCGGAAAATCTTTTCTAAAATTGCTCTCTTAGTTTGTGTAAAAATTGTTTTGGTTTGTAATCATCAAAAAGGGAGATTGTTTGATACATGTTTTTATCTTAATTTTGATGATTTTATTTTATCACCAAAACAATGTTTTTTTTTTTAAGGTTGTCCAAATACTCCTAAATGATTTAAAATGGTTTTAATATTTTCCGGAGTATTTTCTCAAGATTATTAAAAATGGACAACACTTTTATCAATGAGTTTTACTCCTATAACAGTTCCTAAATGTTGTCTAAATACTCTCGATCGGTTTAAAATGTTTTTACACAATTTTCGGAGTATTTCTTGAGTTTTATTTTCAACAAAAATTGGACAACATTTACCTCTCGTGTCGACCGGTCGCCTATAGGGCAACCCGTACTGAAGATGTTTTTAGAAGCGAGAAAATGAGACGGAAGGAAAAACAAGCGGTCGACCGGTCGACCGGTGCCCGGTGCGATCGGTACTGCAAGTGTGTTTGAAACGAACACTTGATCTTTGCAAAATCCATGAGGGGGACCGGTTGGGGTGATGGTCGGCCGGTCGAGGTAGACGCGTCGGCCGGTCGCCTGTGTTATTTTCTTTGTGTATTTTCCAACGTCTATTTAAATGCGACCGGTCCGCTATCTTTTGATGACAAATTTCGACCGTTTGACAATGACACATTTCCTTAAATTGTGGGATTGATTTCTAACAGCTATATTCTTGATTTTAATTGTATTTTTAAGTAGATTTTCAATCCCCAAGAGGAGCCTATACTTGATCAATTATCTCCTATAAATAGAGGAAGTTTTGGAGCAACAAACAAAACAACAATTGAGATACAACACAACAAGATACACTTCAAGCAAACACTTGGTCTTTCATTGTTATTATTCTTGTTGTAAAATTGCCTAGCTTATCACTTTCACATCTTTGAGGTCTAGGTTATTCTTGATTACACTTTGCACTCAAATTGTAATATTCATTATTGAGTTGTAATCTTGATTTTTGTTATCATTCAAACACAAGATATCCTTGTGAGTGTTCTTGTGGTAAGAGCACACTTGGATGATCTAGGTGATAGGTACAAGAAGATTGTGGTAATCTTCTTATTGAGGTGTTGAAGAATTTGGTATTCTTCAAGGTTGAAGATTGTGGTAATCTTCACAAGGTGCCGTTGAAGGAAGATTGTGGTAATTTCAAAGGGAGATTGTGGTAATCTCCAAAGGTGGTGTTGAAGAAGAGTGTGGTGCTCTTCAAGCATTCGGTTGAAAAAGAGGGCGAAATTGAAAAGATGGAGATAATCTATTCACCCCCTCTAGATTATCGTAGCCGCTTGGACTTACATGATACACAATATTTAGCTATATTGGAGACTTTAACACCAGATATTGTACTCCAAGCTTTGACAAAATCGGGTACACAATGGTTGACTCGAATTTTAGGTTCTTCTAAACAACTTTTCGACGCCACTAGGCTCAGTCCATATGGTCGTGCATTAATGTATTTTATTTGCGCACTAATCGATCCAACATCCAATCAGTGATCTGTACTTTATACTCGTGTACGGCTCCTTTATGTCATCGCCAATAATATTCCATTTGACTTGGGAAATTATATATCAAAATTCATTGTTCATTGCATCACCACTGGAAAAAAAGTAGCACTCAATCACCCTTCATTTATTACTGAATTATGAAGAATACAGGGTGTCAGATGGCTACCTCTTTCGAACGAAATCCATCTCATATGCCCAATTACACACAAAGCGATTATCAAATACGAACGTTTGGATGGCGCACCTGCACATCCTCACGGATTGGGATACTTACTGGATCAGGTGCCCCCAGGCTCAGTTGACGATGTTATAGTAAACAAACATGATGGGGCAGATACTGACAGTCAAAGTGATACAGGTATAGAAGGACGGGATGATATTCCAGCAGAGGACGATGGACATACTCACGATGCACCATCTTAGATCCACGTTCATCATCTTGAACAGACGATAGAAAACTTACAAGAGGAGATGCGAGATGGTCGCGGGGCCTTACGCCGTGAGTTACGTCAGGAGCTTAGGAAGATCTGGCGTCAGGCGGATCGACGACTTCTTTGCTCGTGATGCATATCATCGGGATTATTTGGCATCATGGACACATCATATTTTACATCCCGATACTGATTTCATTCCTCCAGTTATGCCGTCTACCCCACCTACTTCATCGGATGATGGTGATGCCACCGGTTGATGAATTTTCAGGAAGCTCTATTGACCTTAAGACTCTATTGACCTTAAAACTCTTTATTGCTTAATATTCGTACATTAAGGTCAATGCATAATTTAAGTTTTAGGGGGTAGTATTATGCATCATGATAACTTTTGAGTACATTTTTGTAGCCTATGATGTTTTTGATTTTGAATATGCATGATATGATGAATTGTCTGGATGTGATGTGTTTAATTGTTAGCTAAGACATGTGATAAATCTTAAAATTGTGACTTAATTATTATAAATAATCTTTGAATCAATTTTTAATAAGTTGCTCAAATGATTTTTAGAATACTAACTAAATGATCCCCTATAACTCAAGGATATTTTTAAACATTTTTCAAAATAATTTGTATAGTGATATAACATTAGGAAAATGATTTAGGACATCTTTTGGAAAATCTAAAGCCTATATAGCCTATCAAAAATCAATTTTTCCCTAGTACTCCTTTTGAGCCTAATAAATTTTTTTCATTGACAACCTACTGATTATACAAGCCAAAAATGAGAAAATCTTCAAAAAATAACCTGTTTTCATCCATACATATGAAATCCATACAAACGAGATATTTGGAGTCAAGATGGGTATATTTTTGATAGAAGAAGATTGTCCCTCCCAAAAAAAATGACCGGGACAAGAAGGGAAAACACAAATAAATCATTGAAATTGGTCGTTGCTATACATGGTTGGGTGAATTGTAGTCATTTATCTTATATTTTCATACCTTTAATCCAAGCTTACATTACAACTCGAAAAGTCTTATAGATTCTTATGTTTTTATTACATATAATGTGGAGATTAATGTAGAATTATATCCTATAAGTTAAACAGGGGACCATTGGAAAATATTTAACTATTGAGACATCGATTATATTATGAAGTCACGAAATTGAGGTAAACTTGCATGCCTAACTCGAAAATTAATATATTTACATTTTTGCAAATTCTTTAATTCATGTAATACACGAAACCTCCTAAAGCAAAGTAATTGTAAGTCAAGCGCTACGATAATCTAGAGGGGGTGAATAGATTATCTCCATCTTTTTGATTTTGCCCTCTTTTTTCGAACCAAGATGCTCAAAGACAATAATAAAGGTGCGGAATGTAAACAACACACGTCGATTTAAAGAGGTTCAACCCACCTAGGGCCTAATCCTCTACCACCCCAAAGATATCCTGGATGGATTTCAAAAAGAAAAAGATTTTATTAATTTACCAAAAATTAATACAACACCAACTTACAACAACACCTTGAAGAGCACCACACTCTTCTTCAACACCACCTTTGAGATTACCACAATCTCACTTGAAGATTACCACAATCTCCAACGGCACCTTGTGAAGATTACCACAATCTTCAACCTTGAAGAATACCAAATTCTTCAACACCTCAACAAGAAGATTACCACAATCTTCTCACACCTAACACCTAGATCACCCAAGTGTGTTCTTACGACAAGAACACTCACAAGGATATCTTGTGTTGAATGATAACCCAAAAATTCAAGATTACAACTCGATAATGAATAATACAATTGAGTGCAAGTGTAATCGAGAATAGCCTGACCTCAAGGATGTGAAAGTGAATAGCTAGGCAAATTACAACAAGAAATAAGACAATGTAAGAACAAGTGTATTCTTGAGTGTATCTTGTTGTGTTGTAGTTTTCTCTCTTTGTTGTTGCTTCAATTCTTCCTCTATTTATAAGAGATGATTGATATTTGATAGGCTCCTCTTGGAATCTGATATCTACAAAAAAATTGCAATTAAAATCAAGATTATAGCTGTTAGAAATCAATCCCACAATTTAAGGGAAAGTTGTCTGTTTACAACGGTTAGAATTTTCTTTGTCAAAGCATAGGGCGACGGTCGCATTAAAATAGAAGTTTGAAACATATCGCAGACAAATTAACACAGGGCGGCCGGTCGAAGTGCACCTCGACCGGTAGAAACTAGGGCGATCGGTTGCACTGACCAAAAACTGAAAGAACAAAGTTTACATTTCGATGTTTAGCTCCAGTGCACGCCTCTTTGGTCGACCGGTCCGACCGCTAAATGCAATGTTGTCCGATTTTTGACGAAAATAAACCTCAAGAAATACTCCGAAAAATTCGTAAAAACATTTTAAACCGATCGGGAGTATTTAGGACAACATTAGAAATATAGTTTTGAAGAAATAAAACATTTACACAAAAAGTGTTGTCCGATATAAATTCCAATAAATACTCCGAAAAATAGTAGAAACATTTTATATCAATTGGGAGTATTAGGACAACATAGTTTCAATGTAAAAACCCATTGACTTAAAAACATTAAATGTGTTGTCCAATTTTATATCGAAAATAAACTTGAGGAAATACTCCTAAAATATTAAAACCATTTTAAATCATTTAGGAGTATTTGGACAACCTTTAAAACCATTGTTTTGGTATAAAAACAAAATCATCAAAATCATGATAAACCATTTATCAAACAATCTCCCCTTTTTGATGATTACAAACCAAAACAATTTTAACGAGGTCGATTTTGAAAACAAAACAATTTTACCGGTTAAAGAGAACTATCCGTTGTGAGGGACAACATTCCATGCAATAAAAAACACAAGGATGGGAGTAGAGATATTCAAACACATATAGCAAATACTCCCCTATCAACATGCACAACAAGAGTTATATAGAAACAACTTAAACATAAGCTAAAATATTAGCTTTTCGATATTGAGCTTAAGTATCAATAACTTAAAAGCTCCCCTGTCAAAGATACATCATTAGAACCGTATATAAGTCCATACTACAACCAATGGACCATGATTCATACATAACCATAATGCACCAAGTGGACTAAATATGATCCACAACTTATGGCTTTATGAAGCCATAGCTTATAGCTTCTTTTTTCGTTTATCTTATCTTAGCTTTTATTGAGCTAATGAGCTAATAACCTTTTTCTCCCCCTTTGGAATCATCAAAAAGAATGTTAGCACGATAAATACATCATATATTCTTATCAAAGTGTGCAAGTAAACCGATGTATCGAGCCATTTGAACATTGAAGCTTTTAAACCAAATAGAAGAGTCGAATCATACGACTTGTAGAAGCTTATGAAAAATCATTTGATTTGCAAAAACATGATCTCTATAAATATATGAGACTTTTGAAATCGAGAGAGTCATGTAGGTGATGAATTTTTCATTGAAACGTTTTATCGAACACTTGGCGGGCGTCAAAAATAGAAAAAGTTATATATAGCCCTTGTAAGTGAAATCAAGCCAAGTTTTTCATCACCAAATACAATTTAACAAATATCATTCATCAACAATCAATAAGCTCATCACAAACATATATGAATTACATCAAGAAAAATAACCCAATTGAGCTAAAGATAGTGAAATTCTTACCATTCAATCGGTAAAGACGAGCAATGATGATGATAGTCGAGCTAGATAATCCCCAAAATATATAATTCATGCATCAAAACTCATTTGAAGTGAATTGTGTGTGAAATTTGCAAAGGGGACGAAAAATGGCCAAAATGTGTCAAAGTGACGAATGCTGAAGACAGAACCATTTTAATCCAAATTATAGCCTAGGGCGACCGGTCGACGTTGAGGGCGACCGGTTGCCCTCAACCCTTTCAGCCCACTGTCTGTCAGTTTTTCCAAAATCCGAATTTTCAACCAAAAATCCGATTTTTCGCCCCTAAGTTTTAAAAACGTGCAAAATACAAACGTAGACCTCATTCAATATACATTATGTCATGATCAAGCTCGAAATGAGGTAAAATGCTCGGCGTTGAGCGATTAAAAAGTCCGCGAGTGATCCTTGAGACGGAATTAAACACATCTCAAGTTTTTGTTAAACGTGCAATCCCGTTAAAAAAATTATCGAATCTCAATATGTTTAGTTCGATTATGACGAACCATATTTTGAAAAATTATTATCACCGGACTTGTTATCCCGAAAAATAATAACGTTTTGAGACTTTGGATACAACAAGTCATAAGAAAAAGTGCCTTTCAAATATTTGAAAATTTCTTTTAATGGCACTTTAATGAGATTCGTTGGGATAGTTTTTGAAGTCGAGCATATAGACATAAGGCATATGGAATGTCGAGTCTATAGGAATAATACAAGAAAACATACCTCGAATTTGTTTGTCGACCGACATGCCTTTCTCAACCTTTGTCAATCTTTAGTCATAGAGGTTGAGATATTTCTTCTTTCTTCAATGCCTAACTCCTTCAAGAGTTCAATATAACCATCTTCTTGGCATTGAATAATTTGAAGTCCAAGCAATAAATTGAGCTCCCCTATCATGCTCATTTCAAGTACATCTTGTATCAACTTGGAAAAATATCTTGCACAAATATTCATTAGTAGTACCAAAAATATTCTCATAAATATGCATAAGTAAATAATCTTGCCCTTTTTCAAAAATAAAGAGAGTAGTATCAACTTTACCTCTTGTAAAATCATTTAGCAAAAATAGCTAAGTCTATCAACCGCATACAAGGCCTTTTATAAAAACATTTGGCCTAGAAAAAAATTTAAACCCCGGTAGACTTCTACTTGAATAAAACCTTTTAGAAAATTGGATTCAACATCCATTTGGTAAAGCTTGAAATTTTCTTAAAGCAAGAATGGGCAAGTAAAATGCAAATAGCTACAAAATGTGCTATGAGTGCAAATGTTACACCAAAATCAATTACCTTCTTCTTGAAAATACCTTCGAGCTACTAACCTCGTCTTAGTTCGACCAATGTTGCCTTGGTCATCGAGTTTTGTACCGAATACCCTTTTTGTCTACTTCATTACTATCATCATAGGGCATCCAATTTGTCTAAGGTGTTCACAATAGAACATATACATCCAAATATTTTGAGGTAACCAATATTTGGAGTACTTCATTTCTCATCTACACAACTTAACAAACTCATTAACGGCATCACTTATATAATCAAGAATAAAAATAGCCCAAGTGTAAAAACATGTCTCAATCATCAATCACAAAATATCTTGCAAAAGAGCATAGTAGTAAGAGACACTATATATATAGACCATGAAGCAAGAAACACATACTATGCATATAGAAGATCATCAAGAGTCTAATAAATCATGCAAGTTCAAATAAGCTTAAGAAAGCTACAAAAGGTCTCTTTTGAAATTCGAAAATCCGATAGCATATAGTTGAGACCTCATTTAAACGAAGTATTTGAACAAGAGTTGTCAAAGCAAAAATGTGCAATCAAATATCGAATAGTGCCTTTCAAAAAATCTAAAAATCCTCTTAATGGCACTTGTATGAAATACTATGAAAAATAAGCACATAGGCACATGGCAATACATATATCGAGTCTATAAGAGTAAGAATAACACAAGTAAACGTACCTCGATAATTTATGCCTTTCTTGACAAATAATGACGTAAATGGCCATTTGTGAAAATATGTAAATCTACACAATTCTTAAAATAAATCTAGCACAAATCATAATGATAAGAGTGTAGGCTAAGAGATATCACAAGTAAGCTCATGCCATAAAAATCCATAAGAGATGATAACACACTTTAGTCTACAAAAATGCACAAGAGTTTTAAAAACATCATATAAGGTCTTCTTTTTCAAAAATATTTTAAAAGCACAAATATATATTGAAGACCTTAATTAAAAAAAATAAATACTTGAAAACTCATTTTGCAATTAAGACACAAATAAAAGCATGCATAATAACAAAATAAAATGCATATTTAACTAGGGAGATACGGGTTACCAATTATGCCATTTCAATGGGTTGTGTCGTTCCCATTGTTGATGATATCTTCCCCTTGAGAAGTCACTTTGTTGATGATGACTTCTTTGATTACTCCATTTCCAAGGTTTGTTGCCTTCCCATTGTTGAAAGTCTTTTCTTCTTTGAAAATCATCTTGTTGATGATATGTTTGCCATTTCAAAGGATTGTGTTCTTCCCATTTTTGAGTATATCCTCTTCTTGGAAATTTGCTTTGTTGAAAATAATTTCTTCTTCTTTGATCAAATGAAACGGTCATTTGATGTCTTCTTTGGCGGTATAAATTTTCTTCGATCATTATTTCGCGAGTACCTAATATGACATTGTTTTGTGGTACCCTTATGTGTTTGGGTCCTTTGGGATTAGTCTTGAGACTTTTAAGTCTCCAACAATAATTAGAGCTATTTCTAGCTCGACAAGAATTAGCCGTATGACCCTTTTTACCGCAATAAAAATAAGTAATAATTCTAGGAGCATAATGACCAACATGCTTAGAGACTTGATTCTTTTTCATATGATTGACAACATTAAACTTATGATCAAGTTCTAGTTTGAATTATCACAATAATCAACAATTTCATTGGTACTCAAGTTGGATTTAGATAAATCCCCTTTCATGCAATTAATATCCTCAACAAGAGTACTATTTTCTTTCTCAAGGTTTCTAACCTTGTCAAGTGTGGTGGTGTGAGCACATGATAGTGATTCATAGGAAGTAAATAAACTATCCTTTTCATTTTTCAAAACATTGAATTCCTTTTTCAAATTTTTGTATTTAACAAGCAAGCTTTGGAATTCATTTTGAAGTTCATCATAATCATTTTGCAAATCACTATAATCATTATCATAGGAAGTAGAGGGTTTAGAACTTACCTCGTTTTCTTCTTCGATGCCATGAGGCATTGTTCAACTTCTTCATCATGGGAGGTTGTAAAAGGCTTATCCCATGTTGTTGGATTTGATGTTGTATCCATTTGTGAAGTAGATGCTTTTGAGTTGCTCCTTTCATTTGCATATACTTCATAGATGGCTTCTAATTTTGCCATACTTCATGTGCCGATCGAATACCTACAACATGATCAAATTCCAAAGTGGTAAGTGAACAATGTAAAATATTAAGAGCTTTACCATTTAAGGAGATGATTTTCTTTTCTTCATCATTGAGCTTTTTGAAGCCTTTTGAGGTGTGTGGTGTATCTTTCATCGGAATGGATTCTCCATTAATGACGGTGTTCCAAATGTTGAACCCGCAACCTTGTAAATAGCATTCCATTCTTTCTTTCCAAAATGTAAAATTTTTGGAATCAAACCGAGGTGGCTTGGTGGTGGAGGTGCTTGGAAAAGATGAGCTTCGTTCAGAGCCGACGATCGTTTCTCTTCACTCGCGATGTGAAACGAGCTTGCCAAAGAGTTTGGCTTTGATACCACTTGTAAGTCCAAGCGCTACGATAATCTAGAGGGGGGTGAATAGATTATCTCCATCTTTTCGATTTTGCCCTCTTTTTCGAACCGAATGCTCAAAGACAATAATAAAGGTGCGAAATGTAAACAACACACGTCGATTTAAAGAGGTTCAACCCACCTAGGGCCTAATCCTCTACCACCCCAAAGATATCCGGATGGATTTCAAAAAGAAAAAGATTTTATTAATTTACCAAAAATTAATACAACACCAACTTACAACAACACCTTGAAGAGCACCACACTCTTCTTCAACACCACCTTTGAGATTACCACAATCTCACTTGAAGATTACCACAATCTCCAACGGCACCTTGTGAAGATTACCACAATCTTCAACCTTGAAGAATACCAAATTCTTCAACACCTCAACAAGAAGATTACCACAATCTTCTCACACCTAACACCTAGATCACCCAGTGTGTTCTTACCACAGAACACTCACAAGGATATCTTGTGTTGAATGATAACCCAAAATTCAAGATTACAACTCGATAATGAATAATACAATTGAGTGCAAGTGTAATCGAGAATAGCCTAGACCTCAAGGATGTGAAAGTGAATAGCTAGGCAAATTACAACAAGAAATAAGACAATGTAAGAACAAGTGTATTCTTGAGTGTATCTTGTTTTGTTGTAGTTTTCTCTCTTTGTTGTTGCTTCAATTCTTCCTCTATTTATAGGAGATGATTGATATTTGATAGGCTCCTCTTGGAATCTGATATCTACAAAAAAATTGCAATTAAAATTAAGATTATAGCTGTTAGAAATCAATCCAACAATTTAAGGGAAAGTTGTCTGCACGCACAACGGTTAGAATTTTTTTGTCAAAGCATAGAGCGGCCTGGCCGCATTTAAAATAGAAGTTTGAAACATATCGCAAGCAAATTAACACAGGGCGACCGGTCGAAGTGCACCTCGACCGGTCGAAGGCTAGGACGACCGGTTGCACCGACCAAAAAACTGAAAGAACAAAGTTTCATTTCGATGTTTAGCTCCCTGTGCACGGTCCGCCTCTTTGGTCGGCGACCGTCGACCGCTTTAAATGCAATGTTGTCCGATTTTTTGACGAAAATAAACCTCAAGAAATACTCCAAAAAATTCGTAAAAACATTTTAAACCGATCGGGAGTATTTAGGACAACATTAGAAATATAGTTTTGAAGAAATAAAACATTTACACAAAAAGTGTTGTCCGATATAAATTCCATAAATACTCCGAAAAATAGTAGAAACATTTTATATCAATTGGGAGTATTAGGACAACATAGTTTCAATGTAAAAACCCATTGACTTAAAAACATTAAATGTGTTGTCCAATTTTATATCGAAAACAAACTTGAGGAAATACTCCTAAAAATATTAAAACCATTTTAAATCATTTAGGAGTATTTGGACAACCTTTAAAACCATTGTTTTGGTATAAAAACAAAATCATCAAAATCATGATAAACCATTTATCAAACAAAATATCACTTGTAAAACTCAAAAGTTTATTCCTTGTTGCGGTGATTTTGGTTGCTTGAGGACAAGCAACAATTCAAGTTTGGGGGTATTTGTTAAGTTGGAATTTTACCAACAAAATAGGTATCCTAAGATTTAAAAATTGTATTATTTTTAAGTAGACTGAGTCCAGATTATTGTTGAAATTATACATCAAGTTGTAATAAGTATCAAGGTACCAAGAAATCAAGAAACGGGCGGAAGACGGTGAAAAATGAATCATGGCGGTGAAAGAAGGGAAAAGAAAAGAAAAAGAAAATAAAAATAAAAAAAATAATATGAAGGCTTGTGTACCGCACACAAGTTGGTGTACATCGGTACACCAAAAAAAAGTATTTTAGGCTTGTACCACGGTACAAAGCCTTATGTACCGCGGTACACATCGTTTTTACTGTGTACTGCAGTGCACTTTGTCTATGCCACGTTTTGACCCGATTTCACCTGCTTTCGACCGTGATACATTCAATATCTACCGCGGTATCTACAAAACAGCTTTTATCAATAATTCGATTTTACATGGCGAAAACCACGAATGGATTAATTAACAAGCGAGAAGCACTATCAGCTGAAAGAAGAAGAAGACAACAATCTACACATCAAAAGGAAGATCAGTGGAAGATATTTGATTATGGACTATGGAAGACCCATCTGTTTGACAACAAATACTTACCAGGTGAATGAAATCTTCTGCTATAAATAGCCTTCAGTTCAAACGATTGAAGGACACCTATCATCACATAATCCAAGTTATCAATTTCTTTCCTTCAGTTTATAGTATTTAGTTTTCTACCATTTGCACGGTTTTGCATAGTAGCTCAGCAACAGTTGATAGAAAGGGTAGCACGGAGCAGGTGTTTACCACTGGAAGCTTGAGAAAGCCACGGGATACATACAAGTTTCTTTTTACCCTCTCTTTTAATTCTTGCTTGTAAATTGTAGAACATGTGTGTTATTTGTTGTTTAATTTGTATGGATATCATCATGAGCTAAATTTCTATTTCTAGAGGATGATGTAACTTAATCGAATCTTATATTTTGATGCTTTTATTTATCATGTTTCAATAGTTAATTTATTTATACTGTTTTTTTTTAATTACTTCTAAATTACTTGATCAATAATTTGGATTATTTGACTTATATAATTATAATTCGAGAGAAGAAATTGTATAACTGGCCTAAATATAATATAACTTAGAATTTCATATAATTAAGAAATTTGTGAATTCTCTGAAATCTTGCTTATGAATTCACTAATATTTATAAAATATATGTTTGTGATTTTTATAGAGATATTGAAATCCAAATATAGATCTATATAATTAATTACTAATCGAGAGATAAAATTAATTATTTTTTGGAATTCGTGATTTATAAATTACTACTGAATAATTGATAAATTAAGTTGATAAATATAAGATAAGATTAAGTGAATTATTCCTCTAAAATTTATTTATCATTGCATTTTTCGATCAAACTTTGTGTTAAATTGTGTTTTTGCTATTTAATAATTTTAAAAAAGCACTCACACTCATTATTCGATTTTCTAGATAAAATTAAGCTATTTTAATTATAGTACTTAGTGCTTTGTTTAATTATCATTCCCTGTGGATACGACAACCCAATTTTTATCACTATATTAAAACTTGACACCGTACACTTGCGGTAATATTTTCACGAACAACAATCATGTTCAATTATATGTTGTTATTTCACGAGTTACGTATAGTAAGAGTTTGAAAATATTAGCTTGTGACGAGGATAAAACCAAAGAAAACAGAAGAATTATGTTGTGTATAAAGAAATATTCCAAAATTTATAATTTTTAAATATAGTGATTTAACTTTTTTTTTTAGTTTAATTTGTATTGTACGCTTTTTATATTCATTAATATTGTAACCCTTATATGCATGCAAATCACTGCCTTGATACAACACACCCAGTGCATTGCAAGGGCAAAAAATTAATTTGCAAATTAACAAGTAGAGTCTAAATATATTTTATAATTATTTTAAGAACTTACAAATTAACAACTGAAATGTAAATATACAAAATTAAATCCGTAAAATACAAAAAATAAAATTTTAAAAATTATTTAATAAATCTAAAAATAACCAAATGAAATTTAAAAATGTGAAACAAGATTTAAAAAATTATTTCATTTATATTAAAATTGCCGAACAAAAGTTATTATTTGAATAAATCCAAATAAAATATATTTATTATTTTTAAAATTTATTTAAAAATTTAAACATTAATTAAAATAATATAAAATTACAATTTAAAATTTGAAAATACGTAAAAATCTAAAACTATAATTGAATCTAAAATTTTAGTTTAGTTACATTGATAAAAAAGAATATTTCTAATTTTTTTTTTTGAAATTTTAGTTTTTAATTTGAAATTAATTTAAATAATGTTAACATTTTTAAATAAATTCCAGATTTATTAAATAATATTTAGATTTTACTAAATAATATTTAGATTTTATACTAAATAATTTCAATATTTATTCGGTAATTTGTAGATATATTGAATAATTGTTTAAAACTTATTTCACATTTTAGATTTCATTTAGTTATTTTACGATTTAATAAATACCTTTTACAGTGTATTTTCCAAATTTGTTTTCATATATTCAAATTTTAATTGTTAAGTTGTAAATTCTTAAAATAATTATCACATTTATTTTCATATATTAGACTCTACTTGATAATTAATTTGCATATTTTTAAATTGAATTTAAGATTTCCATATTTATTTTAACAAATTTAAAATAATGTTTAGACTTATTTTACGTGACATATTTAGCACATAAGCTATTAGCTTAAATTTGGGCAATTTGGGCTTAATGTATGTCCCAAGGGGTGTGAGTACTGAGTAAGGTTTAGAAGGGGGGTTGAATAAACCTTACCAACTTTTATTTTAGTCCTTTTTTTAAAATATTACAGAGTTAACTCAAACAGCTGCGTCCTTGAGGGACAGCTAAGTTGGTTATTCAGCAGAGTTAGCCACTCAACAAACTCGATAGAGCTGTTGATAGAATAACTCAGTTGTTTAACATGAACCTTAACTTGGTTGTGTTGGTTTTATCAGCGGAAGACTTAACACCATTTGATTTGTTTTAACTTGTTTTAACACTTGATTTTAGCACTTGGTTATTGATCAGTTGGGTAACAAATAAGTTTATCAGCAGATATAATGTAAATATGCGAAATGTAAATGTCTTTGAAAAATAAATGATACTGATTGATTTTTATAGAGGTTCGAAGATGGAGTAATTCTTCTAATTCTCTCTTCTCCAACTCCTGGAGGAATCCACTATGTAAAAGATCTCATTACAAAGTGGTCAACCTGAGAGACAGATCTTGGTCACACAAATTGGCTTCTCTTCCGACTTAGGCTTCGTCATCATAGGGCACTGCCTTACTACTTCAAACTCACTTTCTCAAGCTCTTGGATTTGATCACGAAGCCCTCCAATAACTTGATCTTGGTTCGACCTTGAACCTTCCTACAATCCTCCTTGGAAAGTAGACTCCTTTTGATTCTTCAAAAGTTTCCTCTTCAATAGGTTTGAAGTTGTCTTTCCTTCACAACTTATGTTGGATCGATTTCCTTGAATTTCGGGCTTGAGGATTTGCTTGAATATACTTGAGAATATTGCGGGTTAATAGTTTGAATATTGCTTGCTTGTTCGTGGTTCGGGTAACCTTTTCTCAATGAATTTCCTCGGCCTTTTATAGTGAACTTTCAAAATCGCCCGTTGAAGAGATAGTGATTTCAAAAGTCACTTGTGTTCGTTGGCTTATCTTTTCTTGGTCCTCAATCTTGAGATGTAGACCCTTCCTCGTATTAAATGAATTTGCGACTTTTCGTGGTTCGACACGAGGTGCGATCTTCCCATTGGTTTATTCCTTTTGCTTCCTGGGATGAGCACTTTAAGACCTGGCAACATGGAAGTATTACTTGTTTAAGTAATATCCTTGACTTCTGTGCAATGGATTCATTTCAGTTAACTCCTCTTGGCTGCTGCCTTTTTCCCCAGGTGACTTGAGTCCGCTCCAATCATTGGATGACTCATCTATCACTTCAACTTGAGACTTGATTTCTTGAGATGACTTGACCGACTCTTCACACGCTTGTTCCTCACCGATACATCTTGATCGAGTTCTTGATCTTCTATCTTGGCCATACTCAGTTGTTCCACAACGGAGTCTTCACTTGAGTCTTCAGTTGACTTCTTGTATTTCCAGGCGTAGGTGAATGACTTGACTCGTTTTTCCAAATTTATCTATTACAATGTAAATTACAAGGAAAATGGGGTGCCAACTTCTCAGTTTAAGTTTTACATGGCATTCATCAAAATCTATAAAATAAATTTCCCAACACTTAATATTGAGGAATTTTAGTATTTCCGGCTCAATTTGTCCTCAATTTGCTAAAATTTTGAACTTATTGTCCTTATTCAAAGCCCCTAAAATTAGTGTTATTCTTTGCCACTAAGATATAGTTAATATCCTCATTTTGCAATTAATCCAATGGTTATTTGATATTCTTGTAAAAAAAACAAATTGGTTATTTGATACTTCTAACTTCGTTTTGAGAAACAACCTAATTTATTTAACAATAGTACCTTACAACTGATTACAAAGATCAAAATCGTAAAGCCTACAGAATCATAAACTTTCGATCATCTGAATCTTTTGCAACGACAAAATCATATGAATGAAAAATTACCACGTGAGACAAATCACCACTTATTAAGTGGAAAAACTCCTCTTATGAAGGACAAAAAAGCTATCGTGGAGAGACTCGTAGACTTTCGTAAAAGAAGAAAAACAAACAACTAATTGAAAAACAAAAGAAAAATAATGTTACAACCAGGGGCTTAGCACCCCACCACAAGGACTTATTGTCTCTTTTGGAGTGAAGGTGAGAGGTCAAAGCTCATTCCATCAAATTGCTCCCAGAAATGCGAATGTGAAGTGGTGAAGATTTGGTAGAAACTCATATTAAATAAAGCATCCATGTGGGTTCAATTCGTGGAGAGATCAATTATTATTATCTGGTTGTATGTCAGCAGATCCTCTATAATACTAGCCAGTGCGTGCACATCCCGCGACTAGGGACGACAATGTGTAGGATTCTGGTAGGTTTTTATATCCTCCATCCCCATCCCCATCGGGTATTCAATTTTCGTACCCATACTAATACCCATCGGGTATTCAATTTTCAGACGCATCCCCATACCCATCGGAGGATCAGGTATTCATACCATACTCATACCATATTACCACTTAAAATTGTATTTTCTCAAATTGGAGATATTTCAATGAAACTATGGATATTACTAAAGTATTAAAAGAAAAATAAGAAAAAGTGAATAAAGATAAGGATTAGTGAACTAAATATTATAGAAAAATAAAAAAATATATTAGAAAAGGCAAAGCACATAAGTTAGTGAATTTTGATTAGATTTGAGAAAAGAAACTTATTTTAAATATAAATAAATATGTATATATAAATAAATAAATATATATGTATAAATTATATAATATTATTTAATCGATTATCAGGCAAAGTATGGGTAGGATGCACCTAACCCACCTCTATACCTAAAAATAATCATACTCATGTACCCATTTATTTAACTGGGTACAAAAATATCCTCCATACCCTCCTCCGTTAGGGTCAGGTTTTGGATTGTCCACCGAGTTCGAATGAAATTGCCATCCCTACCTGCAGTTTACCTTGGTGGCAGCGATGAGGAGCCAAAGTTGTTGTCCTCAGGCACTACCATAACACTGACCAGCGCGTGCACATCCCGCGGTTTACCTTGGTGACAGCTATGAGGAGCCACATGAGGCGGTGATGAGGAGCCAAAGTTGTTGTCCTCAAACATAATCGTCGTAAGCGCGGAAGCTGAAAAGTTGAGTTATTAAAAAAGAAAGAAAGATAATGGCCTTGTTGGTTTATGTTTCCAGCCCATTTCCATTTCCAACTATTCATAGAAATAGAATCATGTTTGTTTTTAAAATTTCCAATGGAAATCATCATTTCTTTTTGAGTCAAAATCATCATTTCCACTTTCCACTTTTCACATAAAACATCATCTCAAACCTACAATTTCAATTCTCAACCCTATACACTACCCTACATCATTTATCAATCACTATTCTTATTTTTTAATCCAATTATATACGTGGGACCCTCCATTATCAACTTTATCTACTTAAAATAATATTATATATATTTAATGGGACCCACTAGTCTACAATCTTACAAATATAATATTATATATTCAATTAAAATATTCAACCACTATCAACTTTTCAAATTATTATATACATAAAATATTATTTCAAAACTACTTAACCAAACATAATCTCATTTCCAAACTTACATAAAATTCTCATTCACTCATCCAAACATAATTCCAGGTTTTTCACACGAAAACCAATAAATTCTGAAAAATCATTTTTCAACACTAAACTAAAATAGTCCATGGAAACATAACCATATAAGGCCAATGTTGCTTCTCCCATCTTCATATGGTGGGAAGACGAGGGAAATAAAAAGAATATGACAGCTAGATTTGCTAGAAAGAGTTTATGGTTTTGGATTTAGAAAAGATACTAAATATAGTTTATGATATTTCGAATTTCTAAAATTTAAAAGTTTTTTTTTGAAAGCACCATTATATGGATTTATAATAATTACATGCAATTTTGTAACGACCATTTTTCAATTTATCTAAATCTGAAGCTTTTCCTCTATCATCATTTTCCTAATTTCCTTCTCTGTCCTGTCCCCACCCCCCACCCCTCACCACCCCCCACACACACACTGAAACACACACACATACGCTCATTCTAATTCAAATCAAAATCAAATCTGGTTCCTCAAGCGTCAAGCAAGTTTCAGAATTTCCTCTAGAAATTTCAATTTCCACACACAGTAACCACACTCATATCATAAATTTTCTGCTCCCACAAAGAATTATTAATAATAAAAAGAATAAACAACCCCTTTATCTGCACTATAATAATTGGACGATCCTGCACTTGCTTCTCTTTCTCCCATAAATATCTTGTCGTGCAAGAAGGAAATCGGATATTTGTTAATTGTTATCTGATTTTGGTTGGCATTGCGGTGAATATTTTTGAAACTCTTGAAGCGAGTTTCCTAGGGTTTTGTTTTAGATTACTTGATCAAGTAATTGTATGGGTTTTCTTTTTTAGTTAATATTTTTGGGGATAATAGAAATTTGTATATTGAGGTTTTTAATAGTTAGTGTAAAATACTGTAGGTTGTATATGTAAATATATTATATAATCTGCTCTGAAATTTGGCATCTTAGTGTTTTCTTCTCCTCATTAGGAGTGCAGATTACCCTGTGTATTGGGGGGATATTGCCTTCGTTTGCTTTAATCTACATTTTGCCGGTGGTTCTGAAGAAGCATTGGGTTTTTAGTTTGAGTGGAAAGAAAATCTATTGGGTCCTTTGCTGTTTTAGTTAGGGTGTAGAAGAGGTAGTTGTGTATGGGAGAAAATGAGGGATGGGCTGAGCCAGGTGGGCCATTGCCAAATGGGCTTTTGCCAGGGGCAGGGCCTGTAATGCGGGCCCTCGATACAGAACGATGGTCGAGAGCGGAGGAGAGGACTGCAGACCTCATTGCCTGCATTCAGCCCAACCAGCTGTCGGAGGAGCGCAGGAATGCTGTTGCAGAATATGTGCAGCGGCTCATTATGAAGTGCTTCCCCTGCCAGGTCGTTGGAATGTTTCTAGGGTGTTGTTTAGTAGTTTTGCAAGTAAAGTGCTGTTGTTTCAAATGGATGTATATATTTTTGTTATAGTTGTTTTGTGTGTCTATGGAGGCACTGGAGTTTGATAAATATTAAAAGGTTTCTTTATTTAGAATGTTGTTATTTTGACTTGGGAAGAACTACGATGCTCATAGGAATGAATATTTTTGGATGCAATACCTGAAACATCTTTCACTTGCAAGGTCTTGAGTTTTAGTTGTCTGATGCAAGGTTCTAATACCTCTGATATGATGACGAGATTGGTAGAGTTGGAAATTTTGGTTGATGGTGTAAAGGATTGTCAAACAAGTTGCGGTTATGTGCTCGATTGCAGTAATAGAACACTTGGTACCAAAAATTGTAGAAATGAGACATGTGATTGTGTGATGTTCTGAAACTTAAATTGAACTTGTTATTCTACTGAGAGACTTCTTTGAAATAGGAATTCCAACTTTTGTTATGTATGGAAGTAACTGGTATTACATATCATGAAACTCAGAGATGATTAACAACTGTTTGCTATATATTTGGAAGGCTCCTTTTCTACATGTCATTTTGAATGCCATTATTGATTTGCTTTAGTGATATGCATGCGGGCTTCTCCTTTTAGTTTCTTGTTGCTGTTTTTCTTAAAACTATTTCCACTGCCGCAGGTCTGTACTTTTGGTTCTGTACCCTTGAAGACTTATCTACCTGATGGAGACATCGATTTGACTGCTTTCAGTCACGATCAGAATCTGAAAGACACCTGGGCCAATCAGGTTCGAGATATGCTACAGAATGAGGAAAGGAATGAGAATGCTGAATTTCATGTGAAGGAGGTTCAGTATATCCAAGCAGAAGTATGCCCTCTATCATACATATACATACACAACATATATCCTTTATTTTCTTTATTTTCTGCGTGTGCGTTTGTGTTGTCTTTTATCCGTTATGTCAGGTTCTTTAAAGTTTAACTACTCCATTCTGTCACCTTATAGTTCTTTTATAGAATACCATGTGGGTTACACAAATACTTCCTATGTGTGTGCTTAGTCTTGATCTTCCTGCTAGATGGCCCAATGAGCTTTGGATTTCACAAAGCATCTGTATCTATTTTCTTCTAATGGATGAGGCATTTATTAGGAGGCGTACATGACATTTTAGTTGCTGAAGTAGTTGTGTAACTGTTGTGATTCGTCACCCTTTGTTAGATGCAGTTTCCAGTTTGAGCAGCAGAAAAAAGTATGCATTGGCCATTTGGCCTTAGCATAGGGACTGTTTGATTATGGCATTTAATTTAATGATGGTTGAATGCATGCCATTCTTATTACTTTTGAGGACTTCTAGTAAGTGAGACAACTGGTTATTGAATTTCTGGACCTTGATATTAGGATATAAAGCTTCACCTGTATATTCAAGTTTATTGTTTGTGATGAATTACGAAAAGAGTTGCTGAACTCCTTTCCATGAGTGTATATGTTTGTTCTTACATCTGCTGTTACATATTTTTTTGATGTCATCTATTTTATATCACAAGTTAAAATAATTGAATTGTCTTGTGGAAAATATTGTGGTGGAGATATCTTTCTATGAGTGTATATGTTTGTTCTTACATCTGTTACATAATTTTTTGATGTCATCTATTTTATATCGCAGGTTAAAATAATTAAATGTCTTGTGGAAAATATAGTGGTGGACATTTCTTTTAATCAAGTTGGTGGGTTATGTACACTCTGCTTCCTTGACGAGGTGAGTACTACCATATTCACTAACAAAAATGTCTGAGCACATGAGCTATAATTATAGTTTTACCTAAAGATGGATGGTTTGTTATCTGAAACAGACTTATCATTTTCTGTTTCTTAGGTTGATAATCTAATAAATCAGAATCATCTGTTCAAACGTAGTATTATCTTGATTAAGGCGTGGTGCTATTATGAAAGCCGTATATTGGGTGCTCATCACGGACTCATATCTACCTATGCTCTGGAAACCTTAGTTCTTTACATCTTTCACGTGTTCAACAATTCCTTTCATGGACCTCTTGAGGTGAATTAATTCTTATATATGTCAATGTACAAATTTCTGTTTCCTGATTGCCTTCTGAAACATATTATGTAACTTTGCAGGTTCTTTATCGATTTCTGGACTTCTTCAGCAACTTTGACTGGGACAGTTTTTGTGTTAGCTTATGGGGACCTGTACCCATTAGTTCCCTACCCGATGTAACTGGTATAGAGTCTGGGACTTTTCATTATAACTCACGGCAATATAGTAGCCTGTTCTCTTATTGCTGGATTTGTTTGCAATATTTTACAGCGGAACCTCCTCGAAAGGATAGTGGAGACTTGCTACTTAGCAAGTTGTTTCTTGATGCTTGTAGCTCTGTGTATGCTGTTTTCCCTGGCGGCCAGGAAAATAATGGACAACCGTTTGTCTCAAAGCATTTTAATGTAATTGATCCATTACGTGTGAACAACAACCTTGGACGTAGTGTTAGTAAAGGTAACCTAGCTAGTCTTTTTCGTTTTGTTCTTTTTGCATTAGTTCTTTAAATGAGTGCGAGATATTAACACATGGAACCTTTTTGATGTGGCTGGACCCCTTTTATTTAGTTAAGCTTTCTGCATGCTTTTTACCTAATGTATAAAGAGTATACATTGAAGCTATCTATCTAAAGAAAAAGCATGACATATGCCTCATTAGGTAGACTTGAAAAATCATCTTGCCACATTCTCTTCTGCAATTTGGTAACTGGTAGAGATTCTGGAATCAAGCCATGTTGGAATTATTCAGAGAGATAATTTAGTTATAAGGGTATGTTGTTAGGCAGGGGCTAAACTGGTTTGTCACCCTAGGAGCTTCATGTTAAAGAAACATCCACAAGTTTTTGAAATAGTTTTTAAAAGCGTTTCCAGAGCATGGCCTCGAAAGCCTTTTGCATTTCTCCTACTCGTGATTTGATTGGTTATTCTTCTATAGAAAAAGATATGATTAACTGACAATTTGTTGTTGTTTATGTTCATCTCAGCAAGATAGTCGATCTTCTTATAAGTAATGTACTTCAATATTATCTAAACAAAACCACTCCTCTTATTTGGAATCTTTCACACTCTAAGATGGTTACTTGCATGAATCAGTAGTTTTCTGCGTATGATTAAAGTGGTACACATTTACCTGGATTCCACCTTTCTACTTAACATGAATATAATTGTTACTGTTTCTCAGGTAATTTTTTTAGGATTCGAAGTGCCTTTGCTTTTGGAGCAAAAAGACTAGCTAGATTACTTGACTGCCCGGAAGAAAACTTAACTTTTGAAGTTAATCAGTTCTTCATGAATACATGGGAAAGGCATGGCAGTGGTCATAGGCCTGATGCACCGGGGGTTGATTCATGGCGTATGAGCTTATCAACTCCAGATGGTCTTCATGAATTTGGTAATTCTAGTAATAACTGGAGCGGGAATAATGTAAATCAAAACTCTTCCGTTCATGAGATAGAGGACAAGGGGATTCGTGACCATGGTGCTTCCTCTCAACATGGTAAAGTTTCAGCTAGAATGATGCCAATAACAAGTGATATTACCGCACCCTCTCACACAAAAAGTTTAAAAAGTCAAAATATAAACAGCTTGCGGGTTGCTGATCAAATTGGAAGAGATTACACTTCTGATCAGGTTTTACTTAATGATGAAGTTCAGGGAGGTCTGAAAGCTGATCATACGGTGAATGATATTCATGGACGGTTTCTTTTTTGCTCGAACATCCTCTAGTCCTGAACTTACTGATGCATATGGCGACATATCATCTCAAGTACGGCGTAACAGAAACACAGAAACTGTAAATGCTCATGCTCCTTCCGCTAAGCTGGATAATAATAATGGAAGGAAGAATCTTGAATCTGAAAGCTTGGCAAGCCACATCAGTCGTTCTTCAGTTGAAGATACTTCATCTGTGAGGCATGTTCCGTCCAAACAAAGTCTTGATGTTGTTACTGACTCCATGAGGGGTTCAAATAGCTATCACAGGGATTTGCGTGTAGATGCCTTGAGTGGAGAGTTTACATCTTCTGGAGCACAGGTAATGCACCAGGAAGAACAAGATATTGTGAACATGATGGCATCTGCTTCACTTCAAGGCTTCAATGGACAACTTCATGTACCATTCAATTTAAATTCGCCTCATCTACCTTTCTCAATCCCGCCATCGTTTCTTGCTTCGATGGGATACACTCAACGAAATATGCCAGGATTTTTCCTACAAATATACCTATGATCGATCCATCGTTTTCAAATGTGCAATTTCCTCCTGGTTTAGTTTCACCACAATTGACTCATTATTTCCCTGGTGTTGGGGTGAATTCTCCGTCTGAAGCTTCATTTGAGCAAAGCAGTGAAAATTTTGGTTCTATGGAGATGAACCCTGAAGAGGTTGATAATAATTTCTGGCAGGAGCAAGATGTCTGCTCCTCTGGCGGCTATGACCCTGAGAATGGAAAATTTGACATGCTCCAGTCCGATGAAAAACCACCGGCTTTGGTGCCTGGTTCAAAATATGTTCCTCCACATCGAGCAAGAAGGTCTGATAGTGGTACGAGAGTTCAGCAGAAGCATACGCGGGAAAAACATGGATCAGTCCGGCAAAATAGCCATAACTTCCCTATCCAGGACGATAGAAGTAGTGAGGTTTATGCAGAGGAAAGATCAGCGAGTTCAAGGTTTTCATCAGCTACTCATAGTAATTCTTTGAGAAGTAGAACTTCTTCGGAGAGCTCCTGGGATGGATCATCAGTGAAAACGCCAAAATCTAAGAAAGAAAAAAGGGAAAAGAAAATAGTTTCTACAGATCTAGCTACTAGCCAAACCAGCCATGGAAAAGGCAAAATTATGTCGGAGCATGTGACTAATCAGGCAGAGAATGAGGACCAGGAATGGGGTTCATTATCAAACACGGGAGTGAAGCATTGGAAAGAAACCCAGGGTCAAGCTTTGAGGTTGCCCAGCCAAGTGGATCAGAATCAATGATTTCCTTTGCTCCAATGCTCATTGGTCCTGGTCCGAGACAGCGAATGAACGATAATTCTGGGCTGATTGCATTCTATCCTACTGGGCCTCCAATCCCATTTCTAACAATGCTTCCAATGTACAATATTCCACCTGAAACAGGTACTTCTGACGCATCAAGTGGCCATTTTGGAGGTGATGAAACCTTGGAGAACAGTGAACCAGGTCATAACTTTAGTCCTGAAGGATATGATCACTCAGAGGATTTAAATCCTTCAAGTTCTTTGAGAGGGACAACTATTACTGATACTTCTGAAAAGAAAAATCCGGATATTCTTAATAGTGACTTTTCTAGCCATTGGCAAAATTTACAATTTGGAAGGTTCTGTCAAAATCCACGGAACCATGGGCCATTACTCTATCCTTCACCTGTAATGGTCCCTCCTGCTTATCTCCAGGGCCGATTTCCTTATGATAACCCTGGTAGACCTTTTTCAACCAATACGAACCTTTTCTCTCAGCTTATGACGAGTTATGGCCACCGTCTGGTCCCTGTTGCTCCCCTATCATCAGTTTCCAGTAGACCTCCCAATATGTATCAACACTACATGGATGACATGCCAAGATATCGCGGGACTGGGACTTACCTGCCTAATCCTGTAAGGATACTCTTTGTGATGATTGTTTGATTGCTTCTTGTGTATTATGTTCATTCTATTTGGATATGTATTAGCGTCTTTCGACTCTGTCCATATTAGAGTATTCACTCATTTATAACATTTGATTTGATTAATTAATAACCTAACAAAAGCAGGTTTTTCTTTCATGTTTCATATTAATACATAGATATGGAGGTTGTGGATATGGGAATTAATCTTGATGGTGGATGTAAATTAACTGAACCCCCCAACCCTCGGTGCTGCATTAAAAGAATTCTTTTGTACTAATATTTGCAGCAGGGGTAGGATTTGGATTAAATATTCACGAGTTCTACTGATTTTGAGAACTATGCTCTTCATTTGTTCTACGTCCTTGTTCTGGCCTTTTCTTTTGCTTAGTTATTCTTCTATAAAACTTGAAATATCA
This sequence comes from Rehmannia glutinosa, assembly GCA_016081115.2. Classification (NCBI taxonomy): domain Eukaryota; kingdom Viridiplantae; phylum Streptophyta; class Magnoliopsida; order Lamiales; family Orobanchaceae; genus Rehmannia; species Rehmannia glutinosa. The sequence goes on along the minus strand of CM071937.1, from coordinate 20,910,921 downwards.
TAGCTTTAATCTTTACCTTTTGATTGCTTCAGAAGATTTCTATCAGGGAGCGACACCCGTCTGGTACCAGACGGGGAAATTATAACCAAGATAGGAATGATAACTATGGTGACAAAGAGGGGAACTGGAATGCCAATTCAAAATCACGAACTGCCGTACGCAGCCATAACCGCAACCAGACTGATAAATCAAACTCAAGAGCTGACCGTGTTGCTTCTAGTGAGAGTCGAGCTGACCGTTCATGGAACTCATACAGACAGGAATCTACCCCTTCTTATCCGTCACAGAATGGCCAGTTGAGCTCAAATTCTAGTCAAAATGGTCCTCAAAGCGTGGCATACAACATGTATCCTTTAGCAGCAACGAATCCCAATGGAGTTTCTAACGGACCTTCTGGTCCACCTGTTATGATGTTCTATCCATTTGATCATAATGCTACATATGGTTCTCACGGTGATCAGCTTGAGTTTGGTTCTCTGGGTCCAGTAGGCTTGCCGGGTATGGATGAGCACTTACAGCTAAATGAGGGAACTCGAGCCAGGGCATTTGAGGATCAGAGACGTCATGGGAGCTCTGAGCACCGTTCTTCACCGGATCAACCATCTTCCCCTCATCATCAGAGGTAAAGGCTGTGTGATTTGGCCACTCATCCTAGAATTACAACTTGAGCTGCTCTATATTGTCTTAGCTGGTGATTATTTCGTATCAACTCTGGTTTCACGTAGTTTTATACATATATATGACTTTTCAGTTTTATTGCTTCATCCCCAAGAGCATAAATATTTCATGGTTCACATTATCTATAAAAATGATTCATTAGATGACTGTATGGCGTAGATCCAGGGTAACATTTGTTATCATCGTTGGGACCATGAATCTTCAATTGGGTTTCAGTTTTGTGGATGAGTGGGATTGTTTATGAAGTCCTCTAATCATGTAACACTTGCACTAGCCTTGAGTCTCATACCAACGGTGTAGAATTTATTCTCACATGGCAGGTTACATGCATGCTGTTGTTTTTCTTCTTATCTGGAGTCTTAAATTCTTCAAGCTGGTAGACTAACAATAAGGCCGGATGGCTGAAAATATTACTGCAGTGACTAGGCAAAACCTTGAGTGATCATCTATTTAAATATCTGGCTAGTTAGCTCTCGTTTGAACATTTAGATTTTTCATTGTGGTTTATTTTTAGTTGGCACATCTTTTTTCCACATAACTTTTCAAATTTTGTCGAGAATTGGTGGTGTTAATACTTTACACTCTTAACAGGAGGGTTTGATGAGTTTTCCATCTTTGTGGCTTAGAGAACAATCAGTTGGATGATGAGGATGTTCGACATTTTAAAATTTCTACAGTGAAAGTTGTGGCAGAAGGCTGATGTCAAATGGCAAATTCAGTTCCACTAATTTTGCCTGTTCTTACATGGTAAAGCTGTGTTTATGTCTGACTTTTATTGTTTTGCACGAGAATGGTCTCCATTGGTAGACCTGGTCATAGTTCTTGTACTTAAAATAGCTAGCCAACTTTGAACCATCATTCGGGAGTTGGAAGCTTGTAAGCATGGAGGGATAGAGTAGGAGTCACTTAGATTTTCACCTTTCTGATGGCCTTTTTTTCCGGTCGTAGGCTACACATTGTAATTTTGTTGTACTAGAATTAGGGCTTTACTATAATGTTGTTATTAGAACTTCCCCCCCTTATAAATTTCCTTATAGATCATCTTAGGGTTTTGGGTTATAAAATCCCTTTGTATTCGATTCATCCGGCTCTTGGTCAGATGTTAACACTGTAGCAATATGAAAGGCAAAGAGAAATTTAGATGACAGTTCCTTGTCGTTTTCATTCTGAACCTTTATAGCTTGGTCAGATTTGTGTGTAGATTATATGAATGGTGTAATACATTTTACAGCCAGTATTTTGTCTAATGAATGTAGCATCTCAAAATCTTTTAGCACCATTCGATTTTATACACTGGCAAACAAGGTATTGTGATTTTATTTAGAAGATGAAACAAATGAATATTCAACTTCATTTTTTCCAACTGCTGGAAAAATATTTAAACTCCAGTCAACAGCTTTTTTAGTCATTTTTGGCCTGTCCTCTGTATAACAAGTATGGCTCCATGCATGTCGTGATCTTGATGTTAAGAGTGGCCATGTCTGGTTTCTCTGTTTTCTTGCTTTTTTTACCACCAATCCCATAATATCTCATGTGCAAGTTTTAAGGACATTTTATCAATCTTGGGATGATCTAAATCAGTGAGATAAAGAGTTACCCTTGAAGTTCAGTCAAGTTACCCACTATAAAGAGAAATTTTTTGGAGAGAAAACAAGTTTTGCTAAAATAATTGTGGAATAACTTTAATGGATATAAGTTCGAGATTCATATGTAATTTTATGGTTTCATATGAATTTATCTGATTTTGGTGCGATATATTTGTGTGGATAGAATGAAGAAGATAGACCACGAGCTTGTAGCTCAAGTGGTACCGCTCATACTTTGTAAGAGTGTTGACCAGAGTTCGAACCCTGTATATTTCAGTTTTTTTGAAATTTATTTCCTCCCCTCCAACTACTACTCTCAACTTATTAAAAAAAAAGAAGATATATAAATCTAAAAGAGAGAATTTTGTGGGTGTGTGTATATTTTTTGGGTAACAATAATGCAATGTTAGATCCGTAAATCTTAACATGGAAGCCCAAATCAAGATGAGATTTTGCGTTCACAAGTCTCAACATTTTGGGGTCGGCCTAATTCCAGAATATGTTATTCCTTTCTTTTGGTTCAAATTGGTTATTCCTTTCTTCGCTTTTTCTATCTTTTTTTTTTTTTTTTGGAGGGGAGGATAGGAATGGTTCATATGCTTTTCTTTTTTCTTTTTGAAAAGAATGATTGATCATTTGAAGATTAAATAAGTTGGCACTATTCGCTTCTCATTTTCCTCGAAATGCACCTCTACCCTGTAATTACAAAAATATAAAGTTGTCAAACGGGCTCGACTGGGCTGGGCCAATGTTGGTTCGCTGGCCAATGAGAAAAACGGTCTGGATCGCGCCAGGCTAAATAGTAATTGGGTCGCTATTTTTGGATCCATGTCCATCCCAACCCATGAAAAGACACATAAAATATCGGACCGACTCAGTGTTTCGAGCCAAATGGGCCGGCCAAATAGACTCGATTCATTCGGGCCTCTAGAAATGTAGCTCCGACCGGGCTTATTTTGATAGTTCTACAAAAATGTCATGAATTTAAAAGATTATAATGCCCCTACTATGATAGATGTCACGACGACATGATGCCACAATGACTCAAATGATAGATGATGTGATAGTAAGATGGCTCAAATGGGATGACATGATGGTACGATGCCTCAAATGGGATGTTATGGTGGCACGACCATCATGCCACTCTAACATCGTGTCATCATGTCACAATGGCAATATCATCGTACCATCCTTGCCTCGTGGAATGACTCATATGAGATGACATGATGATTTGATGACTCAAATAGAATGACACGATTGAATGAGGACCATCGTGAATATTAGTTTAATAAAGTCTTGTAAAAATCGGCCTAGGCGCCCCTAGCCTGATCAGATTTTGCTAAAAATCAGCAAAAAAATCGTTTTGGCTAAAAATTGGGCCTAGAGCGCATGTCTAGGCGGCCAACAAATTGGGCCAAGGCGCTCGCCTAATCAGTAAAAAATAAAAAATTATAAGAAAAATAGTACTATTTCTAGGCGCCCAACTAAGGGGTCTAGGCGCTAGGCGCTGGGTCGCCGCCCGATTAGCGCCTAGCAATTTCTGCAACCTTGGTTTAATGAGAAAATGATGAATTGGAGAATATTGATGGCTATATTAAGTAAATGGATTGTTTAATATATTTAGAAAGTGAGTGTACTTAAATAAAAAGGGTGTGTCTAGCTTAATCAAAAAATGAATGTAAAATTCATCTTTAAATAATTTTATAACGTAATATATAAATTAGAATTTCTCCAAATTTAAATAGATGCAACTTTATAACTACCATTTTTGATTTCTCTAAATCAGAAGCTTTTCCTCATATCATCATTTTTCCAATTTCCTTCTCCTCTGTTTCCAGACACACACTGGAACACGCACGCAATACACACACATACGCACATTCTAATTCAAATCAAAATCAAATCTGATTCCTCAAGCGTCAAAGCAAGTTTCAGAATTTCCCCTAGAAATCTCAATTTCCCCACACACAGTTCACACACTCATCCCATAAATTTTCTGCTCCTACAAAAAATTAATAATAAAATAAACAAACCCTTTATCTGCCTTTTCCTCTATAATAATTCGACGATCTTGCGTTGCTTCTCCTTCTCCCGTAAATTCTTTGTCGTACAAGAAGGAAAATCGATATCTTTAAGTGTTATCTGATTTTCGTTGGCATTGCGGCGAATATTTCTGAAACTCTTGGAGCGAGTTTCTTTAGGGTTTTGTTTTAGATTACTTTGATCAACTGTTATTTTGTGTGGGTTTTCTTATTAGTTAAATATTTTTGGGATAATAGAAGTTCTGTATTGAGGTTTTTTTATAGTTAGTGTAAAATACTATAGGTTATATGTAAATATATGTTATAATATGCTCTGAAAATTGGCCTCTTCATGTTTTCTTCTCCTCATTAGGGGTGCAGATTACCCTGTGTATTGGGGGGATATTGCCTTTGTTTGCTTTAATATATATTTTGCGGGTGGTTCTGAAGAAGGATTGGGGTTTTCGTTCAAGTAGAAAGAAAATCTATTGAGTCCGTGGCTCTTTTAGTTAGGGTGTAGAAGAGTTAGTTGTGTATGGGAGAAAATGAGGGGTGGGCTGAGCCGGGTGGGCCGTTGCCAAACGGACTTTTGCCAGGGTCAGGGCCTGTAATGCGAGCCGTCGATACAGAACGATGGTCGAGAGCGGAGGAGAGGACTGCAGAGCTTATTGCCTGCATTCAGCCCAACCAGCTGTCCGAGGAGCGCAGGAATGCTGTTGCAGAATATGTGCAGCAGCTCATTATGAAGTGCTTCCCCTGCCAGGTCGTTGGAATGTTTCTAGGGTGTTGTTTAGTAGTTTTGCAAGTAAAGTGCTGTTGTTCTAAATGGATGTATGTATTTTTGTTAAAGCTGTTTGTGTCTATGGAGGCACTGGAGTTTGATAATGATTATAAGGTTTCTTTATTTAGAATATTGTCATTTGACTTGGGAAGAATTGCAACACTCAAAGGAATGGATTTTTATCGATGCAAGACCTGAAACATCTTTCACTTGCAAGGTCTTGATTTTTAGTTGCCTGATGCAAGGTTCTAATACCTCTGATATGATGGCGAGATTGGTAGACTTGGAAATTTTGGTTGATGGTGTAAAGGATTGTCGAATGAGTTGCTTATGTGCTCGATAGCAGTAATAGAGCATTTGGTACCAAAAATTGTAAAAATGAGACATGTGATTGTGTGATATCCTGAAATTTAAATTGAACTTGTTATTCCACTGAGAGGCTTATTTGAAATAGGAAATCCAACTTTTGTTGTGGATGGAAGTAACTGGTGTTACATATCATGAAACTCAGAGATGATTAACATCTGTCTGCCATATATTTGGAAGGCTCCTTTTCTACAAGTCATTTCAAATGACATTATTGGTTTGCTTTAGTGATACGCATGCATGCTTCTCCTTTTAGTTTCTTGTTGCTGTTTTTCTCAAAACTATTTCCACTGCCGCAGGTCTGTACTTTTGGTTCTGTACCCTTGAAGACTTATCTACCTGATGGAGACATCGATTTGACTGCTTTCAGTCACGATCAGAATCTGAAAGACACCTGGGCCAATCATGTTCGAGATATGCTACAGAATGAGGAAAAAAATGAGAATGCTGAATTTCATGTGAAGGAGGTTCAGTATATCCAAGCAGAAGTATGCCTTCTCTCCCTCTCTCTCCCTCACACACACACAGACACACACACACATATATATATATATATATATGTATCTTTTGTTTTTCTTATTTTATTTTCAGCTAGTGCCTTTGTGTTTGTCTTGTATCCGTTGTGCCAGGTTGACCTTTAAGTTTTAACACCTCCATTCTGTCACCTTATAGAAGTTTCTTTATAGAATACCATGTGGGTTACACAAATACTTCATGTGTGTGTGCTTAGTCTTGATCTTTCTCCTTGATGGCCCAATGAGCTTTGGATTTTCACAAAGCATCTGTATCTCTTTCCTGCAATGCGTGGTTGTAATTCTTCCAGTGAGATGGATGAGGCATTTACTAGGAGGCGTACATGACATTTTAGGTGCTGAAGTTGCTGTGTAAATGTGGTGATCCTTCATCCTTTGTTAGATGCATAGTTATTAGAGGCACGCCCGAGGCGCGAGGGGCATGAGGCTCACAGAAAACGCCTCTGGAACTCAGAGGCGATGCATGTTTCGGAGGCGTGCCAGAGGCGCACCGAGGCACGTCTCCTGCACAATTCTTTTTTTTTTTTTATAAAGCTACTAGTTTAAATAACATTTCAGAAACACATTTTTAACCTTTGGTATGACAACTTACACTTTAACATTGAAAATAATCTAGAAAACTCAAAAATAAAGAAAAGTAGGGTTTCATTTGAGATAAGAAAAAAGAAAGTCCCTGCTCCTCCAAGATTCTGCACTCCAGCACTTCTGCCCTCCGCTTCTCGCCGCCGGACGTCACCTCTCGCCATCGGAACTCTTTTTCATTGTTTTACTAATTAAGTTTCAGTGTTTCCTTCTAATGTGAATTAAGATTCAGCTTGTGTTAATTTATTTTTCCTCTCTTTTTTTGAATTAAATAGCTTATATTATTTTTTATATTTATTTTTATTTTTGGCGCCTCGTGTTCAAGAGGCGGGTCTCGGGCGCGCGCCTCTTGCTTCAGGCGCTAAGGACCCGTTTGCGCCTCGGCGCGCCTCTCGCCTCTCACTGGTTAGATGTGGTTCGAATGTGAGCAGCAGAATAGTAAAAGTATGCATTGGCCTTGCCATAGGGAGTGTTTGATTAGGGCATTATCTTAATGATGGTTGAATACATGCCATATTTATTACCTATGAGGTCTTCTAGCAAAGACAACTGGTTATTGAATTTCTGGACCTTGATATTAGGATAAACTTTCACCTGTATATTCGAGTTTATTGTTTGTGATGAATTACCAAAAGAGTTGCTGAACTCCTTTCTATGAGTTTATGTGTTTGTTGTTACATTTGCTGTTACATAAATTTTGTCCGGTGTCATCTTATTTTATACTGCAGGTAAAGATAATTAAATGTCTTGTGGAAAATATTGTGGTGGACATATCGTTTAATCAAGTTGGTGGATTATGTACACTCTGCTTCCTTGACGAGGTAAGTACTACCATTTCACTAACAAATGTACTGAGAACATGAGCTATCATGATATTTATACCTAAGATGAATGATTTGTTGTATGAAAAAGACTTTTCATTTTTTGTTTCTTAGGTTGATAATCTAATAAATCAGAATCATCTGTTCAAGCGTAGTATTATCCTGATTAAGGCATGGTGCTATTACGAAAGCCGTATTTTGGGTGCTCATCACGGACTCATATCGACCTATGCCCTGGAGACCTTAGTTCTTTACATCTTTCATGTGTTCAACAATTCCTTTCATGGACCTCTTGAGGTGAATTAATTCTTATGTATGTCAATGTCCAAATCTCTGTTTCTTGATTGCCTTCTGAAACACATTATGTAACTTTGCAGGTTCTTTATCGCTTTCTGGAGTTCTTCAGCAACTTTGACTGGGACAATTTTTGTGTTAGCTTGTGGGGACCTGTACCCATTAGTTCCCTACCCGACGTAACTGGTATAGAGTCTGGGGACTTATCATTTAATAATTTACAGCAATATAGTAGTCTGTTCTCTTATTGCTGGATTTGATTTGCAATATTTTACAGCGGAACCTCCTCGAAAGGACAGTGGAGAATTGCTACTTAGCAAGTTATTTCTTGATGCTTGTAGCTCTGTGTATGCTGTTTTCCCTGGCGGCCAGGAAAATAATGGACAACCGTTTGTTTCGAAGCATTTTAATGTAATTGATCCATTACGTGTGAACAACAACCTTGGACGTAGTGTTAGTAAAGGTAACCTTAGCTTGAAATACCTCTGCTTTCCTCATTATTCAGGTTTTGTTTTCGAGGTGATTTTTTTCTTCTTTGTTTTCGTCTTTGTACTATTCAATAGACTACTAGCTCATGCTTTCACAATAATGATCTTTTTGGTCGCATCCTTCTAATATTCTATTATTTCATTGTTATCATTATTACTGAAACTATTTGGTGCATGGAGGATTTTGCGTTGGTGGTTTGGGGGCTCCAAATGTTGTGTATTTTTTCCTTAAGGAGGTGGGTTCAAAATCGAAGAACTTAGGCGTGGTCTATATTGTTACTTTCTTGAGTCACTAGGTGAAAGAGAATTCTGGTCCTTCTGGATGTAATGAGGATCTCGTTTTTTAATATGCTCGAGTCTGTGATTTGCAGCTGACTATGTTAACATGATATTTATTATTTGTTTATTTGTACTTAGGTCATCAGCTCCTACGCTGGCTTTTTCTTTGATCATTATTGGAGCCATTGGTAGGTTTTTTGTCTAGTTATTTTCCAAAGGAATGCCTGGAGACTGGTTTCATATAATTGATATGCAGGCCATGCATCAAGAGCTGAGAAAAGCTGTGAATGGAAGTGACGAAATTCGAACTGATAATCTTTTGGGCTCTTTGTTCAGCTAGTCTTTTCTTTTTGTTGCTTTTGCATTAGTACCATTACCATAAATGAGCACGAGATATTAACACATGGAACCTTTTGGATGTGGCTGGACCCTTTTTATTTAGTTAAGCTGTCTCCATCCTTTTTGTCAAATGTATATATACATTGAAGCTATCTAAAGAAAAAAAGTATGAAATATACTAAGTTAGGAAGAACATTCTCTTCTGCAATTTGGTAGAGATTTTGGAATCAACATGTTAAGAATTTTCCGGAGTGATTCTTAATTTAGTTATAAGGGTATGTTGTTAGGCGGGGGCAAAACCTGTTTGTCACCCTAGTAGCTTCATGTTAAAGAAACATTGGCAAGAAGTTTTTAAAGTAAGCCCCTAAACAGATAACTAATCATGTGTTCCAGAACATGGCCTGGAAACGCTTTTACATTTTTCCTATTCGTGATTTGATTTGCTATTATTCTATAGAAAAAGATATGATTAGCTGATAATTTGTTGTTGTTGTTTATGTTCATCTCAGCAAGATAGTCGAATCTTCTTTTAAGTAATGTACTTTAATATTAGCTCTAAACAAATCACACCTCTTATTTGGAATGCTTTCACACTGTAAGATGGCTACTTGCATGAATCAGTAGTTTTCTGCGTAACATTAGAGTGGTACACATGTACCTGGTTTCCCCCTTTCTACTTAACATGAATATTATTGTTACTGTTTCTCAGGTAATTTTTTAGGATTCAAGTGCCTTTGCTTTTGGAGCGAAAAGACTAGCTAGATTACTTGACTGCCCGAAAGAAAACTTAACTTTCGAAGTCAATCAGTTTTTCATGAATACATGGGAGAGACATGGCAGTGGTCATAGGCCTGATGCACCAGGGGTTGATTCATGGCGTGTGAGCTTATCAACTCCAGATGTTCTTCATGAATTTGGTAATTCTAGTACTAACTCGAGTGGGAATAATGTAAATCAAAACTCTTCCGTTCATGAGATGGAGGACAAAGGAGTTCGTGGCCATGGCGTTTCCTCTCAACATGGTAAAATATCAGCTAGAATGATGCCAATAACAAGTGATATTGCTGCAGCCCTCACACGAAAAGTTTAAAAGCCAAAATTTAAACAGCTTGCGGGTTGCCGATCAAATTGGAAGAGAAAACACTTCTGATCAGGTTTTACTCAATGAAGAAGTTCAGGGACGGTCTCTTTTTGCTCGAACATCATCTAGTCCTGAACTTACTGATGCATATGGTGACGTATCATCTCTAGTATGGCGTAACAGAAATGAAGAAACTGTAAATGCTCGTGCTTCCTCTGCTAGGCTGGATAATAGTAATGGAAGGAAGAATCTTGAATCTGAAAGCTTGGCAAGCCACATCAGTCGTTCTTCTGTTGAAGATACTTCATCTGTGAGGCATGTTCCATCCAAACAAAGTCTTGATGTTGGTACTGACTCCATTAGGGGTTCAAATAGCTACCACAGCGATTTGCGTGTAGATGCCTTGAGTGGAGAGTTTTCATCTTCTGGAGCACAAGCGATGCACCAGGAAGAACAAGATATTGTGAACATGATGGCATCTGCTTCACTTCAAGGTTTCAATGGACAACTTCATGTCCCGTTCAATTTCAATTCGGCTCATCTACCTTTCTCAATCCCGCCATCGTTACTTGCTTCGATGGGATACACTCAACGAAATATACCGGGATTTGTTCCTACAAATATCCCTATGATCGATCCATCGTTTTCAAATGTGCAATTTCCTCCTGGTTTAGTGTCACCACAATTGACTCACTATTTCCCTGGCGTTGGGTTGAATTCTCCGTCTGAAGCTTCATTTGAGCAAAGCAGTGAAAATTTTGGTTCTATGGAGATGAACCCTGAAGAAATTGGTAATGATTTCTGGCAGGAGCAAGATGTCGGCTCCTCTGGTGGCTATGACACTGAGAATGGAAAATTTAACATGCTCCAGTCCGATGATAAATCACCGGCATTGGTGCCTGGTTCAAAATATGTTCCTCCACATCGAGCAAGAAGGTCTGATAGTGGTACTAGAGTTCAGCAGAAGCATACAAGGGAAAAACATGGATCAGTCCGGCAAAATAGCGATAGCTTCCCTATCCAGGACGATAGAAGTAGTGAGGTTTATGCAGAGGAAAGATCAGCGAGTTCAAGGTTTTCATCAGCTACTCGTAGTAATTCTTTGAGAAGTAGAACTTCTTCGGAGAGCTCCTGGGATGGATCATCAGTGAAAACGCCAAAATCTACGAAAGAAAAAAGGGAAAGAAAATAGTTTCTACAGATCTAGCTACTGGTCAAACCAGCCATGGAAAAGACAAAATTATGTCGGAGCATATGCCTAGTCAGGCAGAGAATGAGGACCAGGAATGGGGTTCATTATCAAACATGGGTAGTGAAACATTGGAAAGAAACCCGGGGTCAGGCTTTGAAGTTGCTCAGCCAAGTGGATCAGAGTCGATGATTTCCTTTGCTCCAATGCTCATTGGTCCTGGCCCGAGACAGCGAATGAACGATAATTCTGGGCTGATTGCATTCTTTCCTGCTGGGCCTCCAGTCCCCTTTCTAACAATGCTTCCAATGTACAATATTCCACCTGAGACAGGTACTTCTGATGCATCAAGTGGCCATTTTGGAGGTGATGAAACCTTGGAGAACAGTGAATCTGGCAACTTTAGTCCTGAAGGATATGATCACTCAGAGGATTTAAATCCTTCGAGTTCTTTGAGAGGGACAACTATTACTGATACTTCTGAAAAGAAAAATCCAGATATTCTTAATAGTGACTTTTCTAGCCATTGGCAAAATTTACAATTTGGAAGGTTCTGTCAAAATCCACGGAACCATGGGCCATTACTCTATCCTTCACCTGTAATGGTCCCTCCTGCTTATCTCCAGGGCCGATTTCCTTATGATAACCCTGGTAGACCTTTTTCAACCAATACGAACCTTTTCTCTCAGCTTATGACGAGTTATGGTCACCGTCTGGTCCCTGTGGCTCCCCTCTCATCAGTTTCCAGTAGACCTCCCAATATGTATAAACACTACATGGATGACATGCCAAGATATCGCGGGACTGGGACTTACCTGCCTAATCCTGTAAGGATACTCTTTGTGATGATTGTTTGCTTCTTGTGTATTATGTTCATTCTATTTGGATATGTATTAGCGTCTTTCGACTCTGTCCTTATTAGAGTATTCACTCATTTATTACATTTGATTAAATAATAAACTAACAAAAGCAGGTTTTTCTTTCATATTTCATATTAATACATAGATATGGAGGTTGTGGATATGGGAATTAATCTTGATGGTGGATGTAAATTAACTGAACCCCCCCAACCCTTGGTGCTGCATTAAAAGAATTCTTTTGTACTAATATTTGCAGCAGGGGTAGGATTTGGATTAAATATTCACGAGTTCTACTGATTTTGAGAACTATGCTCTTCATTTGTTCTACGTCCTTGTTCTGGCCTTTTCTGTTGCTTAGTTATTCTTCTATAAAACTTGAAATATCATAGCTTTAATCTTTACCTTTTGATTGCTTCAGAAGATTTCTATCAGGGAGCGACACCCGTCTGGTACCAGACGGGGAAATTATAACCAAGATAGGAATGATAACTATGGTGACAAAGAGGGGAACTGGAATGCCAATTCAAAATCACGAACTGCCGTACGCAGCCATAACCGCAACCAGACTGATAAATCAAACTCAAGAGCTGACCGTGTTGCTTCTAGTGAGAGTCGAGCTGACCGTTCATGGAACTCATACAGACAGGAACCTACCCCTTCTTATCCGTCACAGAATGGCCAGTTGAGCTCAAATTCTAGTCAAAATGGTCCTCAAAGCGTGGCATACAACATGTATCCTTTAGCAGCAACGAATCCCAATGGAGTTTCTAACGGACCTTCTGGTCCACCTGTTATGATGTTCTATCCATTTGATAATAATGCTACATATGGTTCTCACGGTGATCAGCTTGAGTTTGGTTCTCTGGGTCCAGTAGGCTTGCAGGGTATAGATGAGCACTTACAGCTAAATGAGAGAACTCGAGCCAGGGCATTTCAGGATCAGAGACTTCATGGGAGCTCTGAGCACCGTTCTTCACCAGATCAACCATCTTCCCCTCATCATCAGAGGTAAAGGCTGTGAGATTAGGCCACTCATCCAAGATTTACAACTTGAGCTGCTCTATATTGTCTTATCTGGTGATTATTTTGAATCAACTCTGGTTTCACGTTGTTTTATACATAAATGACTTTTCAGTTTTATCGCTTCATCCCCAAGAACATAAATATTCATGGTTCACATTATCTATAAAAATGATTCATTAGATGACTGGATGGCGTAGATCCAGGGTAACATTTGCTATCATTGATGGGACCATGAATCTCTAATTGGGTTTCAGTTTTCTGGATGAGTGGGATTGTTTATGAAGTCCTCTAATCACATGTTACACTTGCACTAGTCTTGAGTCTCGTACCGACGGTGTAGAGTTCATTGTCACATGGCAGGTTACCTATATACTGTTGTTTTTCTTTTTATCAGGAGTTTTGATTTCTTCAAGCCATAGTTGTCAAAGACGCGCACAAGGCGCTGGTCCCTGCACCTCATAGCCTCTCAGGTGAGGCGTTTTACACAGGCGCGCGTCCAGGCTCAAAGGCGCACGGGCGCCAGGCGTGCCTGAATAAAACATATGGTTTTTTGAGATTGGGTACTTAAAGTCGGGCCTAAAGTGGGTTTTTTAAATGGGGTTTGTATTTACTAAGCTTTCCTAGGGTTTCTTAAGTTAGGCCCTAATGAAACATAATCCCAACTGCCCATCTGAGTTTTTTTAATGGATTATGCATTTTTATGTCACAAATTTTATTTTATTTATTTATTTATTTTTGCGCCTCACTTCAAAAAGGCGCGCGCCTTGTTTTGCGCCTTGCGCCTCAAGTTCCGGGAGCCCTTGCGCCTTTGTGCGCCTTGAGCCTTTGACAACTATGCTTCAAGCTGGTAGACTAAGAATAAGGCCGGATGGCTGAAAATATTACTGCAGTGACCAGGCAAAACCTTGAATGATCATCTATATAAATTTCTGGCTAGTTAGCTCTTGTTTGAACATTTAGATTTTTCATTGTGGTTTATTTTTCAGTTGGCACATTTTCTTCTTTCCACATAACTTTTCAAATTTTGTCAGGAATTGGTGATGTTAATACTTTACACTCTTAACAGGAGGGTTTGATGAATTCTCCATCTTTGTGGCTTAGAGAACAATCAATTGGATGATGAGGTTGTTCAGCATTTTAAAATTTCTACAGTTAAAGTTGTGGCAGAAGGCTGATGTCAAATGGCAATTCAGTTCCACTAATTTTGCTTGTTCTTACAATGTAAAGCTGTGTTTGTGCCTGAACTTTTATGGTTTTGCACGAGAATGTTCTCCATTTGGCATAGTTCTTGTACGCAAAATAGCTTGCCAACTTTGAACTGTCACTCGGGACTTGGAAGCTTGGAAGCATGGAAGGATGGAGTAGGAGTCGCTTAGATTTTCACCTTTCCGTTGGCCTTTTTTTCGGTCGTAGGCTATAACACATTGTAATAGTATTGGACTAGAATTAGTGGTTTACTATAATTTTGTTATTAGGACTTTTTTTTCTCCTTATAAATTTCCTTATAGATCATCTTAAGGTTTTGGATTATAAAAATTCCGTTTGTATTTGATTCATCCGGCTTCTGGTCAGATGTTAACACTGTAGCAATATGAATGGCAAGGATAAATTTAGATGACAGAGTTCCCTCTCATTTTCTTTCTGAACCTTTATAGCTTGGTCAGATTTTTGTGTAGATTGTATGAATGGTGTAATACATTTTACACCCAGCATTTGTCTACCAAGTGTAGGTGTAGTAATTTGTCTACTTATTGTAGAATCTCAAAATCTTTTAGCAACCATTGGATTTTATACACTGGCAAACAAGGTCTTGTGATTTTATTTACAAGATGAAACAAATGAATATTCAACTTCACTTTTTGCAACAGCTGGAAAAATATTTAAACTCCAGTCAACAGTTTTTTAGTCATTTCTGGCCTGTCCTCTGTATTATAAGTATGGCTCCATGCATGTGGTGATCTTGAAGTTAAGAGTGGCCATAGCTGGTTTCTTTGTTTTCTTGCTTTTCTTACCACCAACCTCATATGTTGTCTTATTACTTCATTCACTGCTTTCAAGTAGTTACTCGAATCATGGTCCCTAAGTATAGTACCCTCAGAACCATAGGCTGTGGGATCACTTAGAGTTTCAATGGGATGAGGAGAATTTAGAAAAGCTCGAAGGGCGCTCTTAGTTAGCGAGCTATTCGTGTTGTTTAAGGTGTATAGAGCGGTGCCTTGAGGAAGTAGAGGATGAGGTGGAGATGATTTCTCATCGGGCTGGAGGATGAATATCTTTCCCATGGGAGAGTACAACAGTTTCTGCACAAAGATGTGAGTTGTATTTAGCTGTGTTGGAAAAACCTATTATGGAATGGAAATACTGTACATATATGTGAAACAAGAAAGTGTTTCTTGAACCATTAGTTCAAGGGTTAATTACAAAAACTGCCTATGAGTTTTAGCCTAATTAGAAAAAGACCCTATCATCTTTCAAAATTACAAGTACCCAAGATATTACAAACACCCCATCCTGTTGAGGTATAATTTGTAAAATAAAAATATATTTGAAAGGGGTATTTTGTAATTTTGAAAAATAGCTGGTTTTTTTTTTTTTTTGTAATGAACTTTAAGATTATCATTTGTAGCTAACCCTTAGTTTGCCTGAAACAAGAATGGAACAAAAAGTTGATAATCAAATGTTTGAGTACTTCTGACAAGAATACTTACATTCTTGTTAAGACACGGATGGAAACGAAACGTGCTGTTCAAACGCTTGAGTACTTGAGCGACGTAATTGGGATAATTGCAGGAGAACGCTCTTGGGACGATATCTCTATGCATCATCACACATTGAACATGGTTCTCATCCAGGCCCAATTGGTCCAGGATTTTCTGGCCGCCACAGAAGACGAAAGGCGATCCGAAAGTAACCACCGGGAGAAGAGCAGACGGCTTAACTTCCTTTCTTGTTAGCAGCATCAAGTTGACCAGAAGAGCAAGACTTCCCCCAAGTGAATGGCCAGTGAATTGAAGCTTTGCTCTATCACCATGTCTGCTCAGGTGCTGTTTTATCTCCGGCATGAATTGGTCATATATTCCTTTTGCTGCTTCGTATATTCCTCTATGAACTATCACATTGGTTCCCTGTTTGCATATCAAATACATTTCTCAGATAAATGTTACCATAATTTGTAGGATGACTTTTTAGTATTTTCGTGCTAATACTCGCCTCAAATTTGGTCGGCTCGAAAAAGAGATTTGCTTGCCAAGATGCTAAAGAGTCTGATCCCTGCAATTCACCATTGCATTAGTACTTATAGTTGATTCTATGTTTTACCATATCTGCATGAAAGTATTTTTGGTTAATTACAAAATTATCCTGAGATTCAGTCTAATTACAAAAAAAAACAACTATATTTCAATATTATAAATACCTCCTTGATATTTGTTATATTTAACAAATTGCACCCTATTGAGGTGTATTTGTTGAGAAAGTATAAACCTCAAGGGGGTGTTTCTAACGTCTTAAGGGGATATTTGTAATTATGAAAGATAGTTGAGTTTTTTCTTCTTTTTCTTTTGTAATTAGGTCAAACCTCAAGGGTACTTTTTATAATTATGCCTTAAGTATTTTACCTGAATGACAAAGCAGCGAGTATATATACTCGAATCGTCACAAACGAACCATTCGCATGGTGAGGAATGAAGAGATTGAAGATCTTTTGCCGCCTTCTCTTTCTGCTCCTCGCCTGCAGCTACAACTGCTGTCATTGTTGATGCTGCTACACAAGCAGCCATCTCCGACTTGTAGATTCTTGAGGAACCGTTCTCGTTTTCTTCTATTTGCTTGTCATCTTCGTCATGTAATAACGTTCCATCGTCAGTTAGGTCTTTGGCTCGGGATTGGACATAAGATGCAGCCGATGCTGCAATCTCATAGGCGGCTGATGATCGAAGACGTGATATTTGCTCAGAACTATCTGCTCTAATCTCTGATGATGATGATGGACCTGATGGTATAGCCACTGATCTAGTGGAATCTTGTTCAACTTTGTCTTTGATGGCTTCTGCTTCTGCCTTTTTCTCCAGGGAAGATGTTACAAAGTCTAGCCCATAATATCTCTTTAAATCCCCTGTCTGCAAGCAAGTTTTAAGGACACATTATCAATCTTGGGTGGTCTAAATTAGTGAGATAAAGTGTTAATTACAAAAACTACCCATGAAGTTCAGTCAAATTACGAAAAAAACCCTTATTCTTTCAAAGTTATAGATGCCTCCTTGATATTTCTTTTTAGGGATGATTAAAAAAACCCTGAGGCTTCAAGTTTCATTCTGCCTTAAATTTAAGGGGGTAATTGTAATATTTCCAGAAATATCGGGGTTGAAGTATTTTTGCTTATGAATGGGGAGAATGTAAGACGGAATCAAACTTCAGAAGGTTTTTTGCAATTTCAAACCTCTGGTTTTTCGGTCAAGGTTCATTTTGTAACTATCCCTTGTTTTTATTTTACAAATAGCACACTCAATAGTAGGTATATGTAATTTTGAAACAACTGGACTTTTTTTTGTAATTAGGCTAAACCTGAGGGATAGTTTCTGTAATTTACCCTGAAATAAAAAGAATGATAAGTTTGTATGTTACCTTCATATCTGGGATAACATATGCCATGTTGCACAAGAAAGCAAGCTGTGAGAAAAGCTTAGTATCCGACCAAGAAACATGTCTTAACAACGACGAAAATGTTTCTTTGTCAACACTAATTTCCCCGAAATCTTCATCTTCTTCATCATCATATTCCACTTCACACCCTTCTTCATCACACCCTTCATTTTCTCCACCATCAACATAACTCTCAACCTTATCTTCTTTCCCTTTCCAATTATCTCTAAGCTCCAAAAGCCTCTCGATCCACCCGCTCTTTTTTCCCTCCATCATCGACCTCTATCTCGTCCTCATCGTGATCACTTTCCTCCATTTTCATCTCTTTACTCGTCTCCGGATCGAAAAGAAACGACTTCAACGTGTCCGGGATTATCGCGCCCGATAAATGCATGTTGAAAAAGCCGACGGATCGACTTGTCTTAAGCTTCGGTTGAACCGTGTTCGATGCCCTGATTGAACCGATGGAATAACAGAGATGGTTGTCGGAATATGACCGTCGGATCCCGGCTCGACGTCTGTGTAAATCTTTGGCCGACAACGAACGGCGAAGCCCTCCGTCCGGAACCTCTCTAGGGGTGGTGCTGGCAATTTGTGACAATGTGCATGCCATGACAGCAACACTTAACTTCTTGATCACAAGTTTAAAATTTTGTAGCCTTAAAAGAGGGAAGAACAAGATTTGGCTGTCTCAGTTTTCACTTTGGTCCATGTGTTCTTGTGGACAACCAAAAAACAATGGGAAAGGGAGCATTATAAAGAAGATATAAGTGACAAAAACTTCCACCTTGTTTGCAACGAGAACCTGAAAGAAGATACCATTTCATAGCCGTTAAAGACACAATCAGAAACATATTCTTGGTACTAACTGAAAAATAAAAAAAAAAAAGTTTTAAAGTATAGTAATTGACCATGGAATTCTAATTAACTATACTTTAGTTGAATAAATATGTATATATGAGGAGGGTTAGATTAGGGGTAGCAAGTCGTTCGTGCCAGGCTCCTGTCGACCCGGTGGCCTGACACTTTAACAGTCCGACACGATAAACTCTAGCTCCAACACAACACGATAACGTTATTAGGTCTACATTTTAAACCCAGCGCGCCACTCTAAAAATACGAAAAGCGCGACACGACACAATAGGTACGATAAGCAAAACTGTTCAATTTATTTAGTCAGGCCCGTTAGGCAGGCCATTAACTGATTATTTGATACTTGGAACACAGTTTCTAATAAGTTATCAATACAAATAGGCAATTACTAATAAATTGCCAATACTTAAAATGTTACTGGGCCTTATCGGGCCTTGAGCCAATAACGGCTTGAACCCGATAAATACTAACCCAAATCCGATAATTAAGTGTCGTGTTTGTGTTGGGTAAATCGTGTCGTGACTCAAATTGGCACCCCTAGATTAGATGGTAATTTGGAAATTCACCCACATGGAATAAGATACTAGTCTCTGAACTTAATTCTGTCTTGTCTGTAAAAGGCTTGTAATTGTCGGTGCCACAATGTAATATAATAGTGGTTTTAGGGGATTGAGTTTGAGTATGTCCAAGAGGGCTTTGTGGGTTTCACATGTTGTAATCTTTTAGCATAGTTATTCTCACTTCTAGACTAATCAACCACTAACCTCATATTACATCTGAAAAAACAATGGAATTTTCCAAAACGGAAAATGCCCACCCCCCTCAACCAAAATAAATAATTAATAAAAAAAGAAAAATCATATTCCTTTTACTACTTCACAACACAAAAACGGACTGATTTATTTCTGTTATTTTTTTTTGTTTTCAATTATTGTCTAAAATTTATGTTTTAATGAAACTTTTCCCGAAAAATCTCTTACACATTGTAATTGTGGTTCAATTTTTCTCTTTTTAGTTCGAAATCGTAACTATTTTTGTTCTAAACTAAGATATTCTTGCTTGATGTTCCCTTCCCGCCACACTCCACAGACCACAAACAAACTTAAGGAATATTCAATCAGGATGAATTTGAACCTTTGTTGAAACATATGTAGGCTTTGTTCTTGCTCCAAGATGAGATATGATTAAATTCTCCGACACCCTAAAATAAACTTCTTTTTTATAGAATGCAACAAAATTGAATATTTTCGTGGTTGGGATTTTCCAAGTATAAATATCAAAAACTAATACAATAAAAGAACCATGTTCTTTAATGAAATATATATCTGCAAAAACTTGTGTGAAATGGTCGCACATGCTTTTAAATGTAAAAAGTATTATTTTATGGTAAAATAATAGCTTGTCTAAATTTATTTGTAGTTTTCAGACGATGCATTAATTTTCTCCCTCTTTACTTTTTACATCTTTTTTTCCCGTCGCATGGTGAAACCGTTTGACAAAAGGCTTACTCTAGATATAATCATCTAAATTGACATCCGTGATGGTTGCTATTTGGGCTGGAACAAAACGGAGATAAGAGAGTTTTGGCGCTATGGGAAATATAATAGCATGTATTATTTGAGGTTGAATTTAATTTGGTTCTATCAATTACCTATAAAAATTCTATATTACTTGGTATTTATTTAGTTTTCTTAATTAATTCCTATTAAAATTACAAGTAAACAAAAATACATGAATGAAAGAGTTCAACATGTTAAGAAAAGAGGAGGGGGGGGGGGGACGTGGAATCTCTAATATTGGACTTAAAATAGTACTAAATCCAACAAATTGGGTACAACGTTAAAGAGTATCACATAATTCTTGAAATTCCCGTATAATGTTTCTTACCAAGTTGAAAACAAACTTAATTCACAAAAACTTAAGCAAACCATTTCAACAACGGAAATTCCTATGCAATTTTGTTAGGTACCAACATTTAATTTGGAAAAATTGAATAAGAAAGGATTTTGGAACTCATTTGGCAACAAAATACCCAAGCTCTATAGGGAAAATTATAAAGTATATTACTATATATAAAGTGTCACCATCCTGAAATGGTCAAATTATAACTTATATTCAAAGCTTGACTTAGAAATTAACAAAAAGATCCCCTTTATGTTATAAACTAGCTCGTGACATCAATTGACGTGACTGAAAATAATTTGCAATTTCTTTAAAAAAAAAAAAGGAAAGAAAAGAATTCCCCACGAGATTTATTGGGAATGAATTCCAATTTTTTTCTAAATTTGAAATTCCACGAAAGCACAACATATTAGATATTCAGAATTAATTAAATCAAACCAGAACTAATTGACCTCGGGGTTGACCTAATGGTCTTGAGGTTGTAATTGCTCATGGTCCAAGGTTCAAACTTTGACTAACACGGAGTGAAGGGTTAAAATTTGTCCCTCCTTCCCCAAAGATTAGGATTATCTCTTCAAAGGACGAAGTCTCATACTCCCAAAGAAGTGTGGGGTTTGTATCCTCGAGTGTGGGGATACTTTGAGTCGACAAAATAAAAACCCAGAAATACTAATTTATTAATAATTGAAACAACAGAAATCAAGAACCACAAAAAAACAGTAGCCAAACAACATATTACCTTGAAAGTTGAGCTGTGATCAATGGACAACGAATACCAAGTAACTGCATCAATGGTGAAAATTCTCCATTCCCAGATATGTGTGTGTGTATATATATATATATATATATAAGCGCTGAGAATGCCAATTCTTGTAGCTTCAGAAAGCTTCTACATCATGTAGACGATGACATTATACTGTATATGTACATGTGTATGTATACATTGGAGGTTTTGTATGTATATATGATGGTGGTTAGCTAAATTATGAGTTACTTTCTGTTGGAGAGCTATTTTTTTCTGTTCAATATAGGTGAGATCTGAAGAAAATGTTAACATGGTTAATGGCTTTAAATACACATGCATGTATTCATCAGGTGGGGGAATCTCTTTACAGAGAATCAACTCACATGGACATCGAGGCTTCCCACCTTTCAATCTGTATTTTTTTCGTTGACAATTTTGCCCTTTATATATTAACTACAACTTCCTACTAATTGAAAATGATGATAGAACATGAGCACTAGCTAGATCACGTTTATATGATGTTAAAAGAAATAATTAATGTTACATGTCATGACATGAGTATAATGTTTCGGATTATTACTAATTTTCAAATTAAAGCTAGTCTTTAGACAATTTTGATTAATTGCATGCTCTTAATTAGTTTGGAAATTATGCCTTATTATTTTTCTTTTCATGCTCAATCTGGCTAGATATTTAATGAAAATTAAAATATCAGAAAAAATAGATTTAATAACCCATTAATAAAATACTACCTCATTACCAAATACTTTCTCGTGACAATATCAAAATTTTATGTTGATTGATTCTAAAGGATGCACAATTATTCATGATTTTGCCCATGAAAATATTGAAGTTTGATTTCATATATATCATCACTAAATACTAAATTGAGTCTGTCGGATATTTGGCGACTTCTCCCCAAAAAACTATTTTCAAAAATATGTTTTTTTAGTCATTTTTGAGTCAAAATGTCTACTTTGTCCTTTCTTCATTTATGGGGACCGATATACGACTTCGGTCGATGCCAAGTTATGTCATCGTATCAATTTTTTGAAAAATGGTCAAGATCAAGACTCACGAGAGAATCACACAAAGAGTGTGACCATCAATTTTTAGTCAAAATGGCTAAAAACATGTCTTTGAAAAACATGGCTATTTTTCTTTATCACAAAACAAAAGTGGTTAATTTGGCCTATTACCACTATTAAATAATATCAGGACTCATCCGTGTTAATTAGTATATATGTTCTAAACAACAAGTGAAGAATATATATTAGAAGAGGGCAAATTGGTCAAGCTGGTTGTTTAGGGTAGTTGTTGCGGGCCAACAGAAAAAATATAGGGGCATATTAGTAAATTGAAAAAGTGAGAAGAGCAGCCAAATGTGCGGTTGCATGGAGCAGAAGGGGCGGAGGGGCAACACATATCGCTACCCAAATGGTGTGCAGTTGAGTGCAGTGAGCAATTCTGCTTTTTCCAGCGCCTTTTGTTGTTAACAAAGAAACAAAACAATAAAACCTGCGTCTCTCATTATTCCACCAAATTCCTTGTTTCTTTCCACGATATTTCAAGTGCACTATAGAGTATTATTAAATTTTAAAAAGTTAAGATATATTTGAAAATTACTAGTAAAAAATACGTCGTCGCACGTGATCCACATGACTTTACTAAAATAATTTTATTATTTAATAATTTTATTGATCAATATTAAAATATTACAAAGTAAAATAAATATTAATTAAATTTAAATATTACACATTATTTAATATATAATTTGTTTTACTTTGATTATAGATCGATATGAATTGTTAAATAATCATTTTAAAGAACTCAATCCCACAAAAATTTACAATTAATATATATATAACCACGAAATAAGTTTTATATTAGCTTACAATCACACTCATCGGTCTTTTATTTCATTGTTATGGCTATAAAAGTCTTTTCTCTTACATAATTTTTGAATTATTTTAGCATTGGATGCATTTTACATAATCGGACAAATAATTTAGCTTATAAAGCATAAGTTCATGATTAGTAAATCACAAGCAAGTTATCGCATTAATAAAAAAATTAAGTAAATATTATACCAAAATCCATCATAATACCATCATTTTATTTGTTATTGTTATTCAATTAAAATAAAATAAAATAAAGATTAGTCAAATTTCTATACTTCATGTGCTTACTTTTTTATTATATCTCGTTCTTCGATTAAAGAAATGTAAGAAAAATTACAATATAATATATATGTAAAAGAAATTCATATATTATTTTAATTCTAGTAACAAAGTCAATATTTTATCATTAACACTTAAACTTAAAGTTTATAGTCCTCCTATTTCAGTGTCTTAAAAATAATAACATTAACCTAATATATATATAAATTAATCCATTATTTTCATCGCGAGTCGATATTAAATAAAACTATGAAAAAGTGATAAATCAAAATCTGAGATTTGAAACTCAATTCAATTGCACACAAAATATCTTTATTTAATAAATAATAAAACCAAAGACAAATTCTTATGAAAGAAAAAAATAAGTTAACAATTTTCACGTGTCAATCTTCAATAATTAAATATAATACTAATTAACTTTTATGTTTGAAATTCTTTTTGCATTCCCTTATTTTTTAAAAGTTATACATAATAAACTAAAAACTAATATAGTTTTTTAAATTTCATAAAGTTTTTGAAAGATACGTTATACTATTAGAGTTTGTACTTGCAATTGAATTTGATTATTTTGTCTATATTAATATTTACATAGTTGTAAATTTTGTGAGCCGTATAGTTATGAAAATTGCAATTATTCTTAAGATAATGAAACTAATCTATATTTGTTTGAAGAAAGCGTAAATTAAAATTAATCTCATTTAATCTCGTTTGTAAAATCATAATATTTGTTGTAAAATAATTATCAATTTGTTTTTAGTGCCTTTAATGAGAAAATTGTATATAGTACTATAATATTTATTTAATATTTTGATTGAATTTTTAATCAAATAAGAAAATATAGTTGCCAAAAATTTAGATATCAAGTGTTAAAAACGCCTTAACCATTCTATTCCGCCTCCTTATGCCAGGAATAATTTATATTATTTGGCACTAAACATGGTCACTTACTCCAATTTATTATTATATATAGTTTATTCTTTCAAATTTTTATAATATGTTTCATTTGGTTTAATCCTAAACTATCTATATACGTGAGATTAACCCACAAAATTATTTAGATCATTCTCTACTCATTAATGTTAAGTATAACAATTTATTTTTCATTTTTTTATTCTTAGTTTTCACTCTTATTTGTTGTAATTGTTTAATATACTTAGTTTTTATGAATGTTATGTTAGTATTTGAACTAATATATAATTACTTTCTCATTAGTCAAATTGTTACATATTAAATGAGTTTATTTATTTTTTCTTTTGCGTAGTATATGATCTTTTAGACTAATACAATTTTAGCTCATGTTTCACTTTTTTTCACATCATTTTATTAAAATTTAATTATTTCGTATACATTTTTATTATAAATATGTATTATATTTATATTTTAAACTTATAATCTTTAAGGGTGTAATTTTCAAACAACATTCAAGTTTTATCACAAATGTCAATTTACTACATATGGATTTTTTTTATTATTAAGTTTGTCTTCTTTTTTTTTTTATAAATTTATATATACAACTTTTAACACTTTTTTCCACTTGTTCTTAAAATTTATAGGATATAAAATAATCGAATGATTGAAATCATAATATATTAAAAAAATAATACATTAGAAACTAAAACTTATAATGTTATATATAGAAAATTAAGTAAAAGTCAATTTAACACATATAGTTAAAATTCAAAAGGTAACGTTTTTATCGCAACAAATTTATTTTGGTTTTTGTTCGCTTTTTTCATGTTAATCTTATTCCTTTTATTTTGTACTTTTTATTTTAAAGATATGGCTAATTAAAATAAAATATACATGAAATTGAAATAAAATATAATATGAAACTCTCTTGTTTTCGATATTATTTCTTTAACAACCATCAACAAATTAATTTTTAAATTGCATATTACTAATTGAGGGAGAATTTTTTGACCATAAAGGAATTATATATTTTCTCTACTTTTATTTAGCATCAAAACCACCTAAAATATTTTTTATTTTATTTTTTACTTATCGTGTATATTGTAATTTGATCTTTATCTTATAAATTACAATAGACATATTTAATTATTGAGAAAATTTAAAAGAATATAAGAAATTTACAATTTTGCATCATACTAAAAGTTAAATTGTTAAAATTTTCTTCTATAATGACTTGTGTATATGTTTAGAACATATAGTGTAAGTCAAGCGACTACGATAATCTAGAGGGGGTGAATAGATTATCTCCATCTTTTCGATTATGCCCTCTTTTTCGAAAACAAATACGCCAAGACAATAATAAAGGTGCGGGAAGTAAACAACACGCGTCGATTTAAAGAGGTTCAACCCACCTGGGCCTAATCCTCTACCACCCCAAGATATCCGGATGGATTTCAAAGAAAAAGAATTTTATTAATTACCACAATTAATACAAATTCAACTTACAACACCTTGAAGAGCACCACACTCTTCTTCAACACCAACTTTGGAGATTACCACAATCTCCCTTTGAAGATTACCACAATCTTCCTTCAACGGCACCTTTGAAGATCACCACAATCTTCAATCTTGAAGAATACCAAATTCTTCAATACCTCAAGAGCACCACACTCTTGAAACACCTAGATCACCTAGATCACCCAAGTGTATTCTTTCCACAAGAATACTCACAAGGATGTCTTGCGTTGAATGATGACAAAAATCAAGATTACAACTCAATAATGAATATTACAATTTGAGTGCAAGTGTAATCAAGAAATAAAGCCTAGACCTCAAGATGTGAAAGTGAAATCCTTAGGCTATAAATACAACAAGAGTGTTGAATATGAAAGCTTGGAAATTTGCATTTCTTGTTGTGAATTTGCTTGTGTTGTTGTATCTTGTGTCTTCAATTCATCCTCTATTTATAGGGAAGCTTCACCAACATAGGCTCCCAACATAAGCTCCTCTATCTTCACTTTTGTCTACAAAAAGAAGATCACAAGATGTAGAAATATTGTACAAAATTGAAAAGCAAATCTTGCTCATTGTCACAGTTACAACGGTTGGAATTTTCTTTGTCAAAAAATAACATAGGGCGACCCAGTTGCCCTGTTGAAGATTTCGACCATTTGAAAAAAATAGTGCGATCCAGGTAGGGGTTGCAGGGGGGTGCGACCGGTCGAGGTGGGGTGCGACCGGTCGACCTCACCCTTGACCGGTCCCCCTCCCTCTTTTTTCAAGACCTGTAAGTTCTGTTTCGATTTTCTAATCTTCGTGCAGGGTCGACCACTTTGGGCGGCCAGGTCGACCACCCCCCTTTTGAAATGTTGTCCGATTTTTTTCAAAAATAAACTTCAAGAAATACTCCAAAAAATTAGTAAAAACATTTTAAATCATTTGGGAGTATTTAGACAATATTTATAAACATAGTTTTGATGTAAAAACCAATTTAAACAAAACCATCAAAAGTGTTGTCCAATTTTTATCAAATTAAAAACTCCTAAGAAATACTCCAAAAATTAGTAAAAACATTTTAAATCATTTAGGAGTATTTGGACAACATATAAAAACATTGTTTTGGTATAAAAACAAAATCATCAAAATCTTGATAAAAACATTTATCTAACAAACTCCCCTTTTTGATGATTACAAACCAAAACAATTTTAGAAGGTCGATTTTATAACAAAACAAATTTTCCGGTCTTAAAACAACAATCAATTCCAAGCAAGATTCATCATAAGTACAAGCATACAAGGATAGGAGCAAAGATTTTTCAAAATCATTTTTACACAAGCTCCCCTATCAACATGCATATAAAGAACAAGTATACAAGCAACAACTAAAAGCTAAAAGCTTAGCTTTCACAACTTAAGCTTGAATTCCATGAGCTTATAAGCTCCCCTGTCACAAAACATCATTAGTCAAGCATAAAAGTCCACAATACATCAAATGGACTAAGCATTTTTCACAGACCTTATGGCTTTCAAGAACCCTAGCTTATAGCTTTTCTTGCAAGCTTATTTTTCGCTTCTTTGAGCGTATGAGCATTTTTCCTGTTTCTCCCCTTTGGAATCATCAAAAAGAATGTTAGCACGATAAAAACATCATATATTCATATCAAAGTGCGCAATTTATCGATTTATCGAGCTTATTGAAAATTAAAGCTTAAATTCCAAATAAAAGGGAAAAGTTGATCAATTGACTTGCAAAAGCTCATTTGATTGATAAAACATGATCTCTATAAACTTTTATGACTTTCAAATCGAGAGAATCACGTAGGTGATGAATTTTTCATTGAAACATTTTGTCGAACACTTGGCGTGCGTCGAATAAAACTAGAAGTATATAACGCCTTTGAAATTCGTTTAAGCCAAAAAATTCATCGCCAATTCAGTTCAAACAACATTCAATACATCATAAATATTAAGCTCATCACATTCATATGAAACTAGCATAAAAAATTTTGCAAATAAGTTAAAATCTCAAGGTTCAACCCAATTTGAGCAAATGGAGTAGAATTCTTACCATTTATTCGGTAAAGATGAGCAATGATGATGATAATCGAGCTACATAATCCCCAAAATATGTAATTTATGCAATAAAACTCATTTGGAGTGAAATGTGTGTGCAAATGTCAAAGGGACGAAAAATGAGCCTAAGGAGCCAAAATGGTGAGAAAAAGAACAGAGACGATTTTAACACAAAAATGGCTCGCCGACGGCCGATGGGGGTGTGGGCGACGGCCGAAGCATAGGGTGACCGTTCGGCCTCACCCCAATCGTCACTGATCCGTCTGTTTTGCAAAAGTCCGAGATTTGATCCAAAAATCCAATTTTTCGCCCCTAAGTTTTAAAACGTGCAAAATGCAAATATAGACCTCATTTAATATACATTATGTCATAATCAAGCTCGAGATGAGGTGAAAGACTCTCGTGAAACGATTAAAAAGTCCGCGAGTTATCCTTGAGACGGATTAAACACATCTCAAGTTTTTGTTAAAAATGCAATCCCTTAGAAAAAGATATCGAATCTCAATATGTTTAGTTCGATTATGACGAACCATATTTTGATAAATGTAAACACCGAACTTGTTATCCCTAAAAATAAGAACGTTTTAATACTTTGAATATACACGTCATAATAAGAAGTGCCTTTCAATTATTTGAAAATTTCTTTTAACGGCACTTTAGTGAGATTTGTTGGGATAGTTTTTTGAAGTCGAGCATATAGACATAAGGCATATAAAATGTCGAGTCTATGAGAATAATAAACAAAAACATACCTCTAGCTTGTTTGTCAATCAATATGTCTTCCTCAATCTTTGTCAATCTTTACATTGGTAGCCATAGAGGTTGAGATAATTCTTCCTTCTTCAATGCTTAACTTCTTCAAAGATTCTATTGTATACTTTGATTGTGAAATATAATCACTTTCTTGGAATTGTTTAACTTGAAGTCCAATGAAGAAATTCGGGCTCCCCATCATGCTCATCTTAAGTATACATTGCAACAACTTAGAAAATATCTTGCACAAATATTCATTAGTAGCACAAAAATAACATCATCAACATAAATTTGCACAAGTAAACAATTTTGTCCTTTTTCAAATAGTGTAGTATCAACTTTACCTCTTATAAAACCATTTTGTAAAAGAAAAGAACTAAGTCTATCATACCATGCACGGGCGCTTGTTTTAAACCATACAAGGCCTTTTTATGTTTATAAACATCATTAGGCCTAGAAAAATTTTCAAACCCCGGAGGTTGTTTTACATGGACTTCTTCTTGAATAATACCATTTAAGAAAGCGGATTTAACATCCATTTGGTAAAGTTTGAAATTTTTAAAACAAGAATAGGCAAGTAAACATGCGAATTGCTAATAAATGTGCTACGGGTGCAAATGTATCATCAAAATAAATACCTTCTTCTTGACAATACCTTCGAGCTACTCACCTTGCTTCAAGCTTGACCCGAAATACCAAAAAATAATTTCTGCAAAATCTTAACAAGATATCTTGCACAAGAGCATAGTAATATCGAATAATAGAGACACAATAATAAGTAACACATACTATGCTTTAGGAAAAATCATCAAGAGTTCAATAAAAACATGCAAGTTCAAATATGCTTATAGAAAGTTATATAAGGCCTCTTTTGAAATTTGAAAATCCGAGAGCATATAGTTAAGACCTCATTTATAAGAAGCATATGATCAAGAGCTTTGACAAAGCAACCAAGAATAATGACATTTATATGAGCAATAAAATGCATAATAACTAAGAGAGGGATAAAAATCAAATGTCTTATCAAAATAAAGTATAATCCCTTACTAATCTCGGATAAAACAAGCTAAGTCAAATAATGCCTTTCAAAAATCAAAACATCCTCTTAATGGCACTTATGTGAAATACTATGAAATATCTTGAAAATCAAGCACATAGGCATATGGCAAACATAATATCGAGTCTATAAGATGAATACCGATGAGAAGCGTACCTCGATAGTTTATGGTCCTCTTAACACATTATGACATAAATAGCCATTGGTGAGGATACATGAATCCTACACAATTCTTAAAACAAGACTAGCACAAAACATAGTAATGGAGGTGTAGGCTAAAGCAATAAGGTATATCACAAGTATGCTTATGCTATATAAATCCATAAGAGATAATAAATCAAATTTTTAGTCATAGTAAATGCACAAGAGTTTATATAAGCATCATACAAGATCTCCTTTTCAAAATATTTTAAAAACACAAATATACATTGAAGACCTTAATTTTTAAAAAAAAATTTGAAAACTCATTTGCAATTAAGACACAAATAAAAACATGCATAATAACAAAATAAAATGCATATTTAAATGGAGAGATACGATTTACCAATTTCGCCATTTCCACGGGTTATGTCTCTCCCTTTGTAGATAGTATCTTCCTCTTGAGAAATCATTTTGTTGATGATGTCTTCTCCAATTTTGCCCATTTCTCGAGTTTTGTCCTTCCCATTTTTGATGGTGTCTTCCTCTTTGAGAATCGTCTTGTTGATGATGACTTTGCCATTTCCAAGGATTGTGTACTTCCCATTTTTTATTATATCTTCTTCTTGGAAATTTATCGTGATGGTGTATTCTCCTTTGATCAAATGACACGAACATTTGATATCTTCTTGCGGTATGAATTTTCCTTTATTATTACGCCGGTACCTAATATGACATTATTTTGCGGTACCCTCAAGTGTTTGGGTCCTTGGGGATTAGCTTTGAGATTTTTAGGTCTCCAATAGAAATTGGAGCTATTTCTAGCCCGACAAGTATTAACCGTATGACCCTTTTCTTTTGCAATAAAAGCAAGTAATATTTCTAGTAGCATAATGACCAACATGCTTATAGACTTGATTCCTTTTCATATGATTAACAACATTAGGCTTATGATCAAGTCCTTGTTTCAATTTATCACAACTATGAACATCAATAATATCGGTCATTTTATCGGTACTCAAGTTGGATTTTGATAAATCATTTTTCATGCAATTAATATCCTCAACAAGAGTACTATTTTCTTTTTCAAGGTTTCTAACCTTATCAAGTGTGGTGGTGTGATCACATGAAAGTGATTCATAAGAGGAAAATAAATTATCCTTATCAATTTTCAAAATATTGAATTCCTTTTTCAAATTTTTGTATTTAACAAGTAAGCTTTGGAATTCATTTTGAAGTTCATCAAAAACATTTTGCAAATCACTATAATCATTTTGTAATTCATTATCATAAGAAGTGGAGGGTTTAGAACTTACCTCGTTTTCTTCTTCGAAGCCCATAAGACATCGTTCGTTTTCATCGACGTCGGAAGTTGTAGGACGCTCATCCCATGTTGGGTTTGTATCCATTTGAGAAGTAGATGCTTTTGAGTGGCTCCTTTCATTTGCATATACTTCTTCTAATTTTCTCCATGCTTCATGAGCCGATTTAATTCCTACAAGATAATCATATTCCAAAATGGTAAGTGAACAATAAATAATATTAAGAGCTTTACCATTTAAGGAGATGCTTTTCTTCTTCTTCATCATTGAGCTCTTTGAGGCCTTTGTGTAGTGTGTCCATCATTGGAATGGATTCTTCATTTACGACCGTGTTCCAAATATCGAACCCGCAACTTTGTAGATAGCATTTCATTCTTTCTTTCCAAACTGTAAAATTTTTGGAATCGAATAGTGGTGGCTTGGTGGTGGAGGCGCCGGTAGGTAGACTTCATTCGTGGCCGGTGATCGTTCCTCTTTACTCGCAATGTGGAATGAGCTTGCCAAAGAGTTTGGCTCGATACCACTTGTAAGTCCAAGCGGCTACGATAATCTGAGGGTGAATAGATTATCTCCATCTTTTCGATTATGCCCTTTTTCGAAAACAAATACGCCAAGACAATAATAAAGGTGCGGGAAGTAAACAACACGCGTCGATTTAAAGAGGTTCAACCCACCTAGGCCTAATCCTCTACCACCCCAAAGATATCCTGGATGGATTTCAAAAGAAAAAGAATTTTATTAATTACCACAATTAATACAAATTCAACTTACAACACCTCAAGAGCACCACACTCTTCTTCAACACCAACTTTGGAGATTACCACAATCTCCCTTTGAAGATTACCACAATCTTCCTTCAACGGCACCTTTGAAGATCACCACAATCTTCAATCTTGAAGAATACCAAATTCTTCAATATCTCAAGAACACCACACTCTTGAAACACCTATCACCTAGATCACCCAAGTGTATTCTTTCCACAAGAATACTCACAAGGATGTCTTGTGTTGAATGATGACAAAAATCAAGATTACAACTCAATAATGAATATTGCAATTGGAGTGCAAGTGTAATCAAGAAATAAAGCCTAGACCTCAAGATGTGAAACTGAAATCCTTAGGCTATAAATACAACAAGAGTGTTGAATATGAAAGCTTGGAAATTTGCAGATTTCTTGTTGTGAATTTGCTTGTGTTGTTGTATCTTGTGTCTTCAATTCATCATCTATTTATAGGGAAGCTTCACCAACATAGGCTCCCAACATAGGCTCCTCTATCTTCACTTTTGTCTACAAAAAAGATCACAAGATGTAGAAATATTGTACAAAATTGAAAAGCAAATCTTGCTTTGTCACAGATTACAAACGGTTGGGATTTTGTCAAAAAAAATAACATAGGGCGACCCAGGTTGCCTGTTGAAGATTTCGACCGTTTGAAAAAATAGTGTGATCCGGTAGGGTTGCGGGGGTGCGACGGCCGAGGTGGGGTGCGGCCACCGTAGCCCTAGGTGCGACCGGTCGACCTCACCTCGACCGGTCCCCTCTCCTCTTTTTCAAGACTGTAAGTTACTTTCGATTTTCTAATCTTGAGTCTTTTGTCGACCACTTTGGGGCGATCGGTCGACCCCCTTTTGAAATGTTGTCCGATTTTTTTCAAAAATAAACTTCAAGAAATACTCCAAAAAATTAGTAAAAACATTTTAAATCATTTGGGAGTATTTAGACAATATTTATAAACATAGTTTTGATGTAAAAACCAATTTAAACAAAACCATCAAAAGTGTTGTCCAATTTTTATCAAATTAAAAACTCTAAGAAATACTCCAAAAATTAGTAAAAACATTTTAAATCATTTAGGAGTATTTGGACAACATATAAAAACATTGTTTTGGTATAAAAACAAAATCATCAAAATCTTGATAAAAACATTTATCTAACATATAGTTGAAGATTTTGAAACCTAGTTTAAATTTGATTGATTTTATAAGAAATTCAAAGTATTCTTAGTGTTATGATTAAAAATATATATTTTCGAGTCTAAAATCTTTTTTGGCTATAATGAACATCTCTCATATAATTAAACAAAAAGATTAAATAAATAACAAAACTATAGAAAAACATAAATTCTTAATTTTTACATAGTGTTGAATTTTATAATGTTAAAATTTCTCATGTGAAGTCCTTATATATGCTTATGGTATATATTTAGAAATCTCTCGAAATCTAGTTTAATATGAAGCTAATATTATTAGAAAATTCAAAATATTTTAAGAATTATAGCTTAAAGAATAAATACTTTTAAAATATAGAATATAAAAGGTCATATTGTCTTATACTTGAACAAATAGAAGCTAAATAAATATCAAATTACATAGTTGTCCTAAAATTTTACTATGTCTAAAGGATATTTTTGTCCAATCAAAAATTGTAAGAAACATTCACACTTTTATGATAATATAGATAGATAGATATAGATATTTGGTGTATAGTTTTTTGTTGACGTGCGTTTTTGTCAACAAGCGGACATTATAAATAGTTTAACACGTGGAAATATAAATGCACGTAATGAGCGTTTATTCGTGGCGATTCTGCCTTTTTCCTTTATAATGCCGAGCCGAAAGTCGGTCGGTCTTTTTTACAATACGGTGCGTTTTCAAATGCTATTTCTCCCTTCGAATCTTCCTTCCCTCTTTAAAATGAGGCTTTTATACCCCTCTAGTAAGTGGGCTTTCAATAGTCATCTTTGCACTAATTAGTAATATAACTTAAAAAGGACACATGTCCTCTCCTAATCATGCATGTTAGCCAAGTTTTTTGCCACTTGGCGACTCATCCTAGCTACATGATAACATGTGGCAGCCTCACGTGCTAATGGTATGCTAAGTATGGACAAATTATTATTCTTGATTTCCGCGTACGTGTTTCCCCGCCAAACTTGGGCTCGGAAATTTGCTCGGGGCGCCGAGCCTAAGTGATGTCACCAAGTACTCCGATGATGTCTTAGGCTCGGTTCGCGTCTTCCCCAGTGGGCCCCAAGTATATGCTTCTTCGGATGGCCACGTGGAACAACATCTTCCAAATTCAAACGACGGCGTCATCAATGGCCCTCAAGTTTAATTCCGAGAGAAGAATTTCAAATCGGATTTAAACTTTAATGCTAATCATGAGTCTTTAATGGGGAAGAGGAAACCTCAAAAGTCATCCTCTCCTGACACCTGGCATATAGTGATAAATGCTTGCAGCGGCACATTAATTGTGGTGTCATAATGACAGACACGTGGCCTCTTCTGGTTGAACCAATTCTACGCAGGAACCGAAAAGGTGCGTCGTCTGTCATGGGCGTGGGGATGTGACGTTTCGACACTTTTGATGACTTTTGAGACTATAAAGGCGTGTCTTTTCGAGTGGGCGTCTCATTCTTCGAGATAATTGCATCTATAAATACCTCTTTTCTTCTTCATTCTACACTTTTGCATCCCTTATCTTTCAAGCTAAATCCATTGTGACCGAGCAGAAACTCCAGGTCGGCTTTCAAAGCTCAGAGACTTCAGAACTAGGTATTTTCTTAAAACCCCTTTCTTTTCAAATAGAATGTGTTCTTTCGAACATAGTTGGAGCCGTAGTTACAGTGTGGAGGTTGAAATTGAAGACCCCCCTTCTGAACCTTCTGTTTCTTTTTCTCCAGGCCATCAAACTCCGCCTTCTAGTCCGAGTGTTGTCCAAATTTCAAGTTCGAGCCACACTCCTCCTGTTGAGACTCCGTTAGAACAGACACATACAATTTTCAATCCAGTGCCGGTGACTGTTTTTCGAGAGGGTGTGGTGTATCAGCCTGGACTAGCGCAAGAAGACTCTAGCGAAGGATTTCCAAGTACCGAGCCCCAACACTGTCCGCAAGAAGGAGAAGAAGATATGAACCCATCGGAGCCTGAGCGTGATCACGCGGAGCGGGTAGACGAACCCTCCGGGGATTCTAGGGCCGAAAGGCCTTTAGGGCCAGCAGGCCATCGTAACGGCGATGGCAGGCAGGGAGGAGGCCCCCATTGTGTGTAGAACCCGGGTGGACGCCATGCGATTTGAACGACATTCCCAGCATGTTGATGGTCCCAGAGATGGGGAGCTTCGCCGGAAGTACCAAATTCCGGCGGCATATCTTTTTGGGTACCGGACGGTGTAGAGTGCCCCAAAAGATCCACCGGAGGGGTGCGTGGCCATACATGTGGCCACCTTCTATACTGACTGAGTTTCCCACTACCGATTTTCCTCACGCGATGGTTGTGTAAGTGGGGCCTTTCCCGACTCAAGTGCACCCTATTTCTTGGGGCCGGCTCATCGGTTTATTGGTGACCCAAATTTAGAGATATAAACGAGCTCTTCATCCGGCGGCGACCCCTTGCATCACCAAGGTCGTGGGCGGCCGGATGGTACTATGTATAAACGCAACTGGATACCCAGATGTACTGGTTGAAGGCCTTCCACAATCTTTAAAGGAGTGGAAGGATAAATGGCTTTGGGTGAGTGGCGAGTGGCGGGCTCGCGTGGGGGTCGAGCGACGAGATGTCCTTCACCCCCTTCAAACTTCACTTTCGGTTTGATGTAAGTTTATTCTTCTTTATTCTTTACTCCTCCTTCATTTCATTTTTCCTGGGTTAATCCTGCCTTTTCCTTCTCTCTTTTTTTTTTTTAGGAAACCGACCATCCGGAGGCCCATTATAGGGATGGCAATTTCCTCCGAACCCGACGGAGGATTCGATACCCGACCCTAACGGAGGAGGGTATGGAGGGTAGTTTTGTACCCGATTAAATAAATGGGTACGTGGGTATGGGTATTTTTGGGTATGGGTATGGAGGTGGGTCTAGGTACATCCTACCCATACCCTACCCGATACCCGATTAAATAATAATATTATATATATATAATATATCTACATATATATTTATTTATAATATTTTACATATATTTTTTTATTTATACAACTCTATTTATTTATATTTAAATAAAAAGATTTTTTTCCCAAGTCTCAACCAAAATCTACAAACCCACTAACACTTTTGTTTAATCCTTTTTAATATTTTGCTATATTTTTATAATATTTAGTTCGCTAATTCTTATTTGTATTCTTTTTTCCTTATTGTTTCCTTAAGAATTTAGTAAATATCAATATCTTTATTTAAATAACTCAAATTTCTCTTTAAAAAAAGAAATAACTTAAATTTGAAAAAAATACAATTGTAAGTGGTAAGAGGGTATGGGTAGGGTATGAATACCCGATCATCCGATGGGTATGGGGATGGGTACGAAAATAGAATACCCGATGGGTATGGGTATGGGTATGGGTATGAGTATAATAAATGAGTATGGGGATGGAGGATATAGAATCCTACCCGAATCCTACCCATTGCCATCCCTAGCCCATTATCACCGCCCTCCATTCGCAGGTAGAGAACATCCAGGCCGGGGTGCCATGGATGGACAAATTGAGAGGTTGGCCACCGCCCATCTAGCTGCGGCCGGCTTATGCGGCTTTTGCCGTGACCCCGGTTGAAGAAGGGGCCGAATGTCGAGCGGCGGTGGTGGAAGAGGGGACGGAGAGATGGTTTAGAGGAGCCCTCCAAGGGTGAAAGGGGCGGAACCCGAACAAGTACAACCTGTGCGATGGAGTAGGCGGGTAGGCGGTGTGCGGACCGAGCCGCCTAGGGCAACCGGGGCCCAAGGTATGCACTTTCCATTTCTTACATTTCTTTTTCCTTCAACTTTTCTTTTATTTGGTCTCTTACTTGATTGGTGCTCTTTGTAGGGCGTGGCGTGGATCTCTTCGCATGCCTTAATCGTGTGAAGTGTACAATCGCTCGCCCGAACAAAGCGGCCGTAGCCGAGCCCACCGATGCTGAGGCGGCGCGGAGGGAGGCAATCGGGGCCGGGAAGCGCCCGGTGACGAGTCCCCGAAAGAGTGTGCCCCCACTCTGAGAGAAAGGGAATCGAGATTGAGGAGCCCGGGCGACAGAGCGGGTTGGGCTACGCCACTAGTGCCCCGATCTGCACCCCTACAGGCGGGTCCCGAGGACCTTTTCCAATGACCTCGGAAGGGAAGGTCATTTTATTCCCCCAAGCCAAGCAAGAGATGAGGCATGCGAGGGGATGAGTGGGTCACGCCCCAATGGTTCATCGAGTTCGTGAGGTGTTCCACGCCCCGATGAGCGGTGAAGAATTTGCCGGATGCGGGCGGGCGGCCGAAATGTGGGCGCAAGGGCGTGGACCACCGGAATAGAACAATTCTGCCGGAGATGGATCGGAAGGAAAAAGGCCCGACGTCCTGGGGGCGTCGGGCCGCTGCGGATCGGGATTTTGTGGCACATGATCGGCGGGATGGAGGGGTTAGAGAGGCGCCATCAAGACCTTCAAGAGGCCCACGCCCTTTGCTGGGGTGCAAGAGTCTTTGAAGACCCAAGCAGAGGAGGCCGTGGCCGGGGCAAACATTGAAAGGAAAACTCATCAGAAAGGCCGAGGCTAAGCAGATCGGAGCCACTGGGTTGAGAATGAGCTGTGCCGTCAGGATCACGGCCGGCGCGTCTTCTTTTGCTCGCCAAGGAGGCGAGAGATATGCGTGGCCAATGCCCGCATGGAGGTAGAAGAGGAGGCCGCCCGCAGTTAGCCAGTTGAAGAAGCTCGGGTAGAGGCCGTTCGAGCTTATAAGAGTTGGAGAATACGCCTTCATGCCGACTTGCGGACATGCAACCAAAGATCGGGAAATTCTTTAGGAGCTCCAAGCCGAAAAAAACCGTGTAGCCTACACCGAACAGGACCTTGCTCGGTGGAAGCCGACCTTGATGCCCTTCGCCCTCGTTTTCTTTGAGGTCGCCGGTGGCCGAGGACTCGCCCCTCCGAGAAAGAATAAGTGGCTTCTAGTGGTCCCGTAGAAATTCCCCATCTACTTAGGTGCTTGATGTTTTTCTTTTTCTTTTTTTATCTTTTAAATAAGGTAGTTAACCGGACCTCAAATGCAATGGGCTCCCCTCAATGTAAATATTTTTGATGGAATGAAAATACCCTTTCGATTACATGTGTATGCATCCAATTCTGCTAAGTATTGTGCTTGTTTTTCCTTTTGTTGTATGGCTTTTGTTAATGCATTCTGTCTTCTTCTTCTTTTTTTTTTTTCTAAGTATGGGGCTCGGCTACTTATGCTCGAATGACACAAATAGTGGGCTTCAATCGCTTATGTTTGCTTGCTAAGTTTTATGCTTGGAGCTTAAGCCGAGTCTTCATTTTTAGGGCGGGTTCGCCTTTTGGCGAGCCTCCTTTATTGGCGACGCAAGGTACGTGCACTTCGAGACGAAAGCGCCGATGCTCGGGTTTTGGCCGAGGCAATCTAAACGGCGCTCGGATCTTAGCGAGGCGAATAAAAATTGTTCCCCCTTTAAGAGAGCTCACGCTGAATATCGGATGAAAGGATAAATTCTCGAGTTGTATCCGAATCATAAACGAGTTTTTATTGATAGTACCTTTTAAGGTATATTACATTCCATGGGTGGTCAAACTTTCTTCCACTCAAGTATTCCAACTCATATGCCCCATTTGACAAGACCTTCGACTAAAATGACCATCCCGTGTCGGTTTCCAGCTGGTGGCTCGACTCCGTTACTCTTTTTTTAGGGAGGCTCGGTGACTCAAACTTTCTTTCCTTCACTTTTGAGTTGTAGTACCTTTCGCTTCTTTGTTTATATAGAGCATTTCTCATCTCAAGATCGCATCTCCTCTCCTCCAATAAGTCCAGCTCGGCTCGAGTGCGGCACCATTGTTTTCCTCGAGAAAAATTCGCGACCCTAAAGGTAGGGGCTTCGATTTCAACAGAATGATCGCTTTGGTTCCGTAAGCCAAAGAGAAGGGTGTTTCCCGTGGCTTGCTTTCGTGTGTTGTTCTATATGACCATAGCACGCCGGCGCTCTTCGTGCCAATTGCCTTTAGACTCCTCTAACCTTGCCTTCAACGTATACTTGATGCATTTTGTTCACCATCTCGACCGCCCGTTAGATTGTGGGTGGTTTGGGGTCGAAAAATAATTTTTAATATTAAACCCTTCGCAAAAACTTGAAATCTCCGGTTGTCGAATTGTTTCCCATTATCCGTGACAATCGAGTGTGGTATCCCGACCCAATCTCTGGATGATAGATTTCCATACAAAGCTAATAATCTTGTCCTCATCTATCTTTGCCGGAGGTTCCGCCGACCCATTTTGTGAAATAATCTCTGCCACGATGGCATACTTCACGCCCCGCTTTGTCGGTGGGAGTGGTCCAATGAGGTCCATCCCCATTTGGCAAACGGCCAAGGGCGAAGATGGAGGTGAGTTGCTCGGGGTGGTACCGACTGTGGCGCGAATATTTGGCATTGTTGATTTTTTTTGAGGTCGGTCGCGTCCTTCTTTAAGGATGGCCGAGTAGTATCCTTGTCGTATTAACTTGTACGCCAAAGTTTGGCCCCGTGCGTGGTTGCCGATATTCCTCGTGTACCTTTCTTTTGAGTGCGTGAGTCTGCATCTATTTCGGACAAGCACCGAAAGAGTGGGACGGAGTACCCACGTTTGTACAGGACGCCATCTATCAACGTGAACCAAGCCGCCTGAGTGTGCAGTGTTCTGGCTTCAATCTTGTTTTCCGGTTGAACTCATTTTTTCCAAATATTGGATGATAGGGGTCATCCAGTTCGGCTCGGTGGCTTCATTAGCGTGTATCTTTTTTGCGTTAAGCGACGGGGCAGATAATTGAGTAACCGTTACATCTGCGATCGCCTCGGTCCCCGGACTGGAGGCCAACCGAGCTAAAGCATCTGCTTGCATGTTCTCTCTTTGCAGGGAATATGCAAGACTTCTGCTTTAAAACGCAATAACTCTTTCTTGACCAAGTCCAGATACCGGGCAATCTTTTGTTCTTTTGCCTCGTACTCGCCGTTGATCTGATGGATGACCAGCGTGAGTCACTATGTACCAATAACTTCTTTAGTCCCATTGATGCGGCCATTTCGAAATCTGCTAGCGTTTCCAGATTCCCGTTGTTGGTTGGTTGGGAAATGGAACCGCACGGCCGAGCGAGACTTGTGTTTTGGATCGATTATCACGATCCCGCCCGCGCCTGCGGTGGAGGAACCATCAACAAACAACTTCCATTCATGTTCTTCAATCACTTCTAACTGAATGGAAGGTGTGAATTCAGCTACGAAGTCAGCCAGTGCTTGTCCTTTGGTTGCTGTGCGGGGCTCATATAGAATATCAAACTGGCTGAGCTCGACAGCCCACTTGATCATCCGACCAGAGGTGTCGGGTCGATGTAGCACTTGCTTTAAAGGGTAGTTAGTGAGGACCACGATTCGATGCTCCAAGAAATACGGGCGGAGTTTTGCACAGAATGACTAATGAATAGGCCAATTTCTCCATAGGTGGGTATCGGAGTTCGCATCATGCAAAGTGCTTGTCTTGTATAGTAAATCGGATGTTGGGATGTAATTATCCATCTTATTAGTACCGAGCTGACGGTGTACTCAGAAATGGCGAGGTAGAGATATAAGTCTTCCCCCGGGTAGGTTTTGTAGTAAGGGTATGGAGGTCAAATGTGTCTTGAGTGACTCAAAGGAAGTTTGGGCTTGCTCGGTCCACTAAAAGTTTTTATTTTTCTTTATAATTTCAAAGAAGGGTTTGCACTTGTCCGTGGACCGAGAGACAAACCGATTAAGGGCGCTAATCGGCATGTTAAACTTTGTACCCTTTTGATCAATTGGGTGGTTCCCGGATCAATAATAGCTTTTATTTTATCCGGGTTAGCCTCGATCCCCGTTGGCTAACCACATAACCCAAAAATTTACCCGAGCCGACTCCAAAGGTACATTTTCTCGGGTTTAACATCATCTTATACTCTCTCAAAACAAAGAAACATTTTATTAAGATCATTAAGATGATCGAGATATATACAAATATTTCACCAAAGATATCATCCACATAAACCTCCATATTACGACATATCATCTCTTCAAACATTTTATTAACTAACCTCTGATAGGTTGCACCAGTATTCTTTAATCCGAAAGGCATCATCTTGTAGCAGTAGACACCGCGAGCGGAAAAGAACGACGTATTTTCCTCATCCTCCAGGTGCATTCGTATCTGGTTATAGCCGAGTGCGCGTCCATAAAACTCATCGGCTCGTGTCCGGACGTGGCGTCTACCATGTAATCGATATTAGGCAAGGGATAAGCGTCTCTGGGACATGCCTTGTTGAGGTCGGTGAAATCTACACAAAGGCGCCACTTGCCATTGCTTTTCTTCACTAGACGGATTGGCCACCCATCGGGATAGAGGGCTTCCTGGATAAACCGGTTGTCAAGTAATTTGTTGACCTTGGCCTCCAGGGCAACCTGCTGCTCGGGGCCGAGCTTGCGTCTCTTTTGAATTATCGGACGAGCGTCAAATCGACGCGTTTAAACGATGATAGACATGCTTAGGATCAATCCTGGCATGTCGAAATGTGTCCATGCAAATACATCGAGATTATTTCCCAAAAATTCGATAAGTTCCGATCGAAATGGCTCTTGGAGGTCGTGGCCAATACGTAATTGGCGTCCTCCATCCTGCTTTCCCACATCGACTTGGTCGACCTGCTCAACAGGTTCCGCGTGCTTTCTTTTTTTTTTTTTTGCTTTGCCCCTTTTTTTTTCTCAGGGCGGTTCAACTTCGTTGTCGGTCCATCACCCAGCTTCACCTTCTTCTCTTGGTGCTCCACCATTGGTTCCTTTCCGTGTCGCCTACCTGGATTCTTTTCGAAACAACCACTGTCTCCAGCTCGGCTCATTTTTCTTCCGCTGGGCCATCTTTTACCGTCCCGCTAGTTTCTCCTTGTTCTATTGCATTAATCTCCACTGGTCGGAGTTTGAGAGAGCACTCCCGCGACTCCCTCTGATTCCCCTTATGGATGGCTTCTCCATCCGGGGTCGGAAATTTTACACAAAAATGAAATATTGAAACGATCGCTTTTAAGTGATAAAGCAACGGCCTCCCAATGATCGCGTTATACTCCGAGTCGGCATTAATGATCTTGAATGTGGTGATGACGGTTCGCTTATGCGGCCCCTGCCCCATTTGGATGGGCAGGTCAACTTCCCCGAGCGGAATTATTCTTCCTCCTCCGAAGCCCAGAATACTGTCATTACATGGACGAATATAACTATCGTCCACGTTTAACCTCCTGAAAGCTCGAACGTAGATCACCGATGAGTAACTCCCCGAGTCGATCAAAATCCTATGGATTGGAATACCCAGGATCGGTGTAGTAATGACCAGGGGTCGAGTGTGGGTGGACCACCTGGTTGGCGTCAACGTCCTGAAAAAAACGGCTGTTGGTTGGCCTTCTCGATCTCGGCTACCCGAACTTGCCTTTCTGCATGGGCGGCTTGCACGACATCGGCGACATTTCCTTTTTCTATTCGAGCGGCTATCCTCAGCTGCATTAGTATTGATTGTATTTACACCAGACATCATTAGGATCTCCCTACCTTGATTTTCAATCGGTGGCAGCGGTAAGGGAGCTGGATTCACCAAGCGCTTCGGTTTACACCGAGTAAGTGCTTGGTGGGGGTAACTCATGGACGTATCTTCTCAAACTGCCCTTCTGAATGATGTGCATGATCTCCCTAATGAGGTCCCGACATTCGTCAGTATCATGGCCTATCGATTTATGATAGGCACAATATCATCGCACATCCAATTTGGCCGGCTCGAGCCTTAAAGGCGTCTTGGCAGTGGCGTAAAATCGGACCAGTGAGCTCGTTCCAAATAGATGAAGGAGTGTGGGTCAAAGTACTCCTTAAGCGCAACAACTTCGGCTCGCACGTCTGGCGAGCCTTGTATCTGTGGTCGGGTTTCCGGAATGGCCTCGAATCCCGACCCCGACCCCGAAGCGGGTTCTTTCTTCCCATCCTTCTTTACGCCCCCAGTCTTCTGTTCGGGGCGTTGACTCGCCATAGCCTCCTCTATGCGGATGTGGCATTCATGCGGATCAAAAATTCACGATCGAGGTCGCCCGATTCGTGGATAGAGTAATTAAACCACGCCTCGGGGCGAGACCGCCATAGCCGCGATCATGATAGCATCGTCAACACTGGTTCCATTTCTCGGGCGTGCTTATTGAACCGAGCGATGTAACTTTTTAAAGACTCATTATTCCCCCTTTTGATATTTACGAGGAATCCTTCGGGTAGCTTGGACTTTACAGTGAGGAAGTGGGCCATGAATGCGGGGGCAGGTCACCAGATCGAATGGACCCTTGCGGGGTCCTAAACCAACGATGGGCTCGGTCACCCAACATTAACGGAAACGCCGCAAAGAATAGCATCGTTGGGGTCAGAAAGTTCCATCCACGCTAAGTACTTGTGGATATGCGTTGTTGGGGGTCGGTCTCACCATTATATAGACCGACACCGGGGAATTTTGAGCTTCGGTGGCGGTGGAGTGGATAAAATGCTTGCGGAAAAGGTGACACAACGAAGGCCGGTTTGTTACCCGACACGACCTTTGATATCGGGCTTCTTGGGGCCGTCCTCCAATTCATTCAAACGGCGGCGAGGCGCATAATTTGTTTCTTGTTCCTCCAAAGAAACTAGGACCTTGGGTTTGGTTGACCACTGGCTAGCCGCTCTCGTTCATTTGGGAACCGGAGATGGGAGCTTATTGATCGGGCAGATGGAGAGGATCAACCCCCAACCGTCCGGCGAACACTAAGCGGGCCGCGATGGTGGCGTGTAGGTTCGGTTGCGACTCGCTTACACGACTTTGCTCTTCGTCATCCCCATGCGGTCGTCTCCTATCTCGACAATCACGTTGTTCATAACCGAACTAGCCTCCTGGCCTTCATTATGAGGAGACGTAGGGGCTTGAAGATTAACATTAATATTCAGGTGGATTGAGTGGGTGAATATTTACGGGAGGTGGAGGAGGTGCTTGCGAGTTTGCGGTAGCAAGCGTTTGAGAAATAAGTTGGTTCATCTCGTTGTATAAAGGTTGGGTTAGC
Organism: Rehmannia glutinosa; assembly: GCA_016081115.2. Lineage (NCBI taxonomy): Eukaryota > Viridiplantae > Streptophyta > Magnoliopsida > Lamiales > Orobanchaceae > Rehmannia > Rehmannia glutinosa. The sequence goes on along the minus strand of CM071937.1, from coordinate 20,866,856 downwards.
GATTAACTGGGCGAAAGGAGGTAGAGTGGTGCTCCTGCTTGATTAGGGGTGCGTTCGCCATTAGTGGTTTGGCCGTTTGGTTATTTGGGGTTGTTCTTCTGTTAAACGAGCGTTTCTCGAATATTGACTCATTTTGTCTATTACGAAAAGGTTAACGTTGGATTTTACCTGGTTTCACTTATCTCGACTTAGCTTGGAATTCGATCGGACCAATACGGGCCCTCCTTCTAGCGCCAATTTGTTGGCGTGCGTTTTTGTCAACAAGCGGAGAGTATAAATAGTTTAACGCGTGGAAATATAAATGCACGTAATGAGCGTTTATTCGTGGTTGATTCTGCGCTTTTTCCTTTATAATGCCGAGCCAAAAGTCGGGGTCGGTCTTTTTTTAGTGGTGCGTTTTCAAATGCTATTTCTCCCTTCAATCCCCTTCCCTCTTTAATATGAGGCTTTTATACCACTCTAGTAAATGAGCTTTCAATAGTCATCTTTGCACTAATTAGTAAAATAACTTAAAAAGGACACATGTCCTCCTAATCATGCATGTTAGGCAAGTTTTTTGCCACTTGGCGACTCATCCTAGCTACATGATAACACGTGGCGACCTCTCGGTGCTAATGGTATGCTAAGTATGGGCAAATTATTATTCTTCAAATTTCTGCGACGTGTTTCCCGCCAAACTTGGGCTCGAAAATTGGGCTCGGAGGCGCCGAGCCTAAGTGATGTCACCAAGTACTCCGGATGACGTCTTCTGGCTCGGTTCGCGTCTTCCCATGGGCCCCGGTATATGCTTACCGGATGGCCACGTGGAACAACATCTTCTAGCTGCACGAGCGTCATCGCTTTGATGTCGCTTTAGATTTAGACATCACTCCAAGTCGGATTCGATAAAAGTCAAAGTTTTCTTATTTCCGAGTGAAATTCTTGATTGAAATTCACCGGCAGACACGCAAACGTTAGACAAGCCCCACTGTTGTCCCAGGGGAGGCCCGTCTGCACTCAAGTCAAGACAACAATCGAGAGAAAATTAAGACAATAAACGAATCTTTTAATTAATACGTAATAGTAATTATGAGTCGGATCACTTACAAATGAAGAGGTGCGACCTTTTTATACCTGGGTGATGGGCCTCGTGAGTCGCGTAAGAGAAATTGGCATGCGGGCAGTCTCGGACTCCTTTGGGTCAGTTATTCCATTAATTGCCTATTTGGCATGCAATTAATATTATTCCAATATATATACCAACTTATATATACATTTCGTTTTTTCCCCAACATGTTTATTATATAAACAAAATTCATTTGCGGTTGTGTATAAAAAATGTAAATGTATTGTTTTCTCGAGTAAAATAAAAAGTAGGAAGTACTTTGTATTTACTAGTAAGGTGCACGTGCGTTGTTGCACGTGAACCATATAAATTTATTGATTTAATTAAAAAATGTTATTATTTAATAATGTTTAGTATAAATATTATTCGAATGGTACATGGCAAAAGACATCATTCAACCAAAACTAATGCCAAAAAATGTGATCGCATTAAAAATGTACCTATAAGAGGTTTATTATTTAAGGAATAACGTTAAATGTACACCTCGAAGAAAGAGAAACAAAACGTAGAATGGTTCCAAGACTAAATATATGCCTCGCACCTCGAGTAGGCAATGGGTTTTGGGTTGTTTGGGTAGGGTAAAAATGGGCATGGTCCTTCGGGCCTTCAAAAATAAAATCGAGTTAATTTTGTCAGTTCTATTCATGCCAATTCTGAAAATAATTCATTAAACGATCGAGTTGTAGCTATCTTATTTTTGTAATAAAAAATTTTTCAAATAAAATTTCTTTCTTGCCTCTTCACTTTTAAAGCACATAGAAAGAATGCTTCGTGATCATTGTTTTGGAGACATTATCCTAGGTCAAAATATTTTCTAACTTTTGTATGCCCTATAACTTACACGCCGCTAATTTGGAATGCAAAATTGCAAATGAAAATTACTTACATTGGTATCGTATCTCGTTTTGCTCTACCTTATTTTGCTTCATGCTATTAAATGAAAAAAAGGTCCATGCATAAAAAGTTTTTGGAAAATTGTTTTTTGTATCAATTAACTAAAATGAGTTTGGCTCGATGCTCTATTCTCTCTTTAATTTTGGGTCTAACTATATCAATATTATTCATGAAATAAAATAATTCTATGAATCATTAGGAATTTGATTAAGTGTGTGTACGAATCTTCCACATCTATTCATATATACATTCACACTTAGTAGGAATTTGGAGTGATAAAAATATTCAAACTTTAAATTTGTACGAATCTTTTCCATATATTCATATTTTCCATGTTTTTCATGGAATAATTATCCATATATATACATCACGCTTTTGCAAATAAGAAGACCAACCATTCAAAATAAGGATCAATAGATACCTTAATCAATGTATCTTGATAGTATATATATATATATATACACACACATCGATCGCAAATAAGAAGACATCATCTATTCAACAACAATAAAATCTCTTTATCAACAAGTTGTTCCTAAAGAATGCACAAGCAAGGCTATTTAGAGTTGTGAGGATGGTTTCAATCTTTCATCAACCATTTCAACAAAAACCGACAATCTTTATCCTGGTTGATCACCCATCCGTCGAAAAGATCATATGTACTTCCTTTAGTTGATGAGATGATCCTCAAGCATTTCAAGTATGTAACAATCTAATGAGAGATTATCATTTTGGCTATTGTTATCGGTTCATATAAGTGAAAAATGAGTAGAGTGCGTGCAACCAAGTAAGACATGTGTTTTGTGTGAATTTGGATTCCATAAGTCAAACTCCGCAAATAAATTCGAAATATTCTCTCCAAAACACAAAAAGAAGCGACCAATTATTTTAATTACTAAAGTAGAATTTCAGTCACCCCGTATATATTTAAGCTAATAGTACATAGTCTACGAAGATTGATTAGAATTTATTTCAATTTAATCATGTATATTAAATATAAGGACTCCAAAATGCAAAACCGACCTCCACCCAAAGCAAATTTTGCCATATAGATTTTCTAGATAACTTTGGTATGTACAACCCCGACTTAAGTCTCTCTTCACTTGGAGCAAAGCGAGATAAGCCCACCCACTTGGTTATGAGGAATGATCGATGAAGATCTTGGCAAATGGATCTTACTCCCGATCGTGGCACCAACCAAAGCATGCCAAGTAATGTAAAATTGCAAGTAAGATAACCAACACAAGTAACATTACAAGCAAAGAGTTATTCTAAAATGATAATCCACCTTTTTTTTTTGAGTGCGTGATAAGCTACCAACCTCTTCTTTTCATCGAGATGACCACGTTTTTCTTCTCCGACATAACAATTACTCTCTCTAGAGCATCGTAAATCTCGTCCTTGCTTATTTCCTCAAGGTCAAGTAGTGATGCAAGGATGTATGCTTCATTCATCGGTTTTTCCAAATCGGCTCATGTGCAACCTGGTGTTCTCCTGAAATTTTTAACATTTAACGCCCTTCGCAAAGAGCCTTTCCTCTCGAGTGCACCTATCACAACAAAGATAATTGGCAACCAAATTATTCTAAATAAACATGCCACAAGCATCTTTGCTTAATATGGCCGACAAATCCCCGAAATTCAAACGTAGTATTTAACAATAACAACATGGATAGAGAGTGGAATGCAACCCGAACATTAAAAATCAAGACACCTAAATGCATGTATGTAATTAACTAACTTTGGGCAAAATAAGCACAAAAGTCTACTCCATAGTATATCAAACTCGCAACAAAGCCGAGGGATGGGTTTACATAGAGCAAAATACATATATTTTAAGCGGTTTAACCGTAGACAACAACTTATTAGAGTTTTCGAACAATAAATGACATTTTCTATAGAGCACATTGCACTCATAATTTTGAGTCAATTAATGACGTAGGAGATTTCTCAAACCTTCCAACACTACCACTTGTTCTACATATTAAACCTTGCATATCCACATCCATCAAGACTTCCTCTCTCAAAATAGATTCACATGAACTCGCAAAAAGAAGCAAAAGTAGGTCATAAGAAAGCTCGCAAGTAAATATTTATTTGTACAAATAGAATTAATAAGACTTGCAATCTCGTTAAAATCATTCTCGGATTAGATTAAATATAATAAACCTCTCCAATATTCGAAGCCAAGGGATGGGAATAAAATCGATCAACATAAAATTAAGTAAAGAAACAATTGTAACATTTTTAAACCTTAATTATATAAACTCTTACTCATTATAATATTATATTTAGTACGTACTTATGACTTATGAGCGGTAGTTCTTATATTGTTTCATTGACAAATTGAGATTTTATTTCTTTAATTGGTTCTGAAGCCCCGATTTTTCCGAGCTATTAATTGATCCTTATTGTCGTTTATACTTTGGATCGACTATTTTACCGCGTCATTTTGACGGGTAATTATTAATAATATATACATTTTGTATTTTATTTCATTTTATTTAATTACTTGTGATCATGATCTTATTTAATTCTATTCCTCATTTATGATCACTTGATTGATCATTATTACTATTTTTGTATTTATTAGTCACCTTAGAACTTTAAGAGACTATTTATTTTAGAGACTTTTACCTTATAGAATTAAGATTTTGATTTAGAATTAAGTGATCATGAGACTTACAAGTGATTAAGGAAATCACTAATTATTTTGGAGATTGATATATTTCATCTATTATCATCAAATTTGGGACAAAAAAAAATATATGGAATTACCATATTGCCCTCATAGTGGACGGCCATGGTGGTATTTTTGGAGTAAAAATATCATCCAACTCTTGTACACCTACACCATATATTAGTCATCTTGTGTATAATTATATCATTAATTCAAACATTATACACATCATCTTATACACCAATTCTTTATTACTATTTTTCCCAACTTATTCCCACTTTACCAACATTCTTCTCAATATTCCCCAACACCATTCAAGCCCATGCTTTGACTTGCACTTTGTCTCCCATGCAAGAAGCAAATTACAAGCTTGAAAAATTTTCTCCTTCTCTCTCTCCTAGTACACGGCCACAAGGCCAATTTTTTCAAAAATTTGGATCAAAAATTTCACCAACACATTTGATCTTCCAAATCAATTCTCCTCCTTCTCTCTAAAAACTCCCAACTTCTCTCTATTCTTCCTCTCACTTTCTTCTTCAATACTTAGAAAAATTTTCAACATTTCCTCCTTATACTCCATAAAAATCGAACCAAATCATACCAAGGTAAGAAATTTTATCTTCAATCCATTTTTGATATCACATTGTTCATCTCTTCCACCTTCTTAACTTAAGTTTGAATTTGGTTTGGAGGTACATTTAGAAGACCTTGAAGATTAGAGCTTGACAACATTTTTGAAGAAGGACCTCAAGCTTGAAGAGAAAAAATAGTAGAGGAAATTAGACTACAAGGTAAGAATTGAGTACTAGACCCCTTCTTCCATATTCTTTCTATTTTTTTCAAATTTTAACACCCCTTTTTCATTTTTGAGAAATAGGGGCTGACCTTAGGAGATTTTAGAGTTGAACCAAAATTTCCAATTTTTAAGCTTCAACTAGTCTCCAAACATCCACTACACAAGGTAAAGTGTAGTCCTTCTCATTTCCTTATTTCCTTCTTTTTCTCCTTAATTTTTCTCTCATTTTTCTAACTCCAAATTTTGATATTTTTTTGAATTAGGGGCTGACCTAAGAAGCCTCATCCAAAAATTGTGAAATTATCCTTTTATTTCACAATTACCAATTTTAAGGTGGGTGGAAAAAATATTTTCCAACTTTTAGGTGTTTTGATTAAATGCATGTAGAAAATTTGATCATGAGCCTTGAGATATATATAATCTATGTATTGCATGTCAATTTTATATATCAAATCATGAAAATTCTCAAGAGTTGCTCAAAATTGCTATTTGTTGAATTTTAGGTGCATGCATGTACACTTTAATGTTCTAATTGATGAATTCTTGTATGTATTGGACATGCATGTGTATGATCTTTAAAATCCATGTTTTGGATAATTTATAACCTGGACAAGTCGAGCATAATTGATTAAATTTCAATTTTGGACTTAAAAATGCAAAAAAATGGAAAATTAGTGGACTAAATTGCAAGAAAATAAAAGTTAAAGGACCTCTCTGCAAATTTCGAAATTTGGGACTGTACTCAGGTTCAAAAATGACTTTTGGACATTTTAATAAAGTTTTAAGATAAATAAAATCAACTTTTAAAAGCCCAAGGACTAGATTGTAAAATTTTGAAAGTTTAAGGGCTACTTTGCAATTTTTAAAACTGTACCAGACCTTAACTTTAAAATTTGAAATTTTTACTCTTAAGGTAATGGGAATTACATATTTTAAAAGTATTCCAAAAATCCAAGTGGTTAGGGCTTGGAAAACAATTTTTCTAAAATTGAGGGACTAATGTATAAAATACTAAACTTGAGGACCCAAATGAAATTTCCAGGACTTATGCAGCCCATGCACCTGGAAATACTAACTTAACTATAAATTAATTATATTTTGGACCCAAGGTTCAAATTTCATAACAATTGGACCCTAAAAGCCTTAAAGGCAATTATTTCAAAATGGGACAAAAATGATATTTTCAAAAGTTAAAGGACCTACACATATTTATTTTAAAACTGCTTTTGTCCCAATATCCTACTAACCTTAGTGACATTTTCCAACTGGAATCACATTAAAAGCCCTTCCGGTTTGTGAGTTCTCAATTTTTAAAACTTAAGGTCCGAATTGGCAATTTTTACAAATTTGGGGCCAATGTGAGAATTTTAAAAATCTCGACTTCAAAATTTTAAAACCTGAATCTCTGGACAATTTGGAGAATTTAGGAACTGGCCTTTTAACTTTTCAAAGTCGGGATATTTATTTATTCAATTTTTAACCCCAAAAGCGTTAGTTTTTACAAAACGGGGCTAAATTACAATTTTTCTTTTATAAAGGACCTAACTCAAATTATATTCTCTTTTACTAAAATAGCCCTGGACCCTCTGACTTGGAGATTTAATAAAAGTATTTTACTTTCCCAAAAACCCTCGACTTATCGGATCAATTTGACCGACAATACCCGATCGCGGTGCGACTTCCTCGCCTTGCGATTTTGAATCTATAATGGGACTTATGTTCCACCTAATCTTTCAAGATATCGAAGATTGCTTATCCTTCCGATGATCGTCTTCATCCAAAAACTCCACCAACGCCATAATCACCACTCGCTTTTCAAAATTTTCCTAAAATCGCTTCCCTGAATCAATAATACTCATCGCTGGTTGACTTACTGTACATGTAATTACTTTCCGCTGCGAGTCAACTTGGTGTGTCGAGCTCACGACTCGGAATGGATACGTTGGGGATGGGCCGGCAGCTCATTATATTCCACTCTTCCTAGGCCCCATCGTCCCTAATCCCGCAAAATCCGAGGGACGGAGTTTGTCGAGGAAGCGGGTCGTAGTATCGAGGTATAATCATGATTATGACAGATCCGAGCCTTGCAAGCTCCACCTGTGGATTTTGTCTTTGCTACGGAGCGATAAGGTCTTGGTCTTAGAGCATCTTGACCGGGAGTTACAAGGAAAAACGAAGGAATCATTGTCCCGATCCACATGATTCCGGAGTTATCGGACCGTTTTGGTTGGCGTTACATTTCCGCACGCAACCGCTTACCGCTGCATTGGTTGGCGTTACATTTCCGCATTTGCAACCGCTAATTGCTTTTGCATTGGTTGGCGCTACAAATCCGTACGCAACCATTAATTGCCTTGCATGGGATTGGCGTTACACTTCCGCATTTAATCCTACCTGTCTTGATCGAATCACATAGTGCTGTGTGACCATGAATCGTTGAATCGTATAAGTATATTATTTAAATATTTTATCACGGCGCTTATGAATCGTGTGTGAATTCATGCATCATACTCACGCGTTTTCATATAATCAAGTTTTCTCACATTAACTATATTGCGCCACACTCGCACACGATCACCCCACCCACCGAGATTTATGTCTCATCCCACCTATTTTCTAACCTTAGATAAGGATTTCGTTGAAGATCTTTGAGCAACCTACTTGGATTGAGCCTTTGTACTCCACTTGTTGGATTTACTACTTCTTGTTGTTGTTGATAAACTCGTTTTTTGTGATTGTTGTTGGACTATTCTATTTTCTTTTCATTTCGGTTTGTAATCGGGGCGTAGGACCTTTGACTTTTAAGTTGTTATCATTGGTTGATTTTCGAGGATGTAATTTGGATTATGGATTGTGGACTGTAAGTTGTGCTTGTTATTTTATTTACTGGCTATTTTGACTCTCTCATTGGGTTCTCGTTGATATTTGTCCGGGACTTTGTTTGGTTATTGTATTTAAGTTGTGGATCGTTAAATCGCGTCCGTTTGGGGCGTGAGTTCGTAGTTTTATGTTTTTGTGTTTTTCATATAGAACTATTGTCTTTTCTCCATTATTCAATATTCGATTAATCCTTGCTTGACATTTATCTTTAATTTATATAAACTAACGATAGAGTCAAGTGATTTGTTGTTTTTATAGGAAGTAAGAAACTTCAGACCTTATAGTATGATCAACTTTGAAACACAAAATAAATAAATAAAATATTATAAATGGTGTTCATCATCATCTTTCTTACGATCAACTTTGAAACACAAAATAAATAAAAAAATATTATAAATGGTGTTCATCATCATCTTTCTTACGATCTCTCACCTTAGTTGTTAGGAAAGACAATTGGCAATAGTTTATGCACTTTTTTGAACACCACCAAGAAACTAATAAGGCTATTACTATTTTAGTGACACAACTCACACAAAATAGCCTAAACAAAAACAAAGAACAAAAATAAGAACACAGAAAATTTAAGTTAGAACATCAACGTATTAAAAGAAAAACTCAATACTAAAAATGTTTATAAAACCATGCCAGTTTGCAGAATACTAATCACTACTCATATATAGATCCCTTAAACCATACTCCTTCACAACAACAAATATTAAAAAATAAAAAATAAATGAGACTACTCAGCTTAAAAGGAAAAAAAAATCCACAATTTTAATAGAAGATCATGCAAATTGAATAGGCTAGTAAGATTGTAAAACCCCAACCATCAAATCCTCCAACAAAAAACAAAGACAAATTAAAATGGGTAATAATATTTGAACTCAATCATAAAAGAAAATGATGGTTGACGATTACTCTAAAACTATATTATAGATGACTTTCTTCATATCTAATGTCTTTACTGGCCCTAAAGAGTTCTCCATATCCAAGAAAATAAACAAAAATTACCCACTTACCTCATGAATCTCAAAGGAGCTCTTTCTAGGATTCTCAAGTAGGATAATCATATAGAAAAATCATAAAAAAGATCACTTTACATGATTCCAAAATTAATCATGGAAAAGAGCAACATGGAAATATAGATATATTCTTTGAAATGCCCAAATTGACAAAAGTATTACCAAAAAAATCATCGTATCCTCTCAATTCTCAAAGATTCCCAGATTCCCATTTGCCTAGACCATCGAGCGACCGCCTCCAGCTCGTTCCCGCCATTGGCTAGCAACCCAAACTACAACCGGTCGCGCCAAAGCACACACCGGCTACCGCCCTTCGAGCTGCTGACACGCAACAAGTTGCACCGCGCAAGATCTACAAGCGAGAAGACCGTCGATGAGGCTGAACTTGAAGGCACCGCTCGTCGTTTCACCAGGCAATGACTGCCACAACGTCCATCGCTCCAGGCGCCATCCGATGTGCGAGCCTTCTGGTGGGGGTGCACCGACAGGGAGTAGGAGGTAGACGCTCGGTTGCAAACCCCCACCCCATCTGAAAGCAAGAAAAGTATTTTCCAAGAGTTGGAATGAAAGAATTGAAGATGAAAAGATATAACTCGTGGATAAAGTTAAAAGACTGGTGGAACGAAAAGTCGAAAAGATGCAACCCTTCAAAACCCACAAAATTCATTTATCGTCATTTAAGTTTGTTTGACCATTTAAACTTAATTAACTCAATAATTATTTCAGATACCCACAATATTCATTTATGTTTTACCATTTATTAAACTTAATTAACTCAATAATTCACTTGGAGGGTAATTTAGTCCTATAATATTTTCGCAGAAACTTTCACTCTTTTAGAGGTAGTTTAGATTTAGATTTAGATTAGATAGATAGATTATGAACTTGTAAGCTTGGCCTAGAGCTGGCATTTGATTTGGGGCCAGCCGACGATAATATCGATTGGAGCCATGAATTTGCAGGTCTGAAAAGGATCATGACTATTCCTAATGGGCTCAATGACCCGACGGTCTCTGTTGTTTTAAAGAAATACACTACATGGCCAAACTAAGCCATTACGAAAAAATATTGGCGACGAATTCCCATCGGTCCACTGACTGACCGGGGATTTGCTCTTTGGGACCCGAGCTAATTGACACCTCTAGTTGGGCCCATGCCACATCAGCCAAAAGCCTAAATTGAGGATCATCTGAGAGTTTTTTTAAAAAATATAGAACAATTTTGTAACTCCCCATAGTCACCGGAGATAAAATTGCAATTCACCATGACAAGGTATGAGTTTATTGTTTTAAGTTATTATCTCAAGTTTGTCTTTTGAGCAGTAATGGCCTCTAAAATTAGAGGAGTGTTTGCAATAAAAAAAAAAAAGCTATTTTATATCAAACTCCCTCTTTTTGTTTATCCCTCTTGCTCTTCATTGTTAATTGGCCATTTTTGGCTTGAAATCACTCCATCTACATATTTGTATTTTTATTTTCTAAATTAGTGGTTTTTCCATGTAAATCCGGGTTGTTTGTTTTAACTTTTTTTGTTTTTGTGATTTCCCCATGGGACGGCGTTTGGTTTGTTGTCGTCTTGGTGCGCAGTGTTTTTTTTGTGCGGAGAGAAGCAAGTTTTTGATCCGATAAAGATAATTCAGATTGTGGTCTTAACATGTTCGGATCTAATCATGCGGTATTCTAGGAATTATAGAATATTCAAAATACTTTAAGCCAATTTTTGTTATTAACCTAAATATTGTGAATATTTTCATAGTTTTATCTTTTATGATTTTTTTAACATGTTTGCTTATGTCTTCTAATCGATGTATTGCTAATTTAAATTAATGAATACAATTATTTTTCTTGTTAGAAAAAAAGGAAAGAGTAATTATTAGATACAAGTTTGAAAATGGAATAAAGAAAAAGTCCAATCTAGGATTTAGTTTTTCTGAATTTGAATGTCTTATTACAGTTACATTTTTCATCAATTGAGGTGGGGAAAATTGCAAAAATGGTCCTGTATGTTTTGGGTAGTTGCAAAATTGGTCCTCTTCGATTATTTTTTTTGCAAAATTGATCCTATATTTAATGATTTTGTCTCAATTTAAGGACAATTCACACCGTATTTTGAATTTTCCGGCTTAAGTCTTAATTAGGCTTAGTTGGCAAGATTAATCACCTCTTTGCTAGCATAATTCAAAAAATTGCAAAATTGGTCCCGTATATTTGGGGTGTTGCAAAAAGGTACTTTCCGATTTGACTTTTTCGCGGGCGATCCGGATAAACATGTTGCAAATTTGGAATCATGGTATTCCGTATACTATAGTATTTTCAAAGTTGTAGGCTTTAAGTCGATTTTTGTTATTAACCTAGATCTTTATGAATCTTTTCATAATTTCATCTTTTTATGATTTTTAACATTTATTTCTATTGATATATTGGGCTTTTTTAATCGATTATTACTTTTTTAATTACACAAATAAACTCAAAAAAAAAAAGTGTTAAAATATTAATCAAAAACGGCTAGGTGGTAGCCGATTTTAGCTTAAAATCGTCTTGCTCCATGCCATTTTTATTAAGTCAGTTTTTTAATTAAAAAAATTAAAATCTCTTTAACCATCACCGTTTTTATTAATGATTTTGATTTGTTTTTTTAAATTAAAAGCGGTTGTTTGGGTCCCGATTTTGTCTCATAAATCGCTTAAATACAATGACAAGTTTAACAATCATATGGTAATGACACACTATTTACCCGTGAAGTGAATGGGTCCGCATGTCAGGGACTCATGAAGTCACCATTTGAAAAGATTCATGCAAAAATCGGCCACCACATGGCCGACTTTCCCAAATTTTTAATAAAAAAAAAATTTCTGCTAAAATCGGCCACCACATGGCCGACTTTATAAAATTTTTAATAAAAAAAATTCTGCTACAAACGGCTACCTTGTGGCCGTTTTAAATAAAATTTAAATTGAAAAAAAAAACGCTTGTTTAAATCATTAAAGCGTAGAAGTTTGACCGTGCTTTTAAAAAAAGCTGAATATTTGCGAAAATCGAGTCATAAGGTCACCGTTTCTACAATAAAAAAAAAAAACAAAAATCAAAACTAGAAACGGAGTGCATATGTACGATTTTCACAAAAACGGCTTCCTCCAAGCCGTTTTTGATTATTATTTTAAGCCTTTTTTTTCAGTTTAATTACGTAACTTGAAAAAAAAATTGTAATAATCTGTTAAAAAAGCCGATATATTGCTAGTTTGAATTAATCTATTATTTCTGTAAAAATTGGTTTATGCCAAGTGCGGATTATAATTGGTTTATGTCAAGAGCTTGGATATCATTGTCCTCAAGCTTGGGGCGAATTGGTTGGACTTCGGACTAACCCGGCCCAAAAACAATACCAGCGTTTTATGACAATCGCGAGTTATATTACGCGACTTTAGTTGCGCAGCTGAGAGCAAGACAGTTTCAGAAATAGACAGTGAACCAGGCCGGAGGTGTAACGGAGACTGGTGTTGAATCGGCGGGGATGGCGAAAAAGCGAGAACGCCGAGCCGGAATTCGTGCCGGCGAACAAACCGAGTCGACTCAGAAAACCAGCGCCGACAAATCATCTGGCACGCGCGCTAAACCAGATCGCAAGCTCGTGACTACCACCACCACCACCACAATATTATTACTCATTCTATTTCCTGCCATTTCCGTGATGTTATACCGTATAATATACGCTCCGAATACCCCCGACCTACCGTATGTCTACCGCCGAGGCCTCGTCAATAAGGATATTAACTACCGGCAAGTTCTCGATGTGCGCTCACTTAATTCTCCTTTCATAGAAGTTGTGTGATAATTTTTATTTTGTTTCTTTAGTATCATTTTTTTATTTTCTCCGTATGTGAACTTTGGTGATGGTTTTGTAAATGTTTTAAGAAATTCAGGAGAATATGAAGACCTCGGAGAATTCGAGTCAGCGGAATTTTAAGAACCCTGTGCTGGCCTACATTACACCATGGTATCTGGTTTCTGAAACACTTAACACTGTTCTTTTAGATAAAGATTTAATTTTGTATGTGCGAAATGTAATTTTTTTCCTTTGGTATTGGTTAACATATGTAATCAGTGCAGTGTGTTCATACAGATTTTTTTAC